>OY992887.1:45273357-45778357 GCA_963921405.1 Cepaea hortensis | reverse complement strand
CTGTGTCCTCTCTGTCTTCAGTTGTTTACTAACTATCTCTTGACTGTGTCCTCTCTGTCTTCAGTTGTTTACTATCTATTGACTGTGTCCTCTCTGTCTTCAGTTTACTATCTCTTGACTGTGTCCTCTCTGTCTTCAGTTCAGTTGTTTACTAAATATCTCTTGACAGTGTCCTCTCTGTCTTCAATTGTTTACTATCTCTTGACTGTGTCCTCTCTCTCTTCAGTTGTTTACTATCTCTTGACTGTGTCCTCTCTGTCTTCAATTGTTTACTATCTCTTGACTGTGTCCTCTCTGTCTTCAGTTGTTTACTATCTCTTGACTGTGTCCTCTCTGTCTTCAGTTGTTTACTAACTATCTCTTGACTGTGTCCTCTCTGTCTTCAGTTGTTTACTATCTCTTGACTGTGTCCTCTCTGTCTTAAGTTGTTTACTATCTCTTGACTGTGTCCTCTCTGTCTTAATTTGTTTACTATCTCTTGACTGTGTCCTCTCTGTCTTCAATTGTTTACTATCTCTTGACTGTGTCCTCTCTGTCTTCAGTTGTTTACTATCTCTTGACCGTGTCCTCTCTGTCTTCAATTGTTTACTATCTCTTGACTGTGTCCTCTCTGTCTTCAGTTGTTTACTATCTCTTGACTGTGTCCTCTCTGTCTTTAGTTATTTACTATCTCTTGACTGTGTCCTCTCTGTCTTTAGTTATTTACTATCTCTTGACTGTGTCCTCTCTGTCTTCAGTTGTTTACTATCTCTTGACTGTGTCCTCTCTGTCTTTAGTTATTTACTATCTCTTGACTGTGTCCTCTCTGTCTTTAGTTATTTACTATCTCTTGACTGTGTCCTCTCTGTCTTCAGTTATTTACTATCTCTTGACTGTGTCCTCTCTGTCTTTAGTTATTTACTATCTCTTGACTGTGTCCTCTCTGTCTTTAGTTATTTACTATCTCTTGACTGTGTCCTCTCTGTCTTCAGTTATTTACTATCTCTTGACTGTGTCCTCTCTGTCTTCAGTTATTTACTATCTCTTGACTGTGTCCTCTCTCTCTTCAGTTGTTTACTATCTCTTGACTGTGTCCTCTCTGTCTTCAATTGTTTACTATCTCTTGACTGTGTCCTCTCTGTCTTTAGTTATTTACTGTCTCTTGACTGTGTCCTCTCTGTCTTCAGTTGTTTACTATCTCTTGACTGTGTCCTCTCTGTCTTCAGTTGTTTACTAACTATCTCTTGACTGTGTCCTCTCTGTCTTCAGTTGTTTACTATCTCTTGACTGTGTCCTCTCTGTCTTAAGTTGTTTACTATCTCTTGACTGTGTCCTCTCTGTCTTAATTTGTTTACTATCTCTTGACTGTGTCCTCTCTGTCTTCAATTGTTTACTATCTCTTGACTGTGTCCTCTCTGTCTTCAGTTGTTTACTATCTCTTGACCGTGTCCTCTCTGTCTTCAATTGTTTACTATCTCTTGACTGTGTCCTCTCTGTCTTCAGTTGTTTACTATCTCTTGACTGTGTCCTCTCTGTCTTTAGTTATTTACTGTCTCTTGACTGTGTCCTCTCTGTCTTCAGTTGTTTACTATCTCATGACTGTGTCCTCTCTGTCTTCAGTCGTTTACTATCTCTTGACTGTGTCCTCTCTGTCTTCAGTCGTTTACTATCTCTTGACTGTGTCCTCTCTGTCTTCAGTCGTTTACTATCTCTTGACTGTGTCCTCTCTGTCTTCAGTCGTTTACTATCTCTTGACTGTGTCCTCTCTGTCTTCAGTTGTTTACTATCTCTTGACTGTGTCCTCTCTGTCTTCAGTCGTTTACTATCTCTTGACTGTGTCCTCTCTGTCTTCAGTCGTTTACTATCTCTTGACTGTGTCCTCTCTGTCTTCAGTCGTTTACTATCTCTTGACTGTGTCCTCTCTGTCTTCAGTCGTTTACTATCTCTTGACTGTGTCCTCTCTGTCTTCAGTTGTTTACTATCTCTTGACTGTGTCCTCTCTGTCTTCAGTCGTTTACTATCTCTTGACTGTGTCCTCTCTGTCTTCAGTTGTTTACTATCTCTTGACTGTGTCCTCTCTGTCTTCAGTCGTTTACTATCTCTTGACTGTGTCCTCTCTGTCTTCAGTCGTTTACTATCTCTTGACTGTGTCCTCTCTGTCTTCAGTCGTTTACTATCTCTTGACTGTGTCCTCTCTGTCTTCAGTCGTTTACTATCTCTTGACTGTGTCCTCTCTGTCTTCAGTCGTTTACTATCTCTTGACTGTGTCCTCTCTGTCTTCAGTCGTTTACTATCTCTTGACTGTGTCCTCTCTCTCTTCAGTTGTTTACTATCTCTTGACTGTGTCCTCTCTGTCTTCAGTTGTTTACTATCTCTTGACTGTGTCCTCTCTGTCTTCAGTTGTTTACTATCTCTTGACTGTGTCCTCTCTGTCTTCAGTTGTTTACTAACTATCTCTTGACTGTGTCCTCTCTGTCTTCAGTTGTTTACTATCTCTTGACTGTGTCCTCTCTGTCTTCAGTTGTTTACTAACTATCTCTTGACTGTGTCCTCTCTGTCTTCAGTTGTTTACTATCTCTTGACTGTGTCCTCTCTGTCTTCAGTTGTTTACTATCTCTTGACTGTGTCCTCTCTGTCTTCAATTGTTTACTATCTCTTGACTGTGTCCTCTCTGTCTTCAGTTGTTTACTAACTATCTCTTGACTGTGTCCTCTCTGTCTTCAGTTGTTTACTATCTCTTGACTGTGTCCTCTCTGTCTTCAGTTGTTTACTATCTATTGACTGTGTCCTCCCTGTCTTCAGTTGTTTACTATCTCTTGACTGTGTCCTCTCTGTCTTCAATTGTTTACTATCTCTTGACTGTGTCCTCTCTGTCTTCAGTCGTTTACTATCTCTTGACTGTGTCCTCTCTGTCTTCAATTGTTTACTATCTCTTGACTGTGTCCTCTCTGTCTTCAGTTGTTTACTAACTATCTCTTGACTGTGTCCTCTCTGTCTTCAGTTGTTTACTATCTCTTGACTGTGTCCTCTCTGTCTCTATAGTTGTTCATGATGTAGTCATAATTTTCTATTGAATTATTTGCAGAATGAACCATCAGCCTCCAAAGCTGTTTGCGTGTGACATCTGCACTAAAGTGTTTAAGCAGAAGCAGACTCTGTTTGTCCATTCCCGCATTCACACCGGACAGAAACCTTACACTTGTGTGTTCTGCCATAGACATTTCTCACTCAAATGTAGGTGAATGTAAGATAACAGTATGTGTCATATTGATTTACTCTTTTCTTTTGTTGGTCTTAGTTATCTATGAAATATTGAGATTTGTTATTTACATTCCAATTCTACCTGGTTTTATTTATTAGTTTTTTTTCTAAATATTATTATTTCTTTAACTATTCTAAGGATCTGATTTCTCATATTGCATAAATTCATTGTTCATTTCAGTCTTCCTTCTGCCATGAAGTATTTAATCTGTACATCTCATACTATTTTGTTAATTGTAACATGTCCCTGAACAAACTCAAATGACAGCAGATCCTTTTGTACAGCTCTGCTCACTGCTTTAAAGTAATTATTGATATTGTAAACATTGATATATAAATGGGAATGTACATCTTATCTATATGTGTGTGTGCATGAGAGAGAGAGAGAGAGAGAGACGGTGCAGAAGTTTATAGACTAATACAGGCATCACTGAATTTGGGTCAAGAGGTGAAAGCGGAGTCCAAACACTAGTGAATTGATAGCAAGTGCAATCTTCTGAATTATTTGGTTAATTCTCTCTCCTAAGGATTGCACTTCTCATATCATAAACTGTTTTGTTACTTGAGCATTCTCTTCTTTCAACACACACAACACCACCCCCACCGCCACCCTTTTTGTTTTAAATATTTTTTTTTAAAACACACATGCACATATACAGTTATGAATGTTACACTTCTATCCGGTACTGTCTTGTTATTTGAAGGTTTTCTTCTCTATTCTGAAAATTCCACTTCTCATATTCATGCTGTCTTGCGTGGTTTTCTGACTCCACTTATCATGCCTAATTTTGTGTCAAATATTTATTTTCTTTAATTCTCGCATAAAAAGATTTGTGATGCTTTATTTCCCTGATATGTTTACTGTCTGTTTAAGTATTTTACCATCACCTTTCCATAGGAAATGTTTTCTTTGCTCGACTGTTGTCTAGATTGAAATTCTTTACATCTACATACAAGGTGGTGTAGCTTAAAAGTATAGCATCTATCTCTGACTCATATATCATCATCATCATCTGCCCAGTCAAACGATGTAGACATTCATGTATCTCCATAAATCTCGGTCCCTGGTATTACGAATCAATTCTATTCATGTTATTCCTTCAAGCCAGTCTTAGGTCATCCAGCATAATTTATTTTGTTTTGTCTCTGCTACCACTGATCTTTCCAGTTATTACAATATTTGTCTCTTTCTTATAGTTGTAAATACTGTTCTACTTTCATTGTATTCTTCCAGGAGCTTGTTATTAGTTACTCTGGCATGTAATCGCAACATTTATCTCAGAAAAATTTCTGTTGCCTCCAAGCTCTTCAGACTGTGTTCACTCATATTTCTAGATTTGCTACTATACAGCAGAACAGGTATAACACATGCGCAAACGCGCGCGTGTCGCAAGCGTGCGCACACACACACACACAAAACATTCCAGTACTCTTTTTCTGACATTTATTAAGGCTGACTTATTACATAAGATTCTCAAATATACTGGGTTAAAATTGCATTGTGGGTGTTTACAAAATAAGCAACTCAAGGTTGTAATACTCCCTCATGAACCTGGGATAATGGATTGAGCACCTAGCCTTCTCATATAAAGACACAAACTAACAAGACCCATGTGAATGTTGTGCACATAACAAATCTAAAAGCAGTTGGAAATAAAAATAGCAGACCAGTAGGCAGTGGGTGGGGTGACATTTCTAATTAAGAAACCAGACCCACAGAAAAGATGTCAAGCATGTATGGTTCCTGTATGTACACATCTGGATCCTAGTGGATGCTGTAGGGTTGATGCATTGTGTTTTGGTTCTCATGGTCTGTTGGGGGGGGGCATACATGGAGATGTCCGTGTGCAGTGAAAGCGATCTTTTACCAAACAGATTAATTTACATTATTAAAAATAAATCCTAGAACATTGGTGAATCCTTTTGATGTGTCTTCGCTTAAATAAAGTTGCTTAAAAGGTGACAGGTCGACTTCAAAGCACCGGGTTTTTATCCCATATGGCTCAGTCTCTTTCCGCAGCATAGAAAGCGTCACACAAAGCACAAACTCTGTAGCTCCAGCGACGACCCATATGTGTCTTTATTAATGTAAAGAGCTGTCTTTTTATTTTCTTCATTGGCACCGTGTTCAATTATGTCTACTGCTAACTTTTTTTTTCTCCTTTCTTTTTTCAATTTGTTAAAAAGAAATGTCTTTAGGGGTCTGTAAGGGAAGCTTATATATGTTGTAAAAGTGACTAGGGAAGGTTGGCGTGAGACTAGACAACATTAGAAGCTATATCCAGCCAATCATAATCAAGCCTGCACAGTGCATGGCATGAGTTGGTCGAGGACCTATGCTACTTTGAGAGAGAAAAGGTAGAAGAAGAAGAGGATTTCAATTTAATGACCACTGACACTTAGTGTGCACTCACTGACACTTAGTGTGCACTCACTGACACTTAGTGTGCACTCACTGACACTTAGTGTGCACTCACTGACACTTAGTGTGCACTCACTGACACTTAGTGTGCACTCACTGACACTTAGTGTGCATTCGCTGCCACGTGTCAGCCAAATATTTCCGTTATATTTGCTACTTTTTGTTCAGAATTTGTAGTTCTTGTTTTAGTTAAGCGTAGAAATAACAACAGTAAAACCAGCACACAAATTTTTACCTTTGTGTTATTCTGCCAGCAACTTTGGTGCAGCACCAACGTATTCACACAGGAGAGAAGCCTAATGTTTGTCACATTTGCCAGCGACCGTTCAGACAAAACAGTACACTGAAAGCCCACCTGAAGACACACACAAATTTAAAACCTTACATGTGTCGCTACTGCAAGATGAGATTTGCCTATAAAGATGAAGTCGCTGAACATGAGCATACACACGCCCACAATAAAACCTGGCAATGTGAAGAATGTGGCATGTGGTAAGCAAATCATTACATTTTTCTCATAATTGCCATGTCATCATTATCATGGAAGATCATTATCTACAGATCCTTGGGGGCGGGGGGTGTTCGCTATCTTTGAACTGAACTCAAGCGTAGTTCATACACTTGCTACTACTTGTAGTGCACTGGGCTGCTTTTTGCTTGTGGGTTAGATTTCCTTAATACCAATGTCTCTCGCCATCAGGCAAATGCACTCCAGCTTGTGAGGTACTTGTAATTTCCATCCAAAAGTGAAGGACGAAAAGTCAACATTTTAACATTTTAGTCCAATTGATCAGTGTGGTGTTGGAACCATTACTTCAGCATCAGCACATCGGATGTTTAAGAGCAAATGCTCTTATCCATTCATCCATGCTGACCTCCAATTCAGCTGATATTCCTCTCTACTACTGTCCATCCAGCATTATGTCTCTCTCCTACTGTCCTAGCTGATGATATACCTCTCTACTACTGTCCTAGTCCATCCAGCATTATTTCTCTCTCCTACTGTCCCAGATAATGATATACCTCTCTACTACTGTCCTAGTCCATCCAGCATTATTTCTCTCTCCTACTGTCCTAGCTGATGATATACCTCTCTACTACTGTCCTAGTCCATCCAGCATTATTTCTCTCTCCTACTGTCTTTTTTTTGTGTGCATATCCTTTACAGGACATTGCTGTCACCACCAGCATCTTTCAGCTGTATGTTGATTTCTTGGCAAGATTACGCTCAGTAGTTTGCCATTGCTTTATGAGCGGCCGGCTCACATACCCAGTAAGTTACCGATGCGATTCGAACCACTGCTGATTCTCACCGTCATCACGTTGCCCACAAGAGTATACAAGATTACGGAGAAAAGTCATGACCTCTAAGCCACGAAGCCGGCCCTACTGTCCTATCTGATGATATACCTCTCTACTACTGTCCTAGTCCATCCAGCATTATTTCTCTCTCCTACTGTCCTATCTGATGATATACCTCTCTTCTACTGTCCTAGTCCATCCAGCATTATTTCTCTCTCCTACTGTCCTAGCTGATGATATACCTCTCTACTACTGTCCTAGTCCATCCAGCATTATTTCTCTCTCCTACTGTCCTAGCTGATGATATACCTCTCTTCTACTGTCCTAGTCCATCCAGCATTATTTCTCTCTCCTACTGTCCTAGCTGATGATATACCTCTCTTCTACTGTCCTAGTCCATCCAGCATTATTTCTCTCTCCTACTGTCCTATCTGATGATATACCTCTCTTCTACTGTCCTAGTCCATCCAGCATTATTTCTCTCTCCTACTGTCCTAGCTGATGATATTTCTCTCTATTACTGTCCTAGTCCATCCAGCATTATTTCTCTCTCCTACTGTCCTAGCTGATGATATTTCTCTCTACTACTGTCCTAGTCCATCCAGCATTATTTCTCTCTCCTACTGTCCTAGCTGATGATATTTCTCTCTACTACTGTCCTAGTCCATCCAGCATTATTTCTCTCTCCTACTGTCCTAGCTGATGATATTTCTCTCTCCTACTGTCCTAGCTGATGATATTTCTCTCTCCTACTGTCCTAGCTGATGATATTTCTCTCTCCTACTGTCCTAGCTGATGATATTTCTCTCTCCTACTGTCCTAGCTGATGATATTTCTCTCTCCTACTGTCCTAGCTGATGATATTTCTCTCTCCTACTGTCCTAGCTGATGATATTTCTCTCTCCTACTGTCCTAGCTGATGATATTTCTCTCTCCTACTGTCCTAGCTGATGATATACCTCTCTGCTACTGTCCTAGCTGATGATATTTCTCTCCTACTGTCCTAGCTGATGATATTTCTCTCCTACTGTCCTAGCTGATGATATACCTCTCTACTACTGTCCTAGTCCATCCAGCATTATTTCTCTCTCCTACTGTCCTAGCTGATGATATTTCTCTCTCCTACTGTCCTAGTCCATCCAGCATTATTTCTCTCTCCTACTGTCCTAGCTGATGATATTTCTCTCTACTACTGTCCTAGTCCATCCAGCATTATTTCTCTCCTACTGTCCTATCTGATGATATACCTCTCTACTACTGTCCTAGTCCATCCAGCATTATTTCTCTCTCCTACTGTCCTAGCTGATGATATTTCTCTCTACTACTGTCCTAGTCCATCCAGCATTATTTCTCTCTCCTACTGTCCTAGCTGATGATATACCTCTCTACTACTGTCCTAGTCCATCCAGCATTATTTCTCTCTCCTACTGTCCTAGTCCATCCAGCATTATTTCTCTCTCCTACTGTCCTAGCTGATGATATTTCTCTCTCCGACTGTCCTAGTCCATCCAGCATTATTTCTCTCTCCTACTGTCCTAGCTGATGATATTTCTCTCTACTACTGTCCTAGTCCATCGAGCATTATTCCTCTCTGCTACTGTCCTAGCTGATGATATTTCTCTCTTCTATTGTCCTAGCTGATGATATTTCTCTCTTCTATTGTCCTAGCTGATGATATTTCTCTCTGCTACTGTCCTAGCTGATGATATTTCTCTCTCCTACTGTCCTAGCTGATGATATCCCTCTCTTCTACTGTCCTAGCTGATGATATTTCTCTCTGCTACTGTCCTAGCTGATGATATTTCTCTCTCCTACTGTCCTAGCTGAGGATATTTCTCTCTCCTACTGTCCTAGCTGATGATATACCTCTCTGCTACTGTCCAGCTGATGATATTTCTCTCTACTACTGTCCTAGCTGATGATATTCCTCTCTGCTACTGTCCTAGCTGATGATATTTCTCTCTCCTACTGTCCTAGCTGATGATATCCCTCTCTTCTACTGTCCAAGCTGATGATATTTCTCTCTCCTACTGTCCTAGCTGATGATATTTCTCTCTACTACTGTCCTAGCTGATGATATTCCTCTCTTCTACTGTCCAAGCTGATGATATTTCTCTCTCCTACTGTCCTAGCTGATGATATACCCCTCTGCTACTGTCCAGCTGATGATATTTCTTTCTCCTACTGTCCTAGCTGATGATATTCCTCTCTGCTACTGTCCTAGCTGATGATATTCCTCTCTGCTACTGTCCTAGCTGATGATATTCCTCTCTGCTACTGTCCTAGCTGATGATATTCCTCTCTGCTACTGTCCTAGCTGATGATATTTCTCTCTCCTACTGTCCTAGCTGATGATATACCTCTCTGCTACTGTCCTAGCTGGTGATATTCCTCTCTGCTACTGTCCTAGCTGGTGATATTTCTCTCTACTACTGTCCTAGCTGATGATATTTCTCTCTACTACTGTCTTAGCTGATGATATTTCTCTCTGCTACTGTCCTAGCTGGTGATATTTCTCTCTACTACTGTCCTAGCTGATGATATTTCTCTCTACTACTGTCCTAGCTGATGATATTCCTCTCTGCTACTGTCCTAGTCCATCCATCATTTCTCTCTCCTACTGTCCTAGCTGATGATATTTCTCGCTACTACTGTCCTAGTCCATCCAGCATTAGTTCTCTCAGCCTCCTCCTGTCTTTTCTACAGCTAATCTTTTCAGTCATCATGATGTTTTCCCATGCTTCTCTTCTCATTACATGACTAAAGAATGTTGTTTGTCACATTCTTATATTTGTATATGATGTTCTATTTTCATGGGCCTTTTCTGGGCAGTTATCATTAATTACTCTGGCAGTATTCACAAATTTGCCTTAGAAGCCATCCTGTTTCAGCAGGTATTCCTGTAAAAAAATTTCCCTAGCCATTAACAATTCCAAATCAACACTGAAGAGAAACAACAACCCAGAACTGGAAGTCTCAAAGGCAGCACCCAAAGGACTATGGCAAAAATTCAAAATACATTGGACCTTTGTCATATACTTAGCAAAAAAGAGACTGTTGAAATGACAAAAGAAAATGTAAAATCACTTCAGCTTGGTGCATACGTAACCTCTGATGAGGCTAAGAAGTTTATAAGAAGCAGATATAGAACCAATTGAAAGGCAGAGTTTCAGGTCATCAGAAAGATAATGCTTGTTACAAACTGCACAAAAGATAGCAAGTAGCTACCTTCAGACTCCTCACAAGATTTCAAGAAGCTAAAGATAGGAGCCACTGATGAATGTAGCTGGAAATTATAAGATAAAGTAGTGTCCAACATGAGAAGAAAATGCTTTTGGCCTACACTACCATCTCCATTCTAGGGCATATTCAAATTCTATGGAGATGTCAAGATCCTCAGGTTGGCCACTGCTTTCTTAAAATGTATTCACGTTGACATCAGAAGACTTCCAAGTCTGCCAGCCAGGCAACAGGTTTAAGCCTGTCTTAATCTGGTTCCCGACCCATATTACTGGGACTCTTAAGGGAAGCAAAGAATAGTGACACTGTAACCTACCATGCATGTCATTAGGTGACTAAGGGGGGTTGGCGTGGAACTGATTAATTACATAGTCACAGAAACAATTTTAGCTGCAAAATCTGGCCAGCCATGAACAAGGCTAAAAGGACAGAAAAATAGCTCAGTCAAATAAGAATGAAATAGGCTCTTGTCTTAGAAGAAGTTTAATGCGATGTGGAGAAATCAATAAATTCTGAATCGCCGACTCACATCCTTTCACTTGGAAACTCTCCAGAATTTGTAGCTGGAATGTTAGAATTATGCATTAACTGGGTAGGACAGCAAAAGTGGTGGGTGAAATGAAATAATGTCCCTCACAGTGAAGGAGTAACCCTAATGAAGCAGAGAAAGCACTGACAGAGTAAGACACACAGTGAAGAGAATTAGAAATAGAGATGAATATATCGGGAGGACTTGGAGGTAATGCAGGAAAGGACAAACGATAGAAAGGCTTGACTGAGGGATTTTGCTCCGTTGAGTGATAAAAGGCAGCAGCTCAAGAAGAATCTGGTTCCCTACCCTTCGACCTATAGTTAAAGTATTGTCGAGCATGTTTCATGGAGTTAAGGGACATTCAAGCCATTGTGCTGGTACAAACTAAAGATATGAGAAGAGAGGAATACTAAGGTTTGAATTATAAGCAGTACATTCCCACAGTCGAAGAAATTAAAATTTCCACAGTTTACTGACAACTTGCCTGCTGTGCCATTTGAACAAAAAATACAGCCAGGCAGATGAAGACAACAACTTATTTAACGTTTATTTTCAGTGTGAAGTGCACAACAAAATCAAAGTTCATATTTTTAAATGATTGTATTTATGACACAGCTATGTATGTTTATCATTTATTGTGTTTTTATTGATATGATTACTACTCTCATTCCAGGTTCAAGAACCAGTCATTGCTAGCACGTCACAGCCGAGTACATACCAATGAACGGCCATTTCAGTGCAACATCTGCTACAAGTCCTTTGTCCAGTCTGGGTCATTGCAGTCCCATATAAGATCTCACACAAAAGAAAAACCATATAAATGTCGTATTTGTTCAAAGGTAATTAAGCTCGCAAAAGGAAAGTGTGCTTTTTATGTCACATTGGCTGGGGTAAATATGTAAAGTTTACGCTGGAAACCGAATGAACACAAAATATAACTTGGAAGCTTGATAAAAGAAAATGCACACACAGATTCAAACAAACATTTCAATAAGGGGCTTTATCGAGAAATGAAAAGTGGGTCAGCACGGCCGAATGGATAAAAGTATGCTCTTCAACTTCTAGTGTGCTAATGCCAAGGTGGCGGGTTCAACCCCTATGCCGGTCAGTTGGACTAAAATGTTGATTCTCATCCTTGACTTGGGGTCGTAAGTTACAAGTACCTCAGAAGTTGGAGTGGTTTTGTCTGATGGTGAGGGACACTGATATTAGGGAAAGCTAATCCACTTGCAAAATCAGTCCTGTTCACTAGAAGAAGTAGCATGTATATAAACTACTCTTGAGTTCAGAAGCGAGTGTACACCCAAAATATTTTTTGGGGTGGAGGGGGGTGTGCAAAGGCTAGAAAACTTAAATATGAGTGTCTGAGAAGTAATCCACAAAGTGTATAAGTAATCCACAAAGTGTATAAGTAATCCACAAAGTGTATAAGTAATCCAAATGTGTCATCAAATAAACTTTGTGTATTACTTATATCTGGCTGTGATATATCAGTTCATAACACGTCACTGCCTATTCCATTCCACCTTCATGATATCTCTTAGGGATTGCTGTGCTTATCAAGCATGCCTTCAGCTTTAGCTGTGGGTCACAAATGTATGACAAGCCATCCCACAATTGTTATGACGTTACATTATTATTCTGAGATTGCTTCTTTCACGCATACGTTCATCCATAGAGCTTCCTTTTCAATTCTTACATGTAGACCTCTCAGGCATAGTTTGATTGTTTTGGGATTAGAATATAAACAGTCTTTATATGTCCTGCTATATTAGTGAGACAACTCTGGAGTAAGAATTGGCATAGATACAAAGGCACATCGGGAGAATGAGGAGCCTCGTGAACCAACACAGAACTGGTGCAATTAGCTGCTGGACGCTGATATATGTTGTGGGGATTTGAGCATCTATGGACTTGTCCTGAGTGCAAGGATAAAACCCCAATAAATAACATAATAGTGAGACAGCTCATAGGTAGCTGAGTTCCAGGCTTCGAACTGTTGAGGTGCCTTATGGGAACCAGATCTCCGGAGTAGTTGGATGACTCATGAAAGATTGACTCTCCAGATTAGCTTAATCCTCATGGGAAATTTTATTCCTCAGATTAGTTGAATGCTTTATGCTTTATCCCCAGATTCATTGGCTGCCTCAAGATATACTAATCTCATCACCATTTTAGAATTAATTGTTTTGAGATTAGGTAACTATACACATTGTAGTTGTGATCTTTCACTATCACATCCTCAGCAAGCATTAGAGAAATATAATTTAGATGTTTGACATTATTTTGTGTTAGTGCTTAATTATTATTTTAAGTTATGACTATCCAAATAAGACAAAATTATAGTAATAAGTTGAGCAGTGTCAGTTAGAGTAATATGCATATTGGAAGAATAAGCTAAGGTAATTAAATGAATAGAGTGTCATTACTTAACAGCTGATTAAGATATAAGCAAAGTTACTGTTGTTTACAAAAAGGGTTAAAGGCGAAAGCATCGTCTTAATTGCACTGAGTTTTAACCCCAGATGGCTCTGTCCCTCCACAAAATGGCAAGCTACCTGCCAAAAGCAGGGCACATACCTTGAATATGCTTGGTATTGAAAGAGTTAATATGTTTTAAATATGAGCTTGTATCATGAAAATAAAGCAGAAGTTTTGAATAGATCCTATATGAACATTTTCATTTGCAGGCCTACTACACGAGTGGAACTTTGCTGGTGCACATTAGAAAGTTCCACAATGTTGATGCCAAGTCCGTGAAAGAGGTGTTCCCTGTCTACAGCTACATAGAGGACCAGAAGGTGTTCACCATCCGCAACAGTCTCCTGACAGATCTAAAGCCACCCATTGATATCGATGTTGATCACAGCCCGGGGGCGGACAAAGCTCACATTGAAGAGTTACTGACAAAAAATAATGCTGTTGAAGAGCTGGTGGAGGTCTCTAATGAGATCATTGTTCAGGACAGCGGAGTTTTAGATGGGAAGATGATATCCTCAACTGCAGGAAGTGAGAATCCTGAAATTGCAAGCGTGGAAGTTTCAGACAAAATTAGCCCAATACATAAAGACACGAATACCATAGACACAGAGGAAACAGCTGGAAAGGACATGAACAGTGTAAAAGATGAAAGCATTAAGAATGTGGTTGTGGATTCTGCGCAGACTGAGGTTCTTTGTGAGCTACACACAGAAGACATTGGACCGGTTGAGATGGAGGCTTTGCAGAGCTCGCATGCAGCGCATGACAGACAGGAAGCAGCACTTGGACTGGCTGAGTTGTCGTTGATTGGTGGAGAGGGAATGCATTTGGAGAAATGTCCGTCGACAAAAACACGAACATTCTTCAAAGAGGAAGAGGAAGATGAGAATGATCCAAATGTGACAAAGATAATTTTGTCAAAGGAAGGAGGCATCATGAACAGCCAAGATCCTCATCAGTGTCCGGTCTGTGGCAGGTGAGTTCTGGGGAAGGCTCCAACTTTGGTATTATTTATTTTTCTTTTAAGGGATGGAAAAGGTGGCTTATTTCCATCTGTTAATTGTTCAATGTGGTGCTTTCACAATATCATTAGCAAATGTGTTTTATATTGTATTCATTTTTGTTGTTGAAACACATTTAAAAGTCATTGATCCTCTGTACCGCAAGCTAAGAAAGACATACTGGCCCACTGAACGAACATTAAACTCCAAGCTGTTTGGAACTAAAGAATAACTAAAAATTGGTTGTTCTTCATGAGAATTCCCCTGAGTGAGTCAAAGACAGCTAACATAACAAGAAGAAGAGTGCAGTTTTATTGGAGGCTCCTGGAGTTCATCGCTGGAGTTGCAGAGTTCATGCTTTTGACAGAGCCTGCAGAAAGATACCATGTCATATGGGATAAAACACGGTGCATCGAGATAATTCATCTTACCTTTTTTTTAATCACAAAAAAAAGCCATTAATTCCAAAAAAGTCCCTTACTCTTTGACCATATACCAAATTTACTTCCGGGCATGTAAAATGGGTCCATGACTTGACTATTTTTATGTGTATATTTATTTTCCATTTCATTGCTGTGGATATTATGCCTGCAATAACTGGTTTCTCATAGTTTCGTCTTGAGCATCTCCATGAGACGCTTAAATCATCTGTCAGTTTTCCAGGCCTGTCATAGATTACATCTTTATAGGTGCCATGTCGCTGATAACTGATAATAATAGAACTGTAGGCTCGCTCTAACCAACTGAACAGCAATATGGGCTTTAGCGAGTGAACCCAAACAGGAAGAATAAAAGGCCGATTCCTGAACGTGAGTAATTGAAAAATCGCTGTTTTATTTATTTACAGCGCATCGGGTTTGAACATCAAATAATAATACTATTCAATATATTAGTTATTACGGGGCCTGTGATACCAGGGCCGGCCGTAAATATACTATTGAAGTTCCTATTAATGATTAAAACTTACAAACCGTCTGATAACAAACTGTTTATGAGTTACGTCCTTGAACCTCTTTCTCTCTCTCCTTCAGGTACATTTCTCGCCGCTCCGAAATCATGATTAATTTCCTCGTCTGTAAGTTCATTCGTCCGTGGCGTTATCACACATGAGTTTGCGATATATCTTCTCTATCTGTAACTTCTATTCCAGCCACTGTTTCAATGCAGAACTGTTTATTAGCCAACTTGAATGTACTGACAATTCGATGCACTGCCTTCCATTCCAAAACTCCCCAAAGTCTGTTTCTGTTGACATTTCTACGTGATGTTTTTATCTGTTGCGACGTCTCTTCAATTTTCTCTCCTTTTCGGTATCGAGACTTCTAGTTTGTTTATGCTGCGTCATTCCAGGGCACTAGCTATATGGCAATAGGATCATGAAAGATCTTTACATCTCCCACCCAACGCTTCACTGATGTAAATGGAGGAAGAGAAGAAGATTTACTAGTTTTTCTTCCTTGTGTTTTAACTGCATACTATCTTTCTCTATGTGGATATCATGCAGAAAACTAGTCACAGTAGGTGCCATGCTATATGTCCAGCATTCATAACAATTACATGCAAAATGTCCAAATAGCACGATCAATAATTTCGGCTCGACACAACTTATAAAAGTAAACGAGCAAAGTTCAGAACTGGAACGGTAGGGTAATGATGAAGCCAACTGTCATGTTGAAGATTTGGATCGGAATATCATTTAATGACAGTTCACAGTTAAGTTTAAATGATATCGATACAGTCCATTCCTAGGGGCCTGTTACCGCCAGGCTGGGCCTAGGATCTATTGATAGGAACATGTTGATAATCTGCAATAACTAACCTGCTTAAATAACAACCATCCTTTCATTAATCTTCACTTGACCTTCTGTCATTCTGCCTGAAGTTCTCCTTTGCCGCTCTGCACGATATAGGTCTAGGTACTCCCGTACGTTCTGTAGCGACACGTTGTAGCAATCCCTGTCTATCTTCGTCGCAGCCACTGCTTTACGTGCCAACACTATTCTATCGCCAATATTTGCATTTTACGGCCTGCTATTACCTTCCCAATCGATGTCCTTCCTGTTGATATCTGACGTCACTGTCCTTTGTGTTCTTTACCAACAGTTTCCTTAGTTTCTTGTGGGGTTTTCCCTATATGATTTTCTACCGCCTTTTCCGATGACGTCATTCTGTCTAAACGCTATGTGGCAGTAGGTGAAAGAGCACTCCTCAAAGTACTCATCAGTTCCCATGACCATATTCTGATTTTCTTTTTTCCCCAGAATATTTGGTCGAAAGAGCATCATGATTGAACACATCCGCATACATACTAATGAGAAGCCTTACAAATGTGATTTTTGTCAAGCTAGATTTAGACAGAATGCTCAGCTGCGCAGTCACATACGTAACAACCATACACAGGTGAAGCAGTACTGTCATCATTGTTCTTTGTTTTTCATTTGATTTATTTTTTAAGATGCTTTTCAAAGTTTGCATTTTTACATTTAGTATTAATTTTTCAAGAACTGGTCCTTTTTGCAATTTGCTGCAGCAAATTCTCTGAAAGCAGGTGGATAGTATAGATAAACATGCAGAATATCCATATTTGAAATGACTGGCTCAGAGACAAGTAGAGTGTCTGGACAATACTGAAAGCATAGAGGATATGAGAGGTAATTAATCAAATTGATTATGGAATCATTAGCATTGGAACACCTCAGTCCGGGAAGGTAACTCGGCCAACAATTGCCTTAAAAAGTTGGATGTGTCGCCCAAAATGTGAAATTATCACAACTCTTCTGTAAACAGGCACACCGCAATTATGTCTAAAACAACATTCTGGATGAATGCAGAAGAAGAGCGCTTCAGTGGCGTTCAAAGAGGGGACAAACCATACGTGGGAATGTCCTGAGTGCAGTGATGTCGATTTGTAACTTCAGTATTCATTGTGAATTATTTTTATTATTATCTATAGGGTCGGAGGTCAGCATAGCTGAATGGATAAGAGCGCTGGTTCTTAAACTTCCGGTGTGCTGATGCTGAGGTAGGGGGTTCAACCTCTACACCGGCCAGTTGGGCTAAAATGTTGACTTCTTGTCCTTGACTTGGGGACGTACATTACAAGTGCTTCGAAGTCAGAGTGGGTTCGCTTGATGGCGAGAGTCATTGGTAATAGGGAAAGCTAATCAACATGCAAAGATCAGTCCAGTGCTACTGGAAGTAGTAGTATGTGTATGGTCTATGCCTAAGATCAAAGTGTATGTGCAAAAATATAAAGACATAACAAAAGGGTCTTCATTGTGGTTATTCTTTTATAACACGTGGCTTGATCAGTTAGAGAAGACAAACATTGAACCTTATAACATTGTAAACAGTGGTCCCAGTTTAACCTGTGATTGTGGAAGTATTATTTTCAGATTTCATACAGCTGCGGTGTTGACCCATTACACAAAAACAAATGAATATTAGAAATAGCTCCTGAAGGCAAGGGTGATTAGAAAGGAAGTTGAATACCCCAACCTATGATACCTAAGCCTAGTATATGTGAAAGCCAGGAGATAAGTTCACAAAGATAGTTTGTTATCCACATCAGGACAAGATAATCAGCAATATTTTTTGCTGTGTTATGAAGTGAGGAGTCTGGAGAAAAGTATGTCAGCCAGGAAGATCAAGGGTGTTAGAGGCATGTCAGCAGGGAATGAAGATGCTGGTAGGGTGGCACAGTGGCAAGAAAGACAGCAATAACGCACCAGATAGATGGTTGTGGGGTTGTTATAATATTTTTTTACAGAACATTGCAGTAACACCAGCATTTTTCAGCTGCTGTTGATGTCTTGACAAGTTTTACGTTCAGTAGTTTGCCATTGCTTTCTGAACGACCGGCTCACATACCTCTATAAGTAACCAACGCTACGCGATCCGCTGCTGAATCTCGCGCAGCCTGTGTTTCATACCAGAGTCTATGGGATTACGAACCATGTCCTTAACACCTTCGCCAGGGAGACCGGCACATTATAATAATGAGGTTATTAATATTTAACTGATAGTTATATAGGCCATAGCATTAAAATATGACACTCTGAGTTTTATGCATAAAATATGAAACACAAATTGTTTGATTATAATTTGCACATGTAAACATACAGAAGGAGGTAAGGTATTTTATACCAAGAAAGTAATTTATAGCTTTCCTCAGAGGAAATTCCACACTTTAACATAACATCTCTATATGATATGATACATTTGTTTTTTAAACAGGTGGAAAGATACCAGTGCTCATTTTGCCACAACCGTTTCCTGTCTCGCGGCCTTACCATCAGACATATCAACTTCCATCATAAACTCAAGGTATTTTTTTAGAATAATGTTCATTTTATTTGCTGCTTTGTGGCATTTATCATAATCTATTTTGCTAAGAATAATGTAAGTTGCTGGTTGTTACAATTGTTGAGCATGCCTGTTGAACAATTGTTGAGTATGACTATTGGACAGTTGAGTATGACTGTTGAACAGTTGTTGTGTATGACTATTGAACAATTGTTGAGTATGACTGTTGAATAGTTGATGAGTATGACTGTTGAACAGTTGATGAGTATGACTGTTGAACAATTGTTCTGTATGACTGTTGAACAATTGTTCTGTATGACTGTTGAACAATTGTTGAGTATGACTGTTTGGGTTTCTATAGTGTATGTAATAAATGGGAACTGCTGTAGCCAGTGGCTAACACACTTGCCTGAAAACACAGTGGAGATTTGCTCGAATCTCCCTTGAGTCTGGAGTTTTCATTGCCCTGGGTGAAGGTCAGTATGGCTTTATGTATAAGAGTGCCCCTTCTTAAACATCCAGTGTGCTGATGCTGAGATAGCGGGTTCAACCCCTACACCAGTCACTTGTACTAAAATGTTGGCTTGGGGGACGTAAATTATAAGTACTTCAGAAGTCGGAGTAGATTCGCCTGTTGGCGAGGGACATTGGTAATAGGGACAGCTAATCCACACGGAAAAATCTGTCCAGTGTACTAGTAGTAGCACATATAAGAACTATGAGTTCAAAGCTAGCGAACGTTTTTTTAAAATGTTCCCTGGGCTCCCAGGTCGACCTAGCCTAAAATAGGTACCAGGAAATGTCCTGGCGTGATATTGACCACATGATCCATTGAGCGTTGATTGGTCTACAAATATGGAACTAGCACCATATACCAAGTATGCCTCAAGACATGAAAGAGGCTCTTTTACCTGTCCTTGTGAAATGAATGTTTATTTATGCATACAAGACAATGTTATTACAGGATGGAGAGAGGGAAGTGGGTGTGTGTGGTGTTAGGACATCACCTGTCCTTGTGAAATGTATGTTTATTTATGCGTACAATACAATGTTATTACAGGATGGAAAGAGTGAAGTGGGTGTGTGTGGTGTTAGGAATTTACGTTTTTGTAGGTCTGCGTGCATGGAGGAATAGCTGGCCAGTCTTTCCCTTATAGAACAATGAGAACTAACATCGAACCCTTGTATGGCCCCATTTGTGCTGTTACCAGTGTAACCTGCTAACCATTACACTATGTTGCTTCTTAAGGACAGCTTGATAAATGTTAAAAAACGTAGGTTGTCTTGGCTTGGTTACAATGTGATACATGGAAGCACATCATTGAAAATATTAGAAGGTAAAATCCAAGGTGTAAATGAAATCATGATATCATTGAAACAACTACATCATACAGGCATGCAAAATACATTGGGGTCCAGACTTAAGAGTATGACTAAGGTCAGGGAACAGTGAAGTAACATGGTCATACAGCTTCAAAACTGGACTCTAACTAACCTGATAATGATTATAAATTACAAAACTGATGATCTACGAATACCAAGAAATATAACATTTGTTTGTTTTATGGTAGTTCAAATTTTAGGATTCTTTGCTCATTTATAATTGACTTCAGTTATGTTTCTGGACCATGACTTTTTCATGAACACATTATGTTCCAAGTGACAAGCAAATCTTGTATTGGTTACTCCAAAGCTGACTTACATTTGATACTTCCTTCGTCCCAGACAGCAGTTCATGAATCCACTATACAAACTGTTAAGTGTAACCCTTCTGTCCCACAGTGTTATCAGTTGAGCTAGTTCAGATCCAAACATGTCTTACTTCAAAGTTGCAGCTGCCTAAAACAGACAGAGTTGATACTGATTTGTGGTCCAGTAAAAGAATCCAAACTGAAGGAGCCAAAATAACTGGTTGATTGTATCTCTTTGATGCTATCAATCCTAAAATTGTTGACTTTGATATCAATCAATCAATCAATCATGTGCCATGCCGATAAACGTTGGCGGTCATGTTTTGCCATCTCACTCGATCACCAGAGTCGTGGATCAGCTCCATGTTCCTCTCTCCACCATGCCATGTGACCAAGCCATCCAGGTATTTACTTCTCGGTATGTTATCATTTCTTTTCTTCAGTCTTTGTATTTTAAGTTATGGCTCTGTTTCTATTGATTTATTGTAAAATCGTTACTGTTGTGGAGCGTTTGATTTAAATTTCATGTTCTTATCTTCTGAATATCTGGTGATATATTCATGTGATATTTTGTATCCCAAAGATTTCAGATTAAGTTTCTTATCTTCTGAATATCTGGTGATATACTCAAGTGATATTTTTTTATCCCAAAAATTTCAGATTAAGTTTTGTCAAAGCATGGATCCAGCCTGGACGGTCGACAGTGCAATCTGGTCTGATGACAGCTTTGAGCTGAATCTTAGCAATCCCCAGTTTCTGAACGTGAATAAAAAGAAGATAAACAAGGACAAAGGAAACAGTAGCTCAGCTACTGTGGCTAGAAGTAACTCTGAATCAAGCCAAAATGTTGATTCTCCTCATTTAGAAGGCGCTCATGATAAGTATATGATAACAGTTTCCCTGCAGTCACCAGAAAAAAACCCTGAAATGCATACCAAGACATATGAAACTGTTCGTGAAGATGACCCCTCGGAGAAGAGTGAACAACCTGCAATGAGTTCAACCCACAGGAACATTGCTAATGAAAACATTGTATTAATGAATCATGACATTCCTTCTTCCTCTGACATCAGTGCTAGCGCCAGTCAGATGTGCTCACCATCTTCTGATGTGGCAGCTGATAGAAATAATGATAAGAGCAATCCAACAAAATCAGCCGTCGCCAAAGCAGTCTTAGAAACAAATGGAAATTCCTTGTTTTGTAGCTTATGTGCAGTGCAGTTCAGAGGGATTTCAAGTCTTAGGTATCACTTGAGAAAAGTGCACAAGAAAGCTGTGGATCAGTCTGATTTATCTTCTTTGTATGTTAGCAACACACAGAATATGAAACATCAAATAAAAGCAGACACTCAAGTTCAAACAGTGAATCAGAACAATGAGAATTCCAAAGAGGAAATGAGCGTGGGGAAAACTAGTGACAATGGAACTGTAAAAGTCGTAGTGTTTGATGATTCTCAGAAATGCGTTGATGCACCTCTAAAAGTGAACATGTCGCATGTTTGTCCAATGTGTACTGAGAGATTTAGTTCCAAACTGAGTCTGGATGAGCATTTAAAGTCCCACAGTGAGGAGGATGTGGAGAGTGTGGGCTTGCATCGTTGTGATATCTGCACCAGTGTGATGAAGAATACTCAGCAGGTGACCAAACACATTATGAAAATGCATGGGGTGAAGCAAATATACGTCTGCTCCATCTGTAATCGGGAGTTCTACCAGCAGAGTTCTGTTTATAGGCACATGAAGTTTCTGCACAAATGGGAGATCAAGATTAGAGGAGAGGCCAGCATTCCCGTTTTTGTTAAGCCAGCACCCTTGTCTATGCACGACCCTATCAAAAATACATCTGGTGTGAGAGTATGTAGGGACTCCATCTTGGAAGATACCAAAAGTCCCACAAAACTGGGTAGTAGTGCAGATAATGTGACATATATTAACTTGGAAACAGGAGGCGTGGAAAACTTACAGATCTATAAAGTAGACGGACAGGAAATTATTTTTGAGGTTGTTAATTGTGATGGCAGCATGACAACACTAAAGATCCAAGATGATGGTTCTGATACAGTTGATGAAAATAAAATTTTGGAAGTCATACATAAATCGCTAAGAAGTTTACCAGAAATAATTGAGACTGTTATTTCAACCAATGATGAACAGCTTACTTCCACACAAGAGACAAGATTTGTTTCTGGAGAAGCTAAAACAGTATTAAATACCACCTCTGTTACATCAGAGGCAGGAGAGGAAAGTATCCTCACAAAAACAGCTACATCTGAAGGTTCTTCTAGTTCATTTATTGTTATGAGCGATGATAAATCCACCCAGTTTTCCACCACCAAAGAATTCATCTCACATCTGTTTGCAGCACTGAAAAATAATGCACATGAAAAGAAAGACCAATCAGTTGAAACACCTCAAGTTATTAAAGTTAAGAATACGAAACATACACTCAGCATACATGAACCAGATGCTGTCAGTGTTGATGGAGGTTTTAACCAAAACACAGCATCCAAAAACACATTGGAACTAAATGAGGCAGTTCCACAGAAAAAATCTGCTAGATTGCCAGATCCTGCAAATCTTAAACCACCAATCATCATGTCAGTTAGAGACATTGGAGCTACATATGCAGACTTTGGAACAAGACCAGGGCATCGGAATATAGCGGAAACTAATGGATCTACAACAAATGTGGCAAACAATACAAATATGGAGATGCTTTCTACGTTGAAAGCTGCAGAGAATGTAGATAACAATAATGCTAAGAAACTGAATTCTGTAACAAGAATTAAAACAGAATCTGGCCATGATGAACTCAGTAACGCATTGGATCTTGAAGAAACGGACATAAAAGTGAAGAATTTAGAGTTCACACCTAATTTTTCTGGGAGAGTAAAAGAAATGGTGGAAGTCTTAGTAGAACAAGCATTATCACAGAACTCAGATGTCCAGACAAATAAAAAGGATGAAACAATTGTAAGTAGCATATCTGGTGGTGAGTCTCTCAGAACTAGAAGCATAGTTCCTGTAGCAAGAACTCAGCCTAAACATAGTATAAAAGAGAGTATAGATGTAAGTGTGAATAAATCTGTTAAAACTATCACACAGAAAACCAGAAATCAATCCTCCACTAAACAGAAAGCAACAAAAACAGATATTTCTAATATCGTGTTGGCACAGTTCACTCCAGTTGAAGATGACATCACAGGTACTCCTAAAATAAAGGGGTCAAGATCTTCTATTCCAAAACCTGCCTTCGCCAACAAGCGTGTCACAAAGTCACCCCCTTCATGTGAAAGGACATCCACACAATTGACCCCTTCTTGCAAAAGAACGGGTGATATGCCACATCATACAGTACACAAGAAGATGAAATGTGAACCTGCCATGAAAGCTTCAGGAAAATCTGACAAGATGGAGCCAGCATTAGTGCATCGCAGCAGCAGTGGCAGGATTATTAAGAGGAAGCGGTTTGATGATGAGATATAAAAAGTGCAGAAGAGGAAAGTAAGAAAATGATATTTCACTTGTTGCGGTCAAGATAGGAACTTTTGAACTTTGACCAAAAATAGTCTGTGGCTTAGAGGTTAGTGATCACAGTTTGACAATTGCCTGACATATCGAATTGGAGGCTTTAAATCAGCCACATGAGATTTGGGAGTGGGTTGCTTTGCATTAATTCCATTGTGTGAGCATCGACCGTTCAGAAAGCTATGACAAACTTAAAAAATGCCTAGTAAATCACAGACAACTAATAAATGCTGGGGTTGGTTGTTACATCCTGTGAAGGGATATGCAACTAACTTTTTAACCTCTAAAAAACTGTAGAGTATAAGAAATACTATCATATTCTTAGCTCAGCGAAGGGAGACTCTTTGTGGAAGACAATAGAAGAGGCACAAGAATGTGGCAGACACAGTTAAAGGGACCACATATCCACTGGAGTAAGTGGACAACTCTGCACCTGGGCAGGATGCAGTTTCTCCTGACAGCTGAAAATTGCTATCAAAGCAGAAATCACAAGCCATCCATGTGGATGTGGAAATCAAGGGGAATCCATCACATTATCTTACCAAGAAAATGTTTACATGCAATCTGCAGGGGGGGGGGGGGGGGGGGGAGAGAGAGAACATGTTAGACACTTCATACCATTCTTCGGATTGAGTAACCTGACTTAAGATGACCAAATATTTAATATGTTTAACACATACCAGTCTTCAGTTTGAATAACCTCACATGACATAACCAAATACTTGCATATGTTTAACACTTACAAAGAAACTTACAAACTTATAATTATGTCACTGAAAGAATCTCATGCCAGGCCATTGAGTCCAAAGACTGGTAGGAAGTTTACTGAACGTGTTATCATCATCAAGTAGCAAAAGCATTTGTGTCTCTGCACAGGTCACAGTCCTTGGTGTTCAGATATTCCACCATGTCATTGTCTTGGGCCATCCAGCATCATTTCTCTTGGTCTGCTTTTGTCTTTTCTACCGCTTATCTTTATTTTTGCTATTAATATTCTACTTTCATTAGGCTCTTCCAAGCAACCAATTTAGTTATTCTGTCAGTCCAAGGTATTCACCGCTTTTATCTCAGAAATCACATCTCCACTTCCTCCAAACTCTTCCTGATTTGCTCGTTCCAATATTCACTGCCATATTAGAGCAGGTCCTATATGACATTTCAGTACTCACATTTTTAACATATCACTGCGCCATAAACCTAGTTTTGTCCATAAATCTATTCTTGAAGAAATTAGTATGCAGGATTCCCCTTACATTCCACATCCACATTTTTTTCTTTATTCACTCGCTTTGAATTCAAGTGTAGTCCGTACACGTGCTACTACCTCTTGTACACTGGACATTTTTGTGTGTGGATTAGCTTTCCCTATTACCAGTGTCCTTCACCATCAAGAGAACCCACTTTGACTTCTGAGGTACTTGTAATTACGTCCCCAAGTCAAGGACAAGAAGTTAATGTTTTAGTCCAACTGACCAGTGTAGGGTATGAACCCACCACCTCATCCAGCACATCGGAAGTTTAAGAGCGATCACTTTTATCCTTTCGATAATGCTGATATCCACATTAAAGATTTAGATGTTAATATTGTCATGCATTTTTTCCGATTATTCCATTTTTTCCAGCAGCCACTTGCAGCATACTGATTTTCAGTTGTCTGGGGATCTTCAGTGTGCACAGACTGCTGTCTGTATAAGCCTGCACACTAACCAATATGTCACCAAATCTACATTTTATAAGTCTTTAAAGGCATTAGTAGACTTAACAGCTGGTTTCTGAAGTCACCAGGAGTTCCTGCCAATGTTAGCTTGAACAAACACAATATATGTGTCAAGTTAATTGCATGTCCCTTACAAGATGTTGCACTCAACCCCTGCATTTATTGACTGTTGTGATTTACTAGGCAGTTTTACATACAGTAGTTTGCCAGAAATTTCTGCATGGTCGATACTTATACAATCAAAATCAGTGTAAAGCGATCAGCTCCCAAATCACCTGTGGCTGATTTCTAACCCTCGACCTAGTATATCAGATAATTATGAAACTGCATTCACTAACCCCTAAACCCCAGATGCCACACTGATGTATGAGTGAGTAATGTCTGATCCGTAAATGGAACAATCAAGGTGGTCAGGTCTAAACAATCCTTGGACACTGTCAGGAATAGAGAATTGAGCTAGCTTGCATTTGGGTCTGTTTCCCTAACTTCCCATTAATATTATCCAGATGTCCAGAAAGTCAGCAAGTTTTTTTTTTTTTGGGTGCTTGCTCACTTTGAACTCAAGCGTAGTCCATATACACTATTTATAGTAGTGATGGACTTAATTTTGCGTGTGGGTTAGCTTTCCTTATTAACAGTGTCCCTAGCCATCAGGCGAACCCACTCCGACTTCAGAGGTACTTGTAGTTTACGTCCCCAAGTCAAGGGCGACAGGTCAACATTTTAGTCCAGCTGTCCGGTGTAGGGGTTGAACCTCTTACCTCGACATCAGCACAGCGAATGTTGAAGAAACCGCATTCTAACCCATTCAGCCATGCAGACCTGCAAGGCAGCAAGTTAATTGCCAATAAGACAATGTTGTAAATACCCTATTATCTTTGTTAGTATCAACAAACATCCATATGAACTATGATTATCTGCTTCAGGTGCCATCTTGTCTATCACAAATCATTGGAGTCAATGAGGTGATTTAGCATAGATTTTATGAAGCAGGACGAACTTCAGAGAAAATTGTGCACTTGATGAAACTAAAGGCAGTAGTGTCAAAGAAGGAACCTGATAGTGATAGTCTGTGTCACCAAGATTGGTGCAGTCATTAGTTTAACTTGGACATTTGTTTAACCAATGAGCTCAATGACATCATTGTTCTCCCTGAATGGTGTTAGCCCTAGCTGTGAAATGTTCACTGAATTTGTTGGTCGTTGATTGCACATTTACTCCTATATTAAGTATTGTGCACTGTAGCAAAACATTCAGATTTATGTTGCTTATGTGCAGTCACTATGATGTTTTATTTTGAATTACTGAAAAGCTGATGAATTTGTACATTTATGTGGTCACTAAATTTATCAGCGGTAATAAACTGTACAATAATATCAGCATTGAAGTTTCTCTTAGTCTTACCTAACTTATTAGTTGTGAGAGTATCCTACTGGTATCACAATTTTTTTTTTAAATAGTAAATATGAGTCTCTTACTCTATAAAAACTTCATTGCTGTTATTTCAGCCATTGCTATTATGTTCTATTAATCTGTCTTACACTGTAATACACTATTATTGTGGTTGGTTCGACTATTACTTACCTCCACTAGTTGTCCATTGGCCACATTTCCATCAATCTTATACTTATGACATTTAAAGGTGGTCCCATGGGAGGTGCTGCCAATGAGGCCTGAATGTTAAGCCTTCACATATTCTAGCTCATGGCATATAAGGAGGGGTGGGGAGTCCATTCCTTGTTGCCTTCCTTCCCAGAACATTTTTGTAATTGTCTGGTGCCCATTTCTATGAGCCTGGATTGACCCCAGAGCTGCACTCATGGTAAAAAATATCCTGCCTTTGCTGGGGATTGAACGTGGACCACTGTCATGGCAGGCAGGTATACTAACCACTATGCCACTCCAGGTTCCGTGTGACATCTCCTGCTATCAAATAGAGTTCATGGGCGTATAGGAGTCATTCGACTTCAGTGATTATTTTAAACTTAAATGTGACATAAAATTCTTAGAATGCTGTGAGGTTCAGGAAAACAAAATGCAGACATTCTTTTTTTTTGGTTCACATATCCTTTACAGGACATCGCTGTCAACATCAGCATCTTTCAGCTGATTGTTGACAGTCTACAAGATCTAAATATGAGGAAAACTGGCTCATAAACAATTCAAGTCTTGAAAACTGAAGTACTTTGTTTACATGAAACAGCACTGTGGTTTAGAAAGAACAGTAAAGGAAAGCAGCAGTGCTTTTGCAGTGACTATAAACCGTTTAACCCTGGAGGTCATGACAGTAACAAAGGCAGTGGCAATACTGAGAACACAGACTTTCACCCAAGCATGTTTACATAACGACTCCATGAGTACGCTCAGGAAGATCGAGATGGGCTAGGCCAGAAGGCAATGTCTTGAATCTCTGAGGCGGTCAAGACTGACTAATATCTGTTTCATTTTTATGCCAGGGGACATGGATATAAGAGAAAATGAATGAGTAGCTAGACTTGTGGGCATGGCTTCATGGGAAGTGGACATGCAGTGGCCCAAACTAACATCCTGAACACCCTCAGGAAGGCAGAATAGGTAAATGGCTCAAGATATGGATGATTCTGGAACTTTGACCAGATTGAAAGAACATTATGTTAAACAGAGTCAAGATAGACAAGAGCAGTGGTTCTCAACCATAGTTCCTCCCGACAAATTCCCCCCCCCCCCACCCTTACACAGTATACATAAAAATGGAAGCTAAATTTAATAACACATACCAGAACAAATCTAGACGTGTACATAAAACGTGTTTTGCGGGTCTACTTACGTTATAAAACGAATTTCATTAGGGTGAGAAGTACAGAACCGTAAAATTTTGAGGGAGAAACAATATTAAGTAACTGGTTCTTGTATTAATGCGATCTTGAAATAATCTTAACCCCCCCCCCCCCTCCCCCACCAAAAAAAACACCTAAAATTCCCCCTGAGGGGGGAGGGGGAATTCCCCACCTGTTGAGAACCACTGTTCTACAAGATCTCCTTCTTCGTACGCCAACATAAAATATTCATAGAACGCAGCTTGTTGACATCTCCATAAAGATTTATTGTTTTATTTCAATGGAGTGGATGTAGGCCAAAATAGTTTTCTGTGCTGAATATGTTGGGCACTCCTGGAACGAATGTTTAGCTGTCATTTTCCCATTTCCGCGGTTACATTCATGAGCATCTCATATGTTTAGTTTATCAAGCACTAGCTGACCCGGCCCGGCTTCGCCCAGGCCCTGGTGGGGATCTGTCTATCTGTCTGTCTGTCTGTCTGTCTGACCCGGCCCTGCTTCGCCCAGCTCCTGGTGGGGAGCATCTCATTTAATTCATATAAGTAGTCATATAAGCTCCCATTCCTGTTCCCGACTGTCTGTCTGTCTGGTCTGGCCCAGCTTCGCCCAGCCTCTGATGGGGAGCATCTCATTTAATTCATATAAGTTCCCATTCCCGACTGTCTGTCTGACGACCCGGCCCGGCTGTCTTTCTGTCTGCCTGCCCGTCCGTCCGTCCGTCCATCTCTCCCTCCATCTATCCCCCCCTCTCTATCTATTGGGTCAGATCTATCTATCTATAGCCAAGGGACTTAACCTAAGATATAGCAATGCTACTAAAAGTTATGTCCCTTTATATATTTTTTCTTATGTTAAGTCATGTAATTTAATTATTAAATTTTAGTGAGTAAATAGCTGATTCTACACTAAAAAACTATGACAGTTGGTTGCACGGGAATGAAAAGAAGACATGTAGAAAATTTCATCTCAATCGGATGGACCGTTATCGAACGCATCCAATACATCCTCCACCCACCCACCCACATACATACATTCTGTTTTATAGATATAGATATGGCTATGGTGGTAAAAAAAAAAAAAAAAAAAAAAAAAAAAACTCCACCGGAGAGCAAGCACGTCAGGAGACTTCTGATCGTCAGGAAAAATCCCCCCTCTCCGAATGTTTCATTCACTTTATCTTCTTTACAGGGGGTGAACCAATCTGGGTCATGCTCTCCCAGACGTTTTATCTCCTGTTGTGTAATTTCATCGAGACATTTGTATCTTCCCTTATCCACATCGCCGAGTGGCTAAGAATGTCTGCCCATAAGCCATCCCACCTTCCGGAGGAGGGGGGCGAACCTTGAGCACCCTGTGCAGCTACTAGCGTTGCCGTTGCACCGTGACTGACCGTGGTCACTCCCGGCAGTTAGCCATAATCTTCACCTCTGCCTTGGTGGCTCGCTATGACCTAGTCAGTAGACGTTGCTGCCATGTTGCCTTCTTCGTGCCCCGTTCACAGCTTGCCGATCCACCCTCCATTTACTAGGTATCATTGTCCCATCCATCATTACTCTTGCTCCATACTCCATAGCCAGTACGAGGTCTTCTCCGCTGTCTCGCCGTCTTTTAAGTGCCCGTGTTCTTGCTTGTCCTTTCAGGCCTAGCTGTTTCAACACGTATGCGGAGTTGGTAACAAAGCCTCTTGCGCCTATCTACACGGCGAATAGCCTGACGGTGTATCTGGCTGAAACAGGCTGAAAAACATATGATGGCTGTGGAAATGTGGTTTCTGAGGAAAATGCAAAGAATATCGTGGACAGACAGAAAAACCAATGAACAAGTCCTACAAGAAACAAATGAAATTCGTAAACTGATTAGAGAGATTATACGTAGACTGTCAACATTTTTTGGTCACGTTATGACAAAAAATAAATTGGAGAACTTGGTGACAAGTGGCAAGATTGAGGGAGAAAGAACAAGAGGAAGGCAGAGAAGTAAATACCTGGATGGCTTGACCACGTGGCATGGTCCAGACAAGAACACTGAAGTGATCCACGACTCTGGTGATCGAGTGAGAAGCCTTGACATGACCGTCCACGCTTACCGGCATGGCACATGATGATGATGATATCTTTCTTGTCCCAGGCTTGCGACCATATCGATGTATGTCTTTATCTTGCTGGTGTGTTGCTCCTCGACTCTTGATTCGAAAGGAACCCTTAGCTCGATTAGTACCAACTGTTGAGTCGATGGAGAGCACACCATAATGTCTGTGATCGCAACTGAAACTTCAGGATTTCCGCTGAGTATTTGCCCTGCAGGTCTACTGTCTGCTTCCAGGCCCCCCCCCCCCCCCCAGGATAGATGGCAGGCTGTCAGGGCAATAGACTCTGTTATTCAGCTTTTGTTCGGCTTTTTATGAAGCGTATCCACCCGTCCTTGGCAACACTCCCCTTGTTTGCCTGGAGTCTTGCTACACCCACTATGACTATGGCTGCCAGCTCGGTAAGAACCTTATTATGGCGCCATGTGAATCGGCCTTGCCCAAGGACCGCCCTGTACGCAAACAATACGGTGTTTTACGGTCTGGATTCGTTTGATCCGCGTGTTGCTACACAGGGGACATTTTTTTTTTTTTTGCATATCCCCTACAGGATGTTGCAGTCAACATCAGCATTTTTCAGCTGCTGTTGATGTACTAGGCAAGATTTCAATTTGGTGGAACTGCGGTAAAGCTGTGAAAATGTAAACAGTATAAAATAACACAAAGTAATGTAGCTTTACATAACAGAATTACGTGTGTATGTGTCGTAATTCTTTTATGTAAAGCTGCATTACTTTGTGTTATTTTATATTGTAGGCAAGATTACGCTCAGTAGTTTTCCATTGCTTTCTGAGCGACCTGCTCACATACCCCGTTAGTTACCAGCGCGGCGAGAACCGCTACCGATTCTCGTGCAGGTTACGTTACTCACGAGAATATACGGGATTACGGAGAAAGAAGTTAATGCCTAGGCCAGGGAGATCGGCAAGGGGAATGGGGGACATGTTGGGTCGTTGGATATACCCCGTCTGACCAGAACAGCAGCTCATGACAGAACATCGTACAGTGATCTGATAACGAAGCTTACTCTCAACGGCGGCAAGCGCCAAATACTGTTCCACCAGAGGGACCTCGGCCTCGGTCCCCCTCAATGACACCAACTGACCTTGCTGCGGCTGCTGTACAGTCTTCTGCACTCGCTTGTTGACCTCTCCGATTTCCTGGACCACGCCTTTTACCACCACTGTGTATTGTTCTGGTAGGCAAAGCCTTGTTTGTTGGACTGAGTGTGTTACATATCTTCCTTTAGCTAGAGCGATTCTTGTGCCGATTCGACTGCCCTATCAACCTTCCATTTCTTTCCTGCCCTGGACGCTGGCTGGAAGCTGCGGACTGTTTCATCTTGGGACTCGCGCTGCATCATCTAAGCCTGACTTTTAAGACTTCGTATTCTTCGACAACGGACTTGAACGGGGGGACGAGCTTGGACATCTTTGAGTACAACGCTATGTCCGACAGACCTGGTGGCACTCCCAGCCATTTCCTTATTTCCTTGTGACGTAGTTGGCTTTTATTTCTATCGCCTTTACCGTGCTCGTGCTCACGTCATAAATGAGTAGAGACGATAGCAGCTTTGGGATCAGTAGGCCTATGAACTGGAAGCACAAGATCTTGAACTTTCCGATGAGTCTGCTCTCTATGGTATTTCAGCCTGGTGTGTCTTGTGCGGAGTCTGAAGATTTTCTTCGGTGGGGTTTGTAGGCTAATATGCATCATCATCTGGGTGCTTTGATTTTCACTTGGTTAAATAACAGCTTTTTCTTTATCTCTTGGCTTCATCATATTCATATATTACATTTATATCAGGCCGAGGTAGTCTTCCACCTTCCTTTGCAAATCTCTTCTAAGAAACATAAATTGTTAGGAGAATCATAGAGGCCTTTGAAATAGCATGATAAATACATATTTAGGTATTGACAGGCACTTATAGAAGTAGAGACAAGAAAGGATAATATTTAGTGCCAAAGGATAATATAAAGCTAAATGTGACCTTCCATGTGGGCAGAAAGACGTTATCGCCATTATAGGGTCATCGTGTAGTGTGTTTTGTTTCATGGTGTCTGCGGCAATTTCAATGATCACTGAACAAAGATTTACATTATAATACTTGTACATTTGATTGGGCGTTTTTTGGGGGTGGGGGGTTTCAAATATACTGTTTGTTTGGCACTGAATCAGTTAAGCATGAAAATACATGAGACAGAGGAATGGCAAAAGATGAAGTCTTTTCGATGCTCCCTGTAGATATGAATGAAATAGGTTAAACCGGGGTAAAGTGAAAATGTAAATAATAAACAATATCACGAAATTTATGGCAGATTTATAAATTACAATTACGGAAAACAAAGTACTTTGTGGCAACAGACTTTCACCAGCAAACAAACGCAAGATAGCAAGAATTTATATGTTTTGCATCTGTGTGTATTTTTTGTTTCCCGATGAATTCTTGTCGCCGCAACGCCGTTTGGCTTCTACAAACAGCATCCTACATGAACAACTGAACAGCACACAAACTGATGACGTTATAGAGCGGAAGGTTATGAATGTTGGTCTGCTCGTTGTTTATACTGGTACTGGGAAGGAAAGGAATGGCTAATTTTTCATAAGTGATATAAGATTACAGACGTTCTTGCTGGGTTGCTTTTAAATTTGGATATTTCATAAATCTGACACAAGCCTATTTTGCTTATACATTGTTTCATAAAGTGCAGAGACCTGGTTTTGTGTCAGAAAATCAAAAAAATTGTCATCATGTACAACAGAAAGTTGTTGAAAATGAATGTCACCGCGACGCTCCCGACCTCTGCATGCGTAGCATTAAGAGAACACTTATCGTTTGCACGCATGTTTTCATTTAACTTCTCAGTCAGAAAATGTTGTATTCACAGTAATAATAAACAGTGCATAGTTCCAGCACATACTTCGTGTTTGGGCAATTCACCTGGCTGTGATTACCCCAACAGGCACGTGTTGGCCTCGGCGCCCATGTCAACAAGAACATGTTTGTTGCGGCAAAGAAGACCAACCATCAAAACGTTTAGTGACTGGCAGACTTCAGCGACTTATTGCAGCATCACCAATGAACAGTCCAGGTTATATACATGTAGCACAGTGCGACACTTTAGTAGTCAAAGTAAAGCTAAGGAAGAAACTAAATTAAAATTGAGTGGGGAAGATGTTGCAGAAGACATTTACAAGAGAATAATTTATATGAATGGTAAATTGTACATTTATTTTGTTTTTAAATTAATAATAAGTTTAAGTAAGTAAAGGAGTATGATTTCTAAGTAATTGTTTAAATTGCAGTTTTAAAAATTATATGCAGTGTGAAGTAAAAATGTACCATATAAATATTTGAATTTCAATTTGGTTAGCATGTTTTTCATTGCAAATTACTTGAATATATAGTAAATAATTATATATATATATATATATATATATATATATATATATATATATATATATATATATATATATATATATTGCGCTTGCTTGCGTTGTACTCGAGCGAAGTCATACACTACTACTTCTTCATGTAAGGACTATTAGCCTTAGGTCAGTTTTTTTGGACAGATTTGCCAGGGTGGTGGCCTTACAGCCCACACTATGCAATCTCGGACTGCCTTTGGAACTTTCATGCGCGCAACTTGCACTTGAGACTTTATGCTTATAATCCTTATCTGGGAAGGTTTGGTATTCTATCTTAGTACCCAAAAGATCAGGAATAAGTCGCTTTTTGTGTGAATGGTTCTTTAAAGAATTTCGAGCCCTATGTCAGGGACTAGCCAGGTAACCTCTGAGCTCAAGGCAAATACAGAAACCTCTTATTTCAGTTACAATTTAAAGTTACAATGTCTGTTACATCGACATTGTAGAAATCATCATCATCATCAAGTGCTGTGCTGTACATCAGCATTGTAGAAGACATCATCATCAAGTGCTGTGCTGTACATCAGCATTGTAGAAGACATCATGAAGTGCTATGCTGAAAGGGATGGGCGGTCATGGTTCATCATCTCACACTGTCACCAGTCTCATATCTTGTTCTTGTCTTGACCATGCCATACTGCCAAACCATTAAGGTATTTATTCCTGTGTCTTCCTCTTGCTCTCTTCCCAAGAAGCTTGCCAATTGTCAAGTCCATTTCTTCTCATAACATGTCTAAAAATCTTGACTGCCAATGTGTAATTTTTCAATAAATTTCAATTTTTCATTTGTCTCTTGAAGAACTGTCTCATTTGATTTTCTGTCCGCCCATGGTATTCTTTGCATTTTTCTTAAAAACCACATTTCCACTGCCACTATATGTTTCTCAACTTGTCTGTTAATTGTCCATGTTTCACACGCATTCAACAATATGGGTTATATATAGCACTTTGACACTGTTTTTCTCACTGCAATTGAAAATTTTTTGTTGGTAAGTTTGTTTTCCCTTTTGCAGAAGGCCACCTTTGCCATTTCAATTCTGGATCTAATCTCTGCAAGATGTTACGATTGATCTGAGATAGTTATAGTGATTCACCTGTTAAAGAATATTTTCATTCACTTGGATGCTACAATGTGGTATTTCTTCCCTCTTGGAGACGACCGTGATCTCTGTTTTCTTACAATTCAGATTCCAAACCTATTTTCTCAATGTGTATAATAATTGCATCCACCAAATGTAGATCTTGCTCGTCAGCAATCAGTACTTTATTGTCCTCATATCTTATATTATTGATGTTTTGTCCTCTGAATGCAACTCCTTTCATATCCTCTAAATTTTTCATATTTTCACTATAAAGGGAGAAAAGATCTGGCGCATTAAACATCCCTGTCGCACACCTCTCCTGATAGGCTGGAATGGAACCACTTCATTATCAATTTTTATGGCGACTTTTTATTTCCAGTAAATGTTCTATATAACTCTAAGATCTTTTCCATCATATTAGAGATCTGCTAGCATTTTCATCATGTCAATATGTCTTACTGTATTGAAAGCTTTCATGTAATCAATGTAGTAGAGATGGTCTTTATTTACTTCTATGTAATGCTTTATTATTGTTCTCAGCAAATACACAGCATTTGTTTTACCTTTGCCTTCTTTAAACCCACACTGTTCTTCAGCTATTTCTAGTTTTATTTTCCTCCTAACCCTGTACATGATGTCCCTTAGTAAAATCTTTGTGATATGTTTCATTATACTGATTCGTTGATGTTGATGACATTCCAAGGCTCCTGACTTTTTTGGAATTGCAGTAAACAATGATTTACATAAGTCACTGGGAATATCACCACTATCATATTTATTATTTAGCAATCTGGTAACTTGGTTTATACCATACTCTTCTAAGGCATTAATCATTTTGGTTGTGATGTCTGGACACAGAGTCCTGCCAGTTTTAATTTGATTGAGAGCATGCTGAACTTCCATCTTCAATATTGGTGGTATTGTAGAAGTACAGAACTTTTTCATTAAAACTGAAGTAATAGTTATGTCATTACATGTTTTCTTTATATTTCAGGTGACATTGTTGTCATAAACAAACCTTATGGGTTATCAGTATATGGTAAGTAAATGTTTTGCTTTGATTTTTGTAATGTCTGTTATGATATAACACATTTTATCATAGAAGAAACTTTTTAAATGAGTTTAATTATTAAGTTCTGTTTAACTTAAGCAAATGATATTTATAAATTTTCAGAGCTTGAAAAGAAATATTAACAGGCAAAAAAAAAGACATGTGGCAGACTCATCATCATCATCATCATCATCATCATCATCATCATCAAGTGCCATGCTGAATGGTGTAGGCGTTCATAACTCCCCACAGATCTTGGTCTTTGGTTTTCTTTATCAACTCTACCGTTGATATTCCTCCTGCCACTGTCGCAATCCATCCAGCATAATTTCTCTTGGCTTGCCTCTGCCTCTCTTCCCCTCGATCTTTCCAGTTGTCATGACGTTCTCCAATGGCTTTCTTTAGTGGCAGACTAAACAGGCAAAATAGATATCCTCAGATCGTATTAATTTGAAGTTGATCTATGCTTATGTTGATAGTTTTACGGTTTGGTTTAAGTACAGCTTACATATACAGTGGTGGTGTATCCCGTCCATTATTTCGTGTTATTAGTGCAGGATTTCTTGTGTCTGCCCCTTCATCACTTGCTGTTAACTACTCCCTGGTGAATTATTTTTCTGCAAGGCAAAATGTATATTACATTGCAAGATGTTGAGATGAAGGTCTTTAACAGGAAAAGGAATTTGATGCTAGAACGAAGTTTGAATTGAGCATAGGATGATTTGAATATCAAATTATAAATTTTTGATTCTAATCTATGGTACTGCTTTACATTCAAATCTCTGTTATTGTTATCTCCTATTCTTATTTTCTTTCGATGTATTAAAGTTAGTTGCATGTCCTTTACAGGGTGTTGCATTAAACCCCAGTATTTTTGGCTGTTTGTGATTTCTTGGCAAGTTTACATTCAGTAGTTTGCCATTGCTTTCTAAATGACCGGCATTCATACTGCCCGCAGCTGTGTTTTGAACGTGGTGTGCAGAATTACGAATTGCGCCCATAATCCCTTCATCACAGAGCATTGTTATTGTTAACGCCTATTCTTATTTTCTTTCAATGTGTAGCCAATGAATATACAACAGAGACAATCAGTATCCACATCCTTTGTCTGTTGCTGAAGGAGATTGAGATTGTCCTGAGTGCAGTAATCTTGATTCTTTATCGTAACCTGAATCATAACTATAAATACTGATACTATAAACATCACCAGGCCAGCACTAGCTATTGCAGACACTAGCTGTTACACACAACACGTAGTAAAGGTCCCTTAGCAGAAAGTGTCATTGTGGTGTGAAGTGTTGGGCTTTCACATAATCTAGATGAGGCGACCATTTCCCTTCCTCACAATGCATACATAGTCTTGTTAAAGCTGAAAATGCTTTAGTCATTCATCATTGGCACATTGCCATCTTGACAGACGATAGTTTGTTACATTATGCTTCAAAAAAGCATAATAACTACAACCCATGGCGGTAGCGAATGTGACTGATAAGGCCAATTCGCGCTGTAAATGTTCGTCTACAGTGGATGAATGCGAACACATGGTCATTTCCACCATCATGCACCATCTTACGTCTCGCACGCTCGGTGTGTGACATCTGCAATCATTTTCTCCTTTGTCTCTATTCCATTTCTGATATTTGCCCTCCGTGCAACACGTTCACGCAGCGACTTGCTCCCAATGTGCATTATCAATGTCTGTATCAGTCATGTCCGCTTACACACATCTTTGTATCGTAGTAGAGGCCGACCCTGAGATCTCTTATCCATCTGTAATTCACCAAAAAAGATGTCCTTTGGTATTCTGCCATCATCCATCCTCCTAACGTGTCCTATCCTTCTAAGTCTATGAAGACTGAGCATGGAACAAACCGGCACACAACCTGATCTTTCCAATACTTCAGTATTTGTGATTTTGTCTTGCCACTTAATACCAAGTATTCTTCGCAGACACCGCATATTAAAGCTGTTTAAATGTTTCTCTTGGTGTGAGTAAGTTGACCAGGCTTCACTGCCATAAAGAAGGGTACTAAGGACACAGGCTTGATAGACAAGGACTTTTGTCTTGGCAGTAAGCTTCCTCTTCTCCCAGATTCTTTTTGTTAACCTGTTCATTGTTGTTGCTGCCTTACCAATCCTGATGTTCATTTCCTGATCTGGGGATAATTTGCTATTTACCTCTGACCTTAGATATGTAAAATGATCTACTATCTCTAGTTCAGCATCTTCTGTAAAGATCGATGGTACTCCATGTGCACCTTGTGACATAATCTGTGTCTTCTTTTTGCTAATTGTTAAACCAAATTCAGAACAAACATTGGAGAATGCAGATAGTAGACATTGAATTCTTCCTCAGAGTGCGTCGTAATTGCAGCATCATCTGCAAAAAGCAACTCTCTGATCAGTACCTTCCTAACTTTGGTCTTCAATCTCTGAGCATTGTAGAGTCCGCCATCTGAGCGTGAGTGAATGTATCTAGTACACAACCTTGATTAACTCCACTCTTGATTTCAAACTCTTCTGAAGTTGCACCATCAAACTTGATTATACCCTTCATGCCTTTGTGGAACAATTCCACAATGGACAGAAGAGTTGGTGGGCAGCCAATCTTCTTTAGTACTTTGAACAGACCCTCACGACTGACCAAATCAAGTGCCTTTGTGAGGTCGATGAAGGCAATAAACAGTGGCTGACACTGTTCACTGCATTTTCCTTGCATTTGTCGCAATGAGAATATCATATCAATGGTAGACCGGTTCTGTCAGAAGCCACACTGTGATTCGGGGTAGACTTGATCTCCCAGGACTTGAAGTCTGCACCAAACAATTCTGGCAAATACTTTCCCAACAATACATAAAAGTGAGATACCCTATAGTTGTTACAGTTGCTCCGATTGCCCTTGTTCTTGTACAATATTATGATGCTTGAGTCTTTAAAATCCTCTGGGACTTGTCCTTCTCACCAGCATAGCTCTATTAGCTGGTAGATCTTTAGAGTGAGCGTGTCTTGCCCACTCCTGATAACCTCTATTGGAGTCCCATCCTTACCTGGAGCCTTGCCAGATGCAAGTTCATTTATAGCACACTTAACTTCTGTTATGGTGGGAAGTGTGTCCAGGTGGTCAAGACTTGGCAGGGTCTCTATGACGTTGAAGGCATCATCCGCTAGTCTGGTCTCACTTGAGTAAAGCTCCAAATTTTTCTCTACCCATCTATCCATCTGCTGTTTCTTATCAATGATGATTTCTCCAGTCAAAGTTTTCAGTGGTGCACTTCTTTTGATCATTGGACCACAGGCTTTCTTTATCCCTTCATACATGATTCTGATGTTTCCCTTATTACTTGCATTTTGAATGGACTCACATAACCTAATCCAGTAGTCATTTGCACACTGCCTGGCAGCCTTTTGCACATCCTTCCTAGCTTGCTTCAGCTCACTGAGAGAGTTACACGCTGTTCTTTACTTGTTTCTTAAGAGAGCTATCTTCTTTTTAACAATCAAGGGCTGCATTGTCTGGCTGTTTGCCATAAACCAATCCGGCCTCTTATGATCCACAGTGCCGTAAACCCCTACCACTGTTTTATAAAAAGTTTCCTTAAGTTTACCCCACTTTTCACTTGCTGTACAATTTTCTGATTTATCAGTGAAAGCGTCTTCAAGTTGCTGTTGGAACTCAAAGCACTTATCAGGATCGTGGGTGTTAATAATATTAATCCTGGGGCTAGATTTGTGTTCAGCTGTGTAGATTCTTTTTGGCTTCAGTCTATCCCTTGCAACAACCAAAGAACGATCCGTATCACAGTCAGCACTGTGGTAACTTCGAGTTAATGATATTTGGTTCAGATGTTGTCTCAGTGTGATGAGGAAGTCCAGCTGATGCCAATAGCCGGATCTTGGATGTTTCCATGTGACCTTATGTAGCTCTTTTGTTTTAAAGAAGGAGTTTGTAATACATACGTCATTTCTGATGCAATGCTCCAACAGCCTTTGCCCATTTTCATTCATGGAACCGATGTTATATTTTCCAATACACACAAGCCATGAACTTGAGTCTTTGCCCACACGAGCACTGAAATCACCGAGCATGTAAATGTAGTCAGATTTTGGAACTGCCTTGATCACAGAGTCTAGCTCCTCATAGAACGAATCCTTCACATCATCAGAGGAAGTAAGTGTCAGTGCATATGCATTGATAATGGTGGCAAAATCACAAGAGGTTGCCAAGCGCAGGGATAATAGTCTTTCATTACCTCCAGCTGGAATTTCAATCATTCCCAGTAGCGAATTCTTCACTGCAAAGCCCACACCATGTTGCCTTTTTTCTGCCTGCCCTCTACCCTTCCAACAAAAAAGGTGTAATTGTTTTCCCTGAGTGACCCGTCCTCAGCGAGGCGAGTCACCTGCAGGCCAGCAATATCATTGTTAGGATTTTTGAGTTCGGCATCAATCACAACCGTTTTTCTCACATCGTCAATATTCATCAGGTCAGTGGAAAATCCTGGACTCATGGTTCTTATGTTCCAGGTTGCAAGCCGTAGCTTGTGGTTTTTTTCTCTTTATTAATACTTTCTGCATTGGTTTTACAGCCTGCGGTTCAGATTTTGTCCTAGCCCCAAGCACCCATTGAAGCTGGCAGGCTGTGGCGGATCAGCACCCAATTGGCCGGGGGCTGCCCAGCTTGAGGCGGGCGATAGCTGATCAGTGACACCTGTAGGTGTCTCCCATTGTCAGAGGCAACCCGTGGCGTCTCATGTCTACGCCAATTGACAAGGACTTATAACCCGTAACTGCTACCTCTCTCTTTGATTCAGAGACCGGTTAAGACCAGGGATGGAGTTATACCTCTCCATAGCACAAGGCCTGGGCTAAAATATATAGAGACCATATATTGCCCATGCAGCATGATCTTTCTCTCTGCCTGCCTAGTTCACTCCAGAGGAATGGTAACACCAATGCATCTGGAACAAGACAAGCTGCCAGATCAGCAAAGCAATGCTCTAACTGTCCGCCTGTCGGAGCTTCGATCCTTGACCAGCTGCCAACCAAGGCTTAGGGCATGGTCTGCCCTGCCATGACATTTTGTCCTTAGGTTGCATTTTCTCACACCAGGATAAGGCTTGTACCCTCCTAATTGCGCTCTTCTACCTGAAGATGTGGGGTGTCGGGTTTGGCAAGCGCCGCCTAACATTCGGCACTGACAGAAAGCTGGTAGTACTGTCTACTGCCATACGGTAGCTCAGTCATATCTGACAAAGACCTGACTATATTATAATTATATAACCATATGATTTATATCTTGGTGACTAATTGCTTTAGTCACCAAGAAAATAACTGACTAATGTATGGTGATTTCCTTGGTATAGAAAGAGTTCCCGGGAAGGTTAACCCGGTCAACAAATGCCCGCAGAAGTCGGATGTGTCGGCCTAACGGCGCAAGAACACAGCTCTGCTGTAAACAGGCACAACGCAATCACATCCGAAAAAAAAACTCCGGATGAATGAAGAAGAAGAAGAAAGAGTTCATACGAGGGCGCTTCAGATCAAAACCTTAAAAATGTGATAGAAATTACAATAACTATGACATTGTCTTGTAACATGTCAATATTGTTGAATAGAGTTGATGTCACCTGTAACTCCAGAGAATTTTTCTCTACATGAATCCAAGCACTATATTGGCGCTGGAGGGCTTGCATTGAACGCCATGGTGACTACATAAAAAAACAATACATTTGTTCTTTATTTTTTTCAGAGTATATTCACCCAAAAATAAGTTTACCGTTTTAATTTGAAGCTCCCTCGTAAATATGCATTATGTTATTTTTGCTGACATTTTGGTGTTTTCAGGTTCTTCTGTGAACTCACACAGACCAGAAAGTTGTGTTATCAGCGTTTTGGATCAGTTAAAAGATAAATTAAATTGTCCAGAATTAGAAATTGGATTATCATTAAAAAGGTCAGTGCTTTATGTGTTGCCAATTTTTGAGGTTTAGCAGTAAATGTTTATGGATAAGATATGATGACACAGTTCTTATCATGAAAAGTGGCATTCAGTTGCAGGAAATAGCGGATATAATCTCAACAGAAAGTCAAAATAGCGTCCTTAGTCTTAATAGCAAAAAAAAAAAAAAATAACTAATTAATAGCAATCACAAAGAATGCAAAAATCTTAGTAAACAGAACAATTCTGAAGCTGGTTAATGGGTTAAAATGTCTGGATACCTTAATAAAAGCAGATAAAGATATATTAAAGAAGTGGAATTTACGAGAGACGGTCAGTAAGCTACAAACTTTTTTGGGAAAGATGACAATGCTTGCTGGTAGTTTCTAAAGGTATCTTTCAGTGGCAGCATCATCCAACTTTATGATTAGCTAAAGTAGCAGATTGTTAGATGTTTCATGTGCAGATCAGATGAAATGGTGACCGTATCCATAAAGTGTATGAAAGAAAGGATACTCGTAAGGAAATGTTACTTGTTTACAGTGGCAGATGTATGCCACAACAAGCAGCACATAAAATATTGTTGATGAAGGTCTCTGTGGTCTCTGGACACCCTGTTGAGATTGTAGTAGAAAAATCTTGTCATGGAGGAGGTGACTCATACTGCCGGCTCTGTGGTGAAGGGGTTACGTATACAATTCGTAATCACGCATACCGCATTCGAAACACAGCTGTGAGTGATTTGGCAGCAGACCGCTTTGCGTTGGTTTGTATACAGTGATATGAATGCTGGTCGTTCAGAAAGCAGTGGCAAACTACCGAATGTAAACTTGCCCAGAAATCACCCAAAAAAAGTTAGGTGCATATCCTTTACATGACGTCGCAGTCAACACCAGCATTATTTGCTGTTGTGATCTCTTGGCAATTTTTACATTCAGTAGTTTGCCATTGCTTTCTGAATGACCGACACCCATACCATTTAGTAAGAAACCAACGCAATGCGGTCTGCTGCCAGATCGTCCGCAGCTGTGTTTCGAATGAAATCACAAACAGCCAAAAAATCCTGTCGTTGACTGTGATGTTCTGTAAAGGATATGCAACTAATTTATTATACATGCTGACAGCGAATAGCAATAAGCAGTGTACAATAACAATGTTTTATGGCTTTAAAAAACTATTAACTGACTGAATTCCTGGTAAGGTGCTCATGGTCAGTGCTCAGATAACTAAGGACATAACTCTCAGGACACAGATAAAGAAGAGATGCTGAACAGAATTGTTACTGGGGATGAATTATGGAAGCATCGTTACAATCCTGAATCATAGCATGCTTTATGGCATTGGTAACAGCCTTTAGAATCAGTCAAGAAATTAAAGGCTTTCACCATTGACAGGAAAGGTCAACCTTAGGGTACTTTTGATATTCTCAAGGAGTCCTGTTGGTCCATTTACAGAAAAAGGATGCAAGTCAGCCTTGGTTGAGTTTCATCTGTTTGGTCCACTGTATGCTCACTGTTTTTCAGTAAACATGTTGCAGTTAATACAGAGATTGAAGGTATCTGAAACAACAGAGTAAATACTTCTGTGCTGCAGGATTTGAAGCACAAGAACAGTGATGGATTAAGTTTATCAGTGTTGATTTAAATTTTGTTGAGAAAAAAAAATGTAAGGCCAATAATAAATGGTGCTAAATTCATATTTTAGTCTTTAATAATATACATTACGAAAGCTTTTAACTTATTGACTTTCCTTCATATAATAATGTAATCCAAAGACACATTCTACAAAAGAGTTCTTAGGAGTTGTATAGAGCCGATTCTGATGTGTGGAAGTAATCGGGCAGTTAATGGATTAGTGAAAAATAACTTGGGAGGATGCTGAGATGTGGTTCTGTAGAAGAAAGTTTAAATGCCTTGGACAGATAAGAAAAGAGCAATGAAGGAATCGTGATTTAAAGAAAACAAGCCAATTCATTAAGATGCAGTTGATCCACATCCTTTGGACATGCCATGAGAAGGGGTAAACAGGAAAATACCATGACAACAGTTAGCTTGAGGGGATGTGAGATGGTGAAAACCTAGGCAGAAGTTTCTTGATATCATGCTTGGCGAAACTTCTGTATCAGAATTGATTAGCAACACATGTGACAGAAAATTGTTGACACGTATAAACATGCCATGTAATGTGAGCTAGTAGGAGCAGGGGCGTCACTAGGGGGGTGCGGGGGGTGCGGGCCGCACCGGGTGACACCATCAAGGGGTGACACCAAAATTAAAAAATTGCAAATTTGACAAAGCAGACATAGCAAAATAACAAAAATTTAACTTTGTCCGAGTTTGTCGAAGTTCTTTATTTATGTTTTACCTGAAGTATTGAAGTTATATTGTTCAATTTGTTTTCTTTCTTATGTCCTTATTAACTTTTTGACTTATTTTACAAACATTACTATATGCGATTATATATGGTACAGGAACACTCGGAAGAAGACCATGGTGAAAGTCTAGAGGGGTGACACCAAGAGTTTACCGCACTGGGTGACACCAACCCCAGTGACGCCACTGAGTAGGAGAAGAATAAAAGTAATAAAATATGGTTAAGTGAGAGCTGTGAATCCACCAAACAAAGCATTAGCACAATAAGTCAAAGCGGAACATCTATGGCAAATAAGTTTGCAGGATCTTATACATTTCACTGAAAAGATTGTTCTGTAAAAAAGATAGCAAGATGTATGTGTGTATTGACATGTATATTTCACAAAGAAAGGTAAAAGAGAATACAAATGAGGCTTTAGAGCTCAAACATTACAGAAAAATACTTGGAATATCTTGGATCAAGAAGAAAAATATTGAAATATTGCTTAAAAGTCGACAGGGTCGACTTCATTGCAGCGGGTTTTATCCCATATAGCTCGGTCTCTTTCCGCAGTGTGGAAAGCGTCGCACAAAGCACGAACTCCGTAGCTCTAGCGACAACCCACAGGAGTCTCCAAAAAATTTAATTCGTGAACCGAAGGACGCGGCCCGGAATCGAACCCACAACCTTCGGAGCCCGAGTTAAACGGCTTGACCACTTCGCCACAGAGATTGCAAGACATGAACATCAAAGAAAAATGGCTCATCAACAGTGTCATCTCTCAGGAACTAAAATACTTTGACCATAGACGTCACATTGGCTTGGAGAGAACAGCCATGGAAGGTGTGGTTGCTGCAAGAAGTGGCGGAGTTCAACCAGCACAGAGAGGGACGCAGGGCATTGCAAACACTTTGGGCATGATGGTTTTAGAGGCGGGCTAAATGACAGAGGATTTTCGGCGCTCCTTGATGAGATCCATGTTGTGCAGAAGACCTACTTTATGATGATTACCTACTTGATGATGATTTCACAAGTGCTACAAACTTATACATATACAATTACAAAATGCTAGTGTCTGTGTGCACATTTGTGCATTGATTTCTATGTGGTGTCATATTTTCCTATTGCTGCTATAATTTCTGCACATTAATTTGTTCATTAGTTTTTACTCTGGCATAATGATACTATGCAAACACAAGAAATCCAAGAAGCAAATGGAGAGTATTCTAGCTGGGGTCCAGACACAGAAAATACAATTTAAGACCTACTTGTAAGTTAATTGTCTGTTAGTTCTTCTTTTGTGTTATGACTTTTGTTGTGAAGCATCACAGAGAGGAGGTAGTTGTACATTGTTGTTGTTAGCTTGTCTTGTTGCTTGTGCTAACGTCATATTTGATTTCTTCAGTGTCTCTTTTACTCCATCTAGCCAACTCTTCCTGGGTTGTCCTCTCGTCTTGTATCCCGATGTTCTCATGTAGAACGCTTTAGCTGCTGGATAATCTTGTTCCATTCTAGCTAAATATCCAAACCATTTAATTCTTTGTTCTATAAAGTCAGTAATTGTTGTTATCACTACACTTGTTCTTTGTTTCTCATTTGTCTCTCTATCTCTTCTTGTTTTTCCAGTTGCATGTCTTATGCATCTCATCTCACATAATGTGATTTTACACTTGTTTATTTCTTGGACAGTCCATATCTGGTATCGGTTTCACAGCTTTGGGACAAATAAAGGATCTGTCAGCTTCTATTTTATATGCATGTTGATATTTGAAAGTTTTATGATAGTTGCTATTTGACAGTTGATGTTTGCTTCTCGTTTCTGTTTCTTGATCTAGTCTTCCATCCTTTGTAAACACACTCCCTAAATAATTCTAATGTGTTTTAATGTTTTTCCATGTATATTTATGCTGTATTGCACTAGTGTTAATTGAGTTGTCACACATTATGTTTTGTTTTCAATATTAGTCTTATATAAAAAATTTAGTTAACTGCTCTTTCTTATAAAATATTTTAAAAAATCAAATAAAACCCATAACCCAGTTGTTTGTAATTATTAATTAAATTTGGTCCCCATGCAGTTTCCTGGTATGGTTCTGTAATGAGAACCATCACATTGTGTAGACCTGAGAACAAGGAGGTATAGATGGCCAATCTCTTCTTCACCTTGGATTGTACAGCAATGAGCCCAGGCATGAAACCCACGTCCAGCCGTGCTCATGCCATTACTAGTTACATAAATAAACACACGTAGTATTGTTTGGCGCTCACAGAAAGAGAAGAAAGAAGTAGAGACTAGAGGAGTTTCAGTGGCCTCAACTGGTTCCCAAATTGATTTCATGCCATTACTAGTGCAGTTTGCTAGCATGCCCGCAGAATTGGTTGTCAAATCTCAATGAAACTAACCCGGGTATTTAATGAGATAGATATTGACTTGGCGGCGCTCATCTCCTCTACTATAGGTCAGCATGGCCGAATGGATAAGAATGCACGTTCTTAAATATCCTCTGTGCTGATGCCGAGGTAAGGGGTTCAACCCCTACACCAGACAGTTGGACTAAAATGTTGACTTCTCATCCTTGACTTGGGGACGTAAATTACAAATACCTCTGAAGTCAGAGTGGGTTCGCCTGATGGCGAGGGACACTGGTAATTGGGAAAGCTAATCCACACGCAAAATTCAGTCCAATGCTACCAGAAGCTGGTCATTTGGATTTAAATGTTGACTTTACTTGTGTCAAGCAATTACAAACTCATCATCATCCTGTGCCTTACCTGCTGGTGTGGGCAGCCATGCTTCTCCACAAATTGCGATCTCTGATGGCATGGGTCAGTTCATGTGTTGACTTCCTTCAGTGTCAAGACATAAGACTGTCAAGAATTTTCTCATGCTGTCTTCCTATAGCTCTCTTTCCACAAATGTCAATCTCTGATGGCATGGGTCAGTTCATGTGTTGACTTCCTTCAGTGTCAAGACATAAGACTGTCAAGACTTTTCTCATGCTGTCTTCCTATATCTCTTACATCATATATCTCTATATCATATATTATGATAAGCTGTCTTTGCGACTGAACCCCCCTAAAAATGTCCAGATTGCTCATGTTAGCTGTCCAATGAATTGTCAGCATTCTTCTAATGACAAACTGCTGAATGTAAATTTGCTAGTACATCACAAACAGTCATTAGGGTGATTGATTGCAATGCCCTGCATAGGACATGCAATGTTTTGTTTTTATTACCATGCACACAATTTGATGTAGAGAGTAAAGATTGGGCATATTATAATGAGAAATAAACTGGGAAACTTAATGACAAATGGCACAATTGATGAGAAAAGAGCAAGAGCAAGACAGACAGATAAATCCCCAGATAGCTTGGCCAATTGGCTTAACTGGGACAAGAACACAAACTTGATCCGAGACTGGTGAAATGGTGAACCATGACCACTTTGCCATTGAGACTTTCACAGCATATCTATGAAGATACAAATACAGCTCCATCCTACTAAATGACAGTATGTTGCTATGGTAACAGACATTTCCTGGTTTACCCATTTTCTCTTTAATTAGAAAATATGTGATTATGCTTTGCTATACATAGCTCTTGAACCATGGCTAACTCCACTACCAGCATGGGGAGGCACCAGAATGTGACACCTGTGCTCTCATTTGGAGGTTCTTTCTCCTTTGCGAAAGGAGATTTGAACATTTGACCAGCAGGCAGGTGTGCTAATTACTGCATTATAGTTGCTCCCATCGCTTTCTGTGATACCTACATATTTATTAATGCAGTAAAAGTGCTTGGAATGATAATTACTTGATGATTTATCATGCAGTGAACATTGATGTGTTATTCCATGTCTGTACTCGGCTTTACACTTCCTTGCTTCTTATCTTCTTCCTAGAGCTATTACTGTTGGTGTGCCCCAGTGTCCGCATGGAGTTGATCTTTCCGCAAACATTTCGCGAGACCATTTGCATAACAGGGAAATGGCAAGTTTTTCAAAAAAATTTTGAATACTTTTTATCTTTCATGAGACATGGTTGAACATGGTTTTTCTGACAAGAGTATTTTAATTTATTTTTTTTTACCTTTGAGAAACACCACTATGCCAATCTAATGATGAGGATGTTGCAGGCAAATGATTTTCTCATACTTGGAATATGTATCTCATGAACCATTGGATTAATAATTTGTCCCCAAGTAGTTTCCTGCTATGGAAGTCTGATATGATAGCATCAAAACATTTTATAGCCCTGAATACATGGAGAAATGTGTGGCCAGTTTTTCCCTCACTGTCGTGGACGACGGGTCCAGAAGTCGAATCTGCTTTTGAGCAGTTCGCTATCAACTACAATAACATGCAACAGCAACATCTTAAATGCAACTTCCTTCTTCGATGATGAAACCATTAACTGCCTTCCTTAAATTCCCACTAATGATACACTTGATGACCTGCTAACCATAGTGGAACTAAACAAAGTCATCTAGCAACTTTCCAGTGGAAAGGCGCCTGGTCCTGACTCCATCCCAGCAGAGATGTACAAGGCAAGTGGGTCGGTCCTAATAGAGTAGCTTCATCAAGTCTTTACAAACATATGGGTGAATGAGACCGTGCCACAAGATTTCAAGGACACGTCAATAGTCTACCTTTACAAACATAAAGGAAACCGCCAATCTTGTGACAACCACCGAGGCATCTCCTTGCTCTCAATCGCAGGGAAGATACTCGCCAGAATTCTTCTCAATCGCCTCACGGCCCATCTCGATCAAGGTCTTCTTCCTGAGAGTCACTGTGGCTTCAGAAAAGAACGAGGAACTGTTGACATGATTTTCGCTGCAAGGCAGCTGCAAGAGAAATGTCAGGAACAGAACTCCGAAATGTTCTCCACTTTCATTGGCCTTACCAAGGCTTTTGATACAAGCAGCAGAGAAGGACTGTGGAAGATTATGGCAAAATATGGCTGTCCACGAAAGTTTGTCCAGATAGTGCGGCTATTTCATGATGGCATGCAGGCAAGAGTACAGGAAAATGGTGAACTGTCTGCGCCCTTTCCTGTCACCAATGGAGTGAAGCAAGGATGTGTCCTGGCACCAACACTGTTCAGCCTCATGTTTTCAGCTATGCTGACGAATGCCTTCGAGAACAATGACACTGGAATAGAAATAAACTACCGCATGGATGGAAAGTTATTCAATCTCAGAAGACTGAATACCAAAACTAACAGCAACACCGTCAGAGAACTGCTGTTTGCTGACGATTGTGCTCTATATGCCAACTCAGAGGCAGACATGCAACACAATGTTTCAGCTTTCTCATATGCCTGTGAAAGCTTTGGGCTCAATATCAACTTGGAGAAGAATGTACCAGCCAGCTCCAGGGATTAGTCACACTGCCGAATATCAAAGTGAATGGTCATAGACTAAGTGTTGTGGACAAATTCACCTATCTTGGCAGCACTGTGTCACAAACTGCCACAATTGATGACGAAGCGAATGCAAGAATCTCCAAGGCCAGCACGTCCTTTGGCAGACTGTACAAGAATGTATGGGACAGAAATGGAATAAGCCTCCAAACAAAGCTGAAAGTCTACAAAGCAGTTGTATTATACACACTGCTATATGCTTGTGAAATCTGGACTGTTTATCAGCGACATGATAGGAAATTAAACCACTTCCACACAGTCTGCCTTAGGAAGCTACTGAAGATTAAATGACAAGACAAGATCCTTGACACTGAAGTCCTAGAAAGAGCGTCCATGCCCAGTATCCACACTACTAATGAAGAATCAGATTTATTGGGCTGGTCACTTAACTCACATGCCAAATTTTTTACGGCAAGTTGCGTTGTGGTAAACGCTCCCAAGGCGGCCAGAGGAAACGCTTTAAAGACACTCTGAAAAGCTCACTGAATGCTTTTGGAATTCATCATGACACCTGGGAGGCTGCAGCCAGAGACCAAAATTTATGGCATGCATCATTACACAAGGGTGCAGTCACGTGTGAGGCAACCAGGACTGCAAGAGCTGTGAAGAAAAGGCAGGACACTGCAGGAAAGCCTCCTCCAGAAACGTCAAGCATTCTTTGTCCACATTGTCAAAGAACATTTGGAGCCAAATATGCCTTATCAGCCATCTCACAGCTCATAGAACTCACAGCCACTGGATTAAATAAATGGTCATCATCATTCTTAATGGACAAACAACACAACACAGTAATGTTTCCACACAGATACTTCCATAAGTTGATCCAATCCCTTCCTGTAAATCATATGTGAGAATCTTTGTATCCTTTTCATAGATGTTTATGCATATTCATCTGATGACTATTAAACTAGATCATCGTCATAAATTGCTCTCTTGACATCATGGATGAAGCAGATCTTTGATGATGTCAGCATGTAACAGAACATCGCTCTCATCACAGCCTGCCAAACAGATTTTGGATCCTGTGCCAGTTTCCTTATATCATGCATTTTAACGCCTAATGTGTCTTCAGTGTCATGTCTTTTTTCATGCTAATAGACCCCCACCTCTTGTTACGGGTACCACGCATTTAATCACAGTTTATTCTCAACCACGGCGGCACTTAATATAGCCAGAGTATTTCAGTTTTCCAGGCATGGTGCTTTCTATGCGCCAGTTTTCTTTGATAGTTAGATCTTGTAGAAGGTTAGCATGTTTAGTTTACTTGGTCCACAGCATTGTAGAAAATGTGTCTGTAACATTTAAGTTAAGAAACCCAGATTTCACTTGTTAGTGATTGTGAAATTGTCCATGACTCACATCTGCCAAAGAAAAATGTATCTTCTGAAAAGGTCATTAATATTTATATGAAACAAGCTAGTATTTCCCATTTTGAAAGTTTTGCCCAGAAAGTGGCATACTTAGACTACTATTAATAGTTTTCAATTGTCGAGCGATTTTTACCATGCTCTGTATGCATGTGAGACCTCCTACTTTTCCCACTAGGCACCCATTCAGCTTTCCGCAAATCAGAAGGGAGTTTGGCATCAACTAATTCCAGTTTTGAAAACATATATATTTGGATTTGGACCCAGCACTTTTCAATTTAGAAGCTGACACCATATCTCAAAACCACTGTGTTCTCCCCCCCCCCCCCCCCCCCTCACAATAGCAGCTATTTCAGCGTAATTAATGTAGCTACATATGTTGTTATTGTCATTATGTAACTCTTTTGTTTCCTTTGTTTATTAACAGAGTATCATTCTCGACGAATACAAGCATAATGCGGCTAAGGAAGGCAAAATGATCAGGACTTATTTCAACGTGCAGCCTTTGGCTGTCAACAGTTCTATCGGAGCTGCACTTGTTCAGGTTACCATAAACAAAGGTGGCACTATATATACATGACCTTCAAATTGGTTAAACTAGTAGTAGCAGGGTTAATCTTGTCCTTTTCTGACCAGTATGGCTGTAGGGTCCACCCAGCTACCAGAGATGTCTCTGGGAAGTTGGGTGGAGTGTCTGAGTCATAAAATGTCATGTTATTCTGGTTGTGCTGTTTTGTTGCATGTTCTTTACAGGATGTTGAAATCAACCCCAACATTTTTTAGGCTGTTTGTGATTGTGCCTAAACATTGTAATGTTCTGTAGCTTGGTTGTGTTGTTTGGGTCACTTGCACTTTCTCTCCCGTATATGTATAGTATATGTAGCATATTACCATTGTATAGATGTTGTGAGTTATCTGGAATGTGAGCTCTCTTTTCTAAACCTTGAGCCATGTTGGGTTCATGGTACCAACCCCACGTTTTTATCGACCAATCTGTGGGTTTATGGTACCAGCCCCACGTTTTTATCGACCAATCTGTGGGTTTATGGTACCAGCTCCACATTTTTATCAACCAATCGGCATTCAGCGGGTAATGTGACCAATATCACACCGGCCACCTTTACCCCGCAGGACATTTTCTGGTACCCATTTTAAGCTGAGCCAGTCTGGGAGCCAAGGTCAAGTTTTTAAAAAACCTGATTTGGATACGAACACATGGCCACCAGGTCAGCAAGCAGGAATGCTAGCCACTGCTGCTGTAGCTTCCTGGGTATATGCTTGCTTGCTCCTTGCTTTAAAAACAAAAATTCAAAATTCAGCCTCGTTCAACCTGCTTCTTTCAGCTGTGGTTATTGTTGAGGTCCGTGGTTTTTGTGGATTTATTCACCCTGATTCTTGTCTTATGCGCTCTTACGAGTTGGTCCTGATCTAGACTGGTTATATCGGCTTTTGTGTCTGTGACGTCAGCTGGGGGGTTGGTGGCGGCTGTCTTTTGTGCCCATCTCTGGTGGTTTCCTGGATATACGGTGGTAGTCCCATATTTATATAACCCAAGCAGTACTCAATGGGTGATGTGGTCAGTATCACACCTGCTGCCTTAACTTCTCATAACATTTCCTGGAATCCGTGTTAGGCTAGGTCAACCTGAGAACACCAGGTCAGTTTGAAAACATCCTTGGTGGTGTGTGGGTGGTCTAAAACATGGGCTGAACATTTTGTTCTTAGCATATCTACAGTACATGTACCTTATTACACCTGTTATGCTGTTTGGGTCACCTAAAATACGGGCACAATTTTTTATCCCCAGTGCATAAACGCCGGCTCTGGGGTGAAAGGGTTACCAGCGCAGTCCGTAATCCCACATACCACGTTCGAAACACAGCTGCAGGTGATTTGGCAGCAGACCACCCAGCATTGATTTTTTATTATTAAATGGTATGGGTGTCGGTCGTTCAGAAAGCAATGGCAAACTACTGAACATAAACTTGCTCAGGAATCACAAACAGCAAAAGCAATCTTGGGTTGACTGCTAGGTCCTGTAAAGGATATGGAAATAACATATATATATATACTAGAGGTCTGTGTGTCCTAGAGATTTATCATGGTCGTGCTTACCCTTCCTGTGTGCTGATGGTGGGTAATGGGTTCGTTCCACACCTGTCAGTTGGGGTTGATTTTCCGCTCATGAAGCAATGGTAAGCTGTTGTATGTACAATTCCCTAATAAATCAACCTGGAGTTGATCGCATTGTTCTGCATTTTCATAGTACACTGGGATGCTGGCCCAGGCAGTCTGTGAAGCAAATAAATGTATGGTCATTTTGAATGATTGCCTCCTGTCAACTTCAGGCTCCAGCCAACACAAGACTTGTTTCATTGTGACTGCCTAGGCCAACATCTTACTCTCTGTATATATAAATGGAACAGTCACTGAGCTTTCGTAAACATTTAAACCCAATGTGCTGAATTGCCAGGTAAATAGACCTACTACTATAGTGTGTTTACTTTTGTCTGCTCCAATATAAAATTCCATATCTCAGTAACAAACTGAGAGAAAATTATGAGATTTAGCATATAACCTTACCATTATGTCCACCCAACAAAAATTTTTTTTGTTCTGGAGATTGTACAGCAGATTTCAATGTTTATATGCGGTATATAATTTACAGGTCAAAGATTAAGTCCATAATTTTTAGTGTATTACACCTTCACCCAGACACATCCATGCTTTTAAAAAAAATTATCTCATGGTTCATGTTATAGCACCAACGGCGTTCTGTTAAATAGGATTGTCCAGAGGTGTCATCAGTGTGGGTTCTTTCATGAAACGTGATTATTTTGTACACTTCAAAGCATCGCTATGAAGTTGTACACATATTTTTGTCAAGAAGCTTATCGCAGGAATCTGTTTCATACTGTTACAAATCCCGAAAAAAGAACAGTGCGTGCATTGGGTTTGAGTAAACGGTCATTTCGTCAATGGGTACAAGAATCTGGAATGAAACCAACATGCGATAAGCAAACGGTAGGTAGAAAGGCAATTGTAGACAGCTTTGACAAGGATGTCATAAGGTGAGCTATTATAAAAATGCTGGATGCCAAAGAAACAGTGACTGTAAGAAAACTTAGGACCTGGTTGAGAAAAAACAATAACATAGAGCTATCCAAAACAACTTTGTGGAAAATTATAAGGACATTAGGCTTCACTTTTAGAAAGTACAAGGAAGGTAGAAATATCCTTTGCGAGCAACCGCATTTAGGAGCCATGAGAAGCAGATACCTACGTGAAATAAGGGAAATGCGCAAAGAGAATTATGACATAGTGTATTTGGCAATCAATGGATGGAAAGATAGTGATATGTGCCCAGTAATAAAGGACAGCGTTTGGTCAAAGCCTATGCTGGTAGTACTCATAATGGCTTACTACGGAATGCTGGACTCATGTTTGTATCAAAGCATACAGACAATAGGGATTATCATAATGAGATGAATGGTAATGTATTTAGAGATTGGCTCGAGAATACAGTACTTCCATCCCTTGATAGACAGTCTTGTCTAATCATGGACAATGCATCATATCACAATGTTGTTGTCCAAGAAGACAAAATACGTCATCGAGCACAAAGGAAGCAATAAAGATATGGCTCCGAAGGGAAAATATACCATTTCCAGAAACATATTTTAAGCTACAGTTGTTGTCCCTTGTAAAAAGTGCAAAAAAGCAATAAATATCAAATCTACAAGTTGATAGAAGAGCATGGCCATAGGTGCTTGAGACTTCCGCCGTATCATTCTCATTTAAACCCTATAGAACTTGTGTGGGCTAAAATTAAAGGACAGGTGGCAACTGACAATACTACATTCAAATTGTCCGACATCAAGATACTAACCCAGTCCGCGCTATTTAATATTGATAAAAGTTACTGGAAAAAATGTGAGGACCATGTGTTGAAAGAGGAAGAGGACTATTGGAGAAAGGATGGATTAAATTTTATGCGACCAAAAGCAGTCATCAACATACTAGAATCGTCCGACAGATTAAGGTCTGGGCAGATCGCAGACCTTAATCCTTGTGCACACTTACTGGGATATTTTGCTCCAACTATGCAGACGAATTGCAGGCCCTAAACATTACAGCTTCAGCACAATGTCAATGGCAACAGTTTGTATTCCACAGTGATGAATTTTCAATTCCGCAAGCCCTCAGCGGTGACAAACAACTGATATTGAAAATAAAAAAAAAACACTAAACGCATTGAATACCAACAGAATAGTAATATTGCGGTGGAAACTGACACATTGTGGCATAACATGAAACGTGAGAGCAAACATGTTGTCAAATTAGGGGACAATACACGTACATACAAATCAATCTATAAACTTGAATGAAAAGAGGACCAGCATCTTGGTTGTTAAGAAGAAAGCCCACTACAGAGACACTGACAACTATTTTCATAGTGCAAAATAGGTAATCATGTTCCGTCTCTGAACGGTAAACAGCAGCGTGGACAATCTTTCACGAAAACTCAAAGCGGGTCTGTCACCCATGTGTACGTGTGAACAAACTACATAGACAGCTGAACAGATCATTAAAAATTGGCGCATGATGACTAAATTGCAGTATCATTTCTGGTCACTCCATACGCACATTAACGCACAACTATTTGGAAGCTTTCACGAACTCAATATAAAAAGCTAAATGCATCCTAGTAACATGACTCCTTGTGTACACATTAACCAGCAGCTGAAGAAACAAGAAGGAAATTAAAAATAAGGTAAGAAATATATTCCTTCTACTTTCCTGCCAATTTACACATTATTTACCCCATGCCTCTGTAAATTCTCTGTCTTTACTAATATTACACATTGCACCCCTCTGTGGTGAAGTGGTCAAGCCGTCTGACTCGGTCTCCGAAGGTTGTATGTTCAATTCCGGGCCGCGTCCTTCATTTCACGGGTGCATATTTTTAGACTCCCGGGGGTCGTCGCTGGAGCTTCGGAGTTCGTGCTCTGTGTGACGCTTTCCGCGCTGTGGAAAGAGACTGAGCCATATGGAATAAAAACCCGGTGCAATGCAGTCGATGCTGTTGACTTTTAAGTGACTTTTTTTTATTGCACCCACTCCCATACGAATCTGGCTACGCCTTGTACTTGTGTCGTTACCCGAAATGATGTGCTTTACTGTAAGACTAGTTTGTTAGCGTGAATTCACTACATTTTCACCAAAACATCAAAGAAATGTCGCCGCTTTCGATGATTTAAGTTGCCTTTGGACCTGTCAAAGACATATTCCTTGGGTGGGGATAAATATAAGAAGGCAGGAAAACTTTCATAATGATGCAACAGACAGTTTTCATAAAAATTGATCATGAATAAAGGCATTCATTTCTGAACAGACTATAGTACTAACTTGTTACAGTAAAAATCCTGCCCGACCACAGGTGGCAGATTATGGAAGTCTTGTGATACGGTGTGTCAACTCTGCTATAAGCCAGGATTCTCCAGAAACAAATTAACAGTTGTAGCACAACAATGGTAATTTTCCCAGCAGAATGGCAAACTGCTACCTGCACTGAAATACCTCATCTATTCTTTGATAGGAGCATCATGTTACATGAACCACTAGAAGCTCAAGCTGTGACAAAAGGATTCTTTGGGAAATAAATCACACCACTGTCTTGCTTGTGCCATTAGGAGATGGACGTTGAGCGACAAGCCAGACAGAAAATGCAACCTGGCTTGTCGAAGACATGGTGTGTCAGCCATGGCGCAGGCACTAGGAAACATGAGCATGTACTCACCTACAGGAAAATCTCATGCAAGTCAAACCTGTTGTCATGGTGGTGCACCTACCAGCTACAGCCAGAAAGGGGCGATACTGAACTGCTAACAACAGGTAACCAGTGCCTCCGCTAACCTAATGGTCAGAGGAAAGCAGAGTAAAACAACCAATGTTACACAAACAGGTTACAGCAATCCCATGGGAGATGCTACTGTTGGAGAATGAAGTGATAGGCTTTCATGTATACTTGATCATTGTAAGGTGTAGAGGCATTAATGTGCCAGGATCGGGCTTGATACTGACTGAAACCTGTTTGTCACCTCCTGTGGATCATCCTGGTCAGACACTAGCTTGGCTAATGAAGAGAGGGGATTCCTTGGTCTCCTTTGTAACGAAATCTGCAGAGCACTACAAACTTTGTGTGTTAATGGAAGGCTAATGAAGAGAAGGTATTCCGTGGTCTCCTTTGTAACGAAACCTGCTACATACAAACTTTGTGTGCTACTGGAAGGGAATAGAGTCACGGCAATGACTCTACACTGGTAGATACCCCAGAAACAAAATATAGTTACCATTGCACAACTTCAGGTTGATTTTTGAATCAGTACTAGTTGGGGGAAAAATAATCCAGTCTTGCCACTGCTTGAGGCTGAAATCTGAGACTACAACATTAGTGAGCAAGTGTGCTAACATCTATGTTACCATAGCTCTTGCAGTTATGTTCATCACAAAATCAGCTGCTGGGTATTTTGTTTCAAGATATGTCTCTCTGTCGAATATAGTTAGCTGTACTGCCTGTTAAATGATGTAATGGAATGCATATGGTTGCATTATATAGCTGCATCATAGATACGCACATGTATATGTGTGTGTGTGTGTGTGTAAAACAAGAAGGAAAGAGGAGGTTGCTTTGATAGTGATGGTGTCAGCCTGATCAGTCATAATCTGTTAACATATTATGTGTGTTTTATTGGAATATTTTGGCAAAAGTAGCCTTTAGCAAGATGAAAAACATACTGACCAATAAAAAGATGTCAATTGAAACGAGAAAAAGAGTGTTGAGATGCTACATAGAACCTGTACTTTTATATGGATGTGAAGCATGGACAATGAGTAGTCAGGCTGAAAAACATCTGATGGCTGTAGAGATGTGGTTTCTGAGGAAAATGCAAAGAATACCATGGACAGCCAGAAAGACCAATGAACAAGTTCTTCAAGAAACAAATGAAGATCGTAAATTGATTAGAGAAATTAGACGTAGACAGTCAAAAATTTTTGGGCATGTTATGAGAAGAAATGGATTGGAGAACTTGGTGACGACTGGTAAGATCGAGGGGAACAGACCAAGGGGAAGACCTAGAAGCAAGTACCTGGATGGCTTGGCCTTGTGGCATGGTCGAGACAGAAACACGGAGCTGATCCACGACTCTGGTGATCGAGTGAGATGGCAGAACATGACCGCCCACGCTTACCGGCATGGCACATGATGGATGGATGGATTGGAATATTCTGTAATCTTCATCACCAATGTTATTTTAATGCTTTAATCATTGACTAACAATTATCATTGCAGAGGAGAGTTAAGTATCAATCTGTTGATAACACTAACATTTTTCACTAACATTAATAACAGATAAATGGGAAGCAGTGGAGGCCATAATGAGTCACTACCTCAGTCCTGTTCTGGGTGACCACCTCTATTCCAGCAGGACTAAGATTGTCAAAGGGATCCCTTTTGTAGCCAGTGCGCATGCAGCTGTTCCAGGACCACAGGTAAATTGATCACGTCTAGGGGGTTGAAGTTGGTATTCGATATCCTTCTATGTTACCTAATGTTGATGTATTGGCATGGTTAATGTTAGTATGATACCTGTCTTTGGTATTTGATGTTGATTTAGAACGTATCTTAAGGATGACTTATTGGGATATAGGATATCTAACTTGAGTGGCTGATGTTAAGATGTATTTTTGAAATGACATATTAACATCAGACATCTGTTGTGAGTTGCTGATGGTAAGATATATCTTTGAAATGACTTATGTTAATATAAGATATCTAACTTGAGTGGCTGATGTTAAGAAAGAAATATCTTTGAAATGACTTATGTTAATATGCCGGTCTCCCTGGCCAAGGGATTAATGGCACTGTTCGTAATCCCGTATATCCACGTGGGGAAAACAGCATCTGTGAGAATCAGCAGTGGTTCGCACCGCGCTGGTAACTTACAGGGGTATGTAAGCCAGTCGCTCAGAAAGCAATGGCAAACTTTTTTTTTTAAATGTTGCATATCCCTTGCAGGATGTTGCAGTCAACACCAGCATTTTTCAGCTGCTGTTGATGTACTAGGCAAGTTTTTACGTTCAGTAGTTTGCCATTGCTTTCTGAACGACCGGCTCCAATACCAGCACGTTATAACACAGCGCGACACGGTCTGCTGCACAAATTGGTCGCGGCTGAGTTTCGAACGCCTGATACCAGGCTCACCAATCGCGTTCGCAAGCCTTTCGCCCCGGAGAACTTGAGTGGCTGATGTTAAGATATATGTTTGAAATGACTTATGTTAATATAAGATACATGAGTCTTTAGGCTGACCATGAAGGAGTAGGCAGAGAAAATTGAAATTTGGCACAGTGCTTATTCCTTCTCAATGTAGCCACCACCTGAATTTATGCATTTCTATCATCTCTGCGTGACCTTGAAAAGACCTTCACAATAAAACAACCTATTTTTCGAACTAAACCAGTTATCACAAGCCAGTATGACATCTTCGTCACTGTCAAAATGATTTCCTTTCAGCTGTATTTTTTTAAGATTTGGAAAAAAAAAAGTTGCTTGTGTTCGCTGACTGTGATCTCCAGCGCGTGGTCCTGTATGTCAGATAAAGACATCCTGTTGTCCAACATCAATGTGATGTCATACAGGACCTGATGTTTGCGTGAGTATCCGTTGTCCCATATCTGGCTTATTGGTGTGCAGACTGGTGGTTCCTCACCGTGCAGGCAGACACTCTCCAACTTCGGAGGAATCAACGATCCTACTGACTTTAGCCAGGACCCCGAAGGGACCTGTTGCCCAGGACGCTCGGCGAGGACGCGTCAGTAGGTCTTGGCCAGTATAGAACCCAGCCCTGGTGCCTTGGAAACACCTCTGTGTCCCGAAAAAAGTCTGATGGAGCCAAATCTGGAGAATATAATGGGTGTGGAAGAATTTCAATATTCAAATCGTTGGCAGTTTGCAGCACAAGCCGTACTTTAAGGGAGGGCATGTTGTCTTGAAGCAAAGGCAGAATTTGCGTACGCGCTATCCCTCGTTTTCTGGTCACAGCCTTTCTTAGTTTGATACGGAGATCTGCATAGTACTGCCCATTAACCGTGTTGCCATGAAGCATGTAATCTTTCAATATGACACCTTTGACGTCCCAAAAAACAGTCAGCATCACTTTTCTTGCAGATTTCTGTGCTCTTGGCTTGACATGTGTTGGCGAGTCCGTGTTTGTTTCTGTTCACATGTCAGCAGACGCAGACCCAGCGGGCACACACTTTTCTCATGTTCAGTCTGTTGTGTAAAATTATAAGTTTTCTTAATCAGTTTTGCTGAACCCGGTATCTCTCCAATTGTCATTTTCCTATCCTGGTCTATGATTTTCTTCACTTCTGCAGCATTTGCATCATTGCACTCTGAAAACGGTCGCCCTGATCTTGGCAGATCAGCAACTTGGGAACGGCCACACTTAAACTGCAAACACCAATTTTTTACAGAAGCATACGAAGGACAGACTTCCTCAAACACTGGCTCCATCTCCCTGTGTATTTCTGTAGGTGTTTTTCCCTGTAACATCAAGAATTTTATCACAGTCCTGGCATCTGATTTCTCCATTGTTCTGACAAACCGTTAGATGTGCAGATCTGGTCAATAGGGTGTGTTGTGCCATGTACCATATCGGGAAAACAAGTTGAGGATGGAAATTCATAATTCATATGTCCATTACAAATTGAATGAGCTATACTGTGGCATATTTCAATTTTCTCCACTTACTCCTTCATGGTCAGGCTAAAGACTTATCAGATGCCCCTTGTATATCTTTGAAATGACTTATTTTCACTGAAGCAGTTTCTTGCTATGGTTCTGTGATGTGATTTAAAAAACAAAAAATTAAGTTGCATGTGCTTCACAGGACGTAGCAGTCAACCCCAGCATTTTCGCTGTTTGTGATTCCTGGGCAAATTTTACGTTCAGTAGTTTGCCATTGCGTTTCTAAACGACTGGCTCCTATACCTTTTTTGAAAAAACCAGCACCGCTGTGTTTCGAATCCGGGTATACAGGCTCACAAACCGCGTTCGCAAGCCCTTAGCCACAGAGACTGGTTGTGATGTGATTTTGATGTCTGACTGCTCATATTACCAGCGAAGTTCACCATCAACTTTGCTAGCACACACGCCGTTTTTGGAATGACTTAATGCTTACTCTTAAAGAACATAAGAATCTCTCTCTGAGTTTTAGTTAACTGTTAAAAATTATGGGTTAATTGTTCTTATGGTGTTGAAAATTATAATAACATTGTTAGAAGTAATAAACAGGGTATTTAAAATTCATAACCAGGACAAAATTAAACAAAAAAGTACAGTACACCGTGCCCCGTCAAGAATGTTAGAAACATCTGTCCCTAATACTGGACTGTTAACTTTCAGAGCTAATATAAGACATCTAATTTAGGTGTGTGATGTTGGTGTAAGATACCTCTTTTGTTTTCCTGATGTTGATATGATACCTATTTAGAGGTCAGCATGGCTGAATGGATAAGAACGCGTGTTCTTAAACATCTGGTGTACTGATGCAAAGGGGTTCAACCCCTTCACAGGACAGTTGGACTAAAATGTTGACCTCACGTCTTGACTTGGGGATGTCAATTACAAGTACCTCTGAAGCTGGAGTGGGTTCACCTGATGGCGAGGGACACTGTTAATAAGGAAAGCTAATCCACACGTAAAATTCAGTCCAGCACTAGTAGAAGTAGTGTGTGTGGACTACGCTTGAGTTCAAAGCAAGCGAGCGAGGGGAAAAAACAACAAACATACCCATTTTTTGGCCAAGAAATGTTGAGTATGTGTGACTGAGTATGCTCAGGAAGATAAAGTTGGGCTGAGCTTGAAGACAGTGGGTGAAGTCTCTGAGGAGGTTAAGTCTGACAGAAATTAAATTCATATTTGTGCCAGGCCACGCAGGTGTAAGAGGAAATGGCCAAGCTGATAGGCTGGCAAGCCAGGTTACTTTAGAGAGCGAATGAGCAATGGACCAGGCTGATGTAGTGAATAACTTCAGACAGGCAAGTCGATTAAATGAATTAGTGGTGACTGAATCTGCAACCTTGACCAGGCTGCAAGTACATCAAGTCAAACATGGTGAAGCTAGACAAGAGTGCTATGCAGGGGACCAAAGAAGAATAGTCATCCAACACAGAACTGGTGTTGTGGACTGCTGCATGTTGAGGGAGATGCTGCGGTGGGGGGTGGATCCAAGCACTACAGACTATCAGATACCCGTCTAGGATAGTTTATTTCAGCAAACATTCGTGACATGGCTCTCAAATCCTCTCCGATTTAGTTGTTGTTGCATATATTATTATTTATTCCCCAGCTGTTTAAGTTTTCCACAGATATCATTCTCTTTTAGTTTTCACTTCATGAATGGCATTAAAAAACACACAATGCTTGTAAGTGGATGATGTGAAATGTATGTACATGTGTGAATTAATTATGATTTTAAAATGTTTTTCAGAGGCTTCCATCGACGATAGTAGAAGCGCTCGAGTCCAAAATGGATGGTGGTGAAAAGAATGTGCCCTTCTTTGTGCATTGTCACAAAGTTGTGCTCAATAGATTTCCCAAACAATTATCTCCTCCAAAGATTCTAACAGCCCCTCCACAAGAAGAGTTTCTGACAACACTACAGTGTCTCGGATTATATCAGGAAGGAATGTTCTCTTGATTCATGTGAACTGCTGTTACTGTCATGTAAACACTGTGTAGACTGAAAGAAATTTAATCTAATTTGAGAAATGACGAAGTTGAAATGTGAATGTAACTTTTCGAATTGTTCACACTTACAAAAGTGATTATTTATGTCATGTGGCAAATGTGTGAAAGCAAATATGTATTATTGAACTTACACACTAGCAGTTAGTGGGTTTACATTCTTAAATTGCCAATTGGGGATAGATGGATTGTGAGCTTTACTAGAACATGATTACACGTAACAACATGGACGTTGCGGCCAAAGCCTTCGTCAGCACAAAACAAATAAACAAAAAAACCGACACACTACCTGAAAATATTAGTTACTTGCTTGGCTGAAAACGTCTTTGGGCACCTATCTGTGGATGGAATTAACCAGATGTGTGGTGGTTCAAGCGGTCACTGGACTTGAGGCCAATAATGCCAGAAGCTCAGTGATTAGCTTAGCCTCGGGGCGGGCGGGGTGTAAAAATAGGGATTAGTAGAGTACTATAGCCGGCTGTGTGGTGAAGGTGTCATGGACACAGTTCGCAATTAAGCATCCAGTGCTTGAAACACAGCTGCAAGTGATTTGGATGCAGACCCTCCTGCGTTTTTCATAAAATAGTATGAGTGTCGGTCGCTCAGAAAGCAATGACAAACCACTGAACGCAAACTTGCCGATAAATCACAAATAGCACAAATAATGATGGGGCAGACTGCAACGTTCTGTAAAGGATATGCAACTAACTTTTTTAGTGGATGATACAAATGGGGGGAGGGGGGCATTGCAAGTTAAATGAAACTTGGATATTGAGGCTGTGAGGGGAGAGTTAACCCAACTGGAAGATGGGACGGTTTTCCCGATGTCTTATGATTGCGTCCGTGAGATGCGCACGATTTGATCACCATGACCTGTATGTCGGCCACACCACAGTGGTTAGAACTGTTGAAGTCTATGGATACCAGTTTCTGGGCACCACTGTTGATATCAGAGAGGTGTTGTTTAAATCTGTCAGCCAGACGTAGACCTATCTCTCCAGTATATCTCGTCACGTGCACAGATAATCGCATAAATAACGTTGCGATTCGTGCATGAGAAACCCTCACGGATGTGGAAAGTGGTCTTAAGGAATACCAGACTCTGGGTTTGAAGTACATGTGGGCAGGTCTTACAATTGGGAATCAGAGCATCGAGGTCACCAGAAAGATGATGCACATTACCAATTTTATATACAGGAGCAAGTAACAATCTTCAGACTTCGAACAAGACACAACAATCTAGAATACCACACGTATAATTAAAGATTGAAGATGCTGATGAAAGTAACTGGAGCTAGTAAAATTACAGCTAAACGTTTGTTGCAGGAGTGTCCAGCATATGGAGAACAAAACTATTTTGGACTAAACCTGCTCCATTTGAAGACAAACTCTATAAGCTCAAGTTGAAAGCTGCTTTCTTTGGATATATTCATATTGACAACTGAAGGTGTACAAAGAAGTTTAAATTCTGGTAACATGCCACGAGAGATCAGTAACATTGGCTATATATGTGTACATATTTATAAACGCCAGACATTACATGTGTTACATTAGCATGCAGCCGTGTTGTTTTTCATTGTATTCAAGTAATTGCTAACATTTAAGTTACTACATTTTCAGGTACAAGTGAAATCATATGCATTAAAATGTAGAGATTATTTTTTTTAAATATATATCTTTTTTGCGATTATTACTGGATCATTTGATCGAGGAGTATCCTCTCTTCACCATGTTGTTTGTAGTACATTCTTTGATTTGTTAAGTTACAAAAAAAGGGGACCCTTGTCTATGCCTTGATGCATATTAGCATGGGAGATAATGCTTCTCCACAAATTGCAATCTCCAGCTGCATGGGTCAATTCATGTTTTGACTCCCTTCCGTGCCATGACACAAGACTGTCAAGAATTTTCTCACACTGTCTTCTTCTATCTCTCTTTCCAAAAATCTTCCCACTTGTCTTAACTTGTTCCAGTTTTTTGTCTTCTCATGTGGCCAAACAATGATGACTACTTTCTGTTGCTTGTGATAATTGTCTTTGCAGCTTAGCCTCTCTTAAAATATCCAGATTGCTAATTTTGGCTGTCCAATGAAGTTTCAACATTCTTCTATAAAAGCACATCTCCAAGGCTTCCAAGGATTTTCTCGCGTGTTTACTAACTGTCCAGGATTCGCAGTGTATGTTAAAACTGGATCTATGTAACATGCAAGAACTCTTTTTCTAACTTCCAGGAACAAAGACCTATTGCATAAAATGTTCTTCATTTGATAGAATAGTTTTTGCCTATCCTATTCTTTATCTCTATGATGCATCTTCCATCTGATGTTATCCAGGTGCCTAGACATCTGAATTTCTGCACCTGCCCCAAAATAATGTCATTTACTTTAATTCTACATTTAGGCACAATCTGTTTATCACCATGACTTCATTCTTTCTATTATTCAAGATAGTCATGCTTCAAAACAAAATACTGGGTATATGGTAAAATAAAAAAAATAACACCGTGTGGTGTTTTGTGGTTAAGGTAAAAGAACCCCCTCTATACACCATGAGGTTTATAAGGTGTTTGTGAAGTCTCACTACACTTTGTATGTAGAACAAATTTGAAAAATTAAGTACACGATGTCATCAAAAATGTGCTCAACAGTCTATTATGAAGCAATATGCAGCGAAAGGCTGTCGTCTGCTAGAGTAATTCTTTGTACTCCAAACAGAATGGTGTTATCAACGGAAGTAAGAATTTTTCAAATTTGTCCTACAAAGTGTAGTGAGACTTTACAAACACCCTGTATAAGTAATATGGTGCTAGCCTAACATTTTATAGACTGATCGGCTCTCAAATGTAGGAGTGGCACCTTACAGTCTTGACAGACCAAAGTATGTGAGTTGGAATTTGGCCAAAATTCCATCACAATGCCTGGGCAGAGCTTCAGAGAACATGTGCCCAAACGACATGTTCCCTCTCTCGGCCTTGCCTTGTTTATTCCAGAGGAATGGATAACCAGTACGTCTGGAACAAGGTTGGCGGCTCAGCGTCAAACTTCTGAGACCTTGCCCCCACGAGCAGGTGGCGAGTGGTGGCCAGACCCTGGAACCCAACTTAGAGGCGTTCAGCCAAGTCCCACAGGTGAGGGCCTCATACGTGCCTGGACCATAGGACGCATACATTTGTCGATTGCAAGTGTCTGGACCTGTGAAAGCGTCTACTACCGTCAGACTCACCGCCTAACTCGTGTGGATCCCGCGACCACCAGTAAAAGGCCCGCCGGAGATATTGCTCGTCTGTTGTGAGCAAATCTCCCATCCTTCCACTGTGCAGATCTCGCGCCAGCGAGAATTGGCATGCCGGAGATATTGCTCGACTGTTGCGAACAAATCTCCACTGACTGACTGAATAAGTAAAGAAACGATAAAAGTAGTATTTTCAATTGCGCTTGCCCTCCAACCTATGCTACACCCTTCATGTGTCTTCACAAAGTCAGACTAGAGTAAAGCTCAACAGGGTCTTCTTTCCCCGCTGATTCTACCAAGCCCGTTCACTTGGCTGTGGTTTCGCTAGGTAGATGTGCTCAATATCATACTTTGCCATCTTTACTTCCTGGTTCCTATTTTAGGCTGGCTTGACTTGGGGGTGCGTGACAATTAGAAGAAACAAAAACAAAACATCACTGTATCAATGGATTCAAGCACATGACTACCAGGCAAGCATGCTAGCCACTGCACCACCACGGTAACCTGTTTAAGTTGTCACAGAAGGCTGACTATGGATTTCTACTAATTAAAACTGCATTCCAATGCAGGCTTTTGATTCAGGTTTATCTTCTTCTTCTTTCGTTCGCCTGAAATATGTTTATAACTGCAATGTTGTCTCTTGAATGAATCTAACAGTCTTTTTTAGTTCACTCAGCAGTCCATAGAGTCTATCTTCCACTGTTGTCTCTCTAGGCCAGAAGGTTCGCCTGGATATGTTGTAGTTTGGGCAATCCTGGAATATGTGCTCTGCTGTCTGTGACGCCAATCCACATGTGCACATGGCTGAGTCACCAATCTTGAATTTTGTATACATGTGGTTGCGTAATCTATTATGTCCTGTTCTGAGGCGCAGAAGAATTACCTGTTCTGGTCCGTCCATAACGTGGTAGTCGTCTTGAGTAGGGTTTGGTGGCCTTCTGACTGATTTGATCATTCTTTTCTTTTGGTGGTGTGTAATGGACACATCAGGTTGTTCTTCTTTTCAGGTTTATAAATTTAGTTGCAAATCCTTTATAGGATGTAGCAGTCAACACCAGCATTTTTTGACTGTTCATGATTCCTGGGGAAGTTTACGTTCAGTAGTTTGCCATTGCTTTCTGAATGACCGGCTCCCATACCATTTCATAAAAAACCAACGCAAGGTGGTCTGCTGCCAAATTGCCTGCAGCTGTTTTGAATGTGGGATTATGAACTGCATCCTTAACCCTTTGGCCACAGAGCTGGCATATAGCCCATAAATATATATCTGCAGCACAAGTCCAACCACCCAAGAGTGACCATCATCATTGTGTGACTTGCCAGCTGGCATAGGCGTTCATGTCTTTCCACAGATGTCCATCTTTGGTGCTCTGGATCAACTCTGCTGATGTTATTCCTCCATGCCAGTTTCAGTCCATTCAGCATCATTTCTCTTGGTCTGCCTTTTTTCACACTGATTTTTCCAGTTGTCACGATATTCTCTAATTCCAGGTGACAAACAGAAGAGGCTAATTTTGTAAATCACTAAGTGATAAACATTCACTATTATCACTTTTATTTGAAAATATCTTCTTCCACCGATTTCAATAAAGAACTACATTAGCCCTAATCAGCTCTCCAGAATGGACAGCCAGTACAAGGAAATGTATGACTTTTGAAAGGGATCCAAATATTGGACTGGTTTGTGCATGTAAAAGGCCAATAGTGCTGTATACATCCTTAAGGTAATGCACTAATGCAATTACATGAATAGCTACAAGATGCATTCTATCATGATCTTTCCTCTAGTATGGACAACTCGAATACAGCAGGTCAAGACTTTTAAAGCTACGGTTAAGTCAGCATGCTTATCTAATTAATGATGTGGACATGCTGATGACTTTCTGTCATCAATTTACCATTTTATTATATTGTTGAAACCAGCTGCAATAATGAACTAAATATAAGCTAATGATGGGGTTTGGCACACCAGCGTAGTGAGCAGTACAACTCCAAGATGTCAGTGTCACTACAGACAGACAATTGTACAACACAGAGACTGTCAACTGTTCTTTTATTTCTGACCATATTCTAATTAGTAATGTAAAATCAAATGAACAAGATACTTTATCTTCCTAACAACTAGATCTCTTTAGAAAGCTGAGATGTATGTATATGCGAGTTAACACCGAGTTTAAACATGAAATGTAAATTCTTGTGTTGCAATCACTTTGATACATTTGACATGATCTTTCATAAATCTGATGTTGACAACATAATTTGTGGATGCAACATAAATTAGCTGAATGACAATGCTTCCTTGACATTCACATGAACTAACAAATCATTATATATCAAAATATAACAATGCTGTAGGCAAATAAAATTGAAACTTTCGTTATGTCAAATGTTTATGACATTGTGAAACAAATTCAAATGAGTAACAGGGCATTAACTACTCAAATGCACTTAGAACCATCAGTGAAGATTTGAAAAACTTGTCTGTAGCAGAGCATTTAACAACTGAAATATACTTGCAGTGAAGACATACAATTTTCCATCAACCTTTAATGCGTTATGGTTAACCACCGCGTGTATGTATGATGGCCGAGCGTTTCACTTTTATTACGTTCTATGTGCAGGCACACTGGTGTAGTTAGAGACTTACATTGATAACACCATGATCACGATTGGGTGCAGGTTCTATGCCTGTCTTCGTCGCCCGTCAACAGAGGAAGAGACTGGCCACCTATTCCTCCATTCACAAAATGTGATGGTCCTAGTTAGTTAGTCTCGGTTCCAACTTCACGGCAACGGGTCGTCCCCATTATGCTCCGTTCCTGTGCCAGTGAATATCACACAAAATGCTCCCCACTGCCTAATGTGAAAAGTGGAACAGATAGGAGTCTCGGCAATCCAACAGCCCACACAGGTACACAATGCATAATGCCGCCACCATAATGCCAACACAAAAGTCACCCACGAAAACCACAGTTCATCGTTGATGGAATCGGCACTAACCAGAAAGACTTCATTGACCCGGGTTTTCTAACATGGCTCTATTTCTTTCTGCAGGGCGACCCACCGAAAGCGTCGCATAAAGCACAAACTCTGTAGCTCCAGTGCCGACTCCCAGGAGTCTCCTGAAAAATGCACTCGTGGACCAAAAAAGCAAATCAGTCAATTCAGCAACAGCCAGTAGCCATTGTTCTGAACATGCAGGTCATTGTACAAACAAAAGCGGACATGTAAAAAGCATTCCATGTGAATATCACAGCTCACAGAGTCGCACCACGCACTCAGTAGCAGGGTGACGGAACCATATACTACCAGTCCATAATGAGGAAAATGCAAAATGCAAACCACAGCCATGTTGGGGAGCGGAAGTCTGTGAACACTTCAGCTGCAAAATCCAACCAATCATGAACAAGTCTACAAAGGGTTTGGTGTGAGTTGCTTGAGGGACTGTACTCCATTGGAAGTTGAAAGGCAGGAGAAGAATGTTCTGGCAATTCACTTAGTCACTAGCTTTATTAGCTGATGTATTAATGTTGTGCCGGTCTCCCTAGTCTACGGGTAACACGACTTTCTCCGCAATCCCGTTATACTCTCGTGAGTAATGTGACGTGCGCGAAAATTGGTAGCGGTTCTCTCAGTCTTGGTAACTTTCAGGGTATGTGAGCCGGTCGCTCAGAACACAATGGCAAACTACTGAGCGTAATCTTGCCAAGAAATCAACAATCAGCTGAAAGATGCTGATGTTGACAGCGATGTCCTGTAAAGTACATGCGAAAAAAAAAAAGAAAAAAAACTTAATGTTGTGACTTTAATTATGTACTCAGTCATTGAAAGGCATCATAATACTACAGATAATTATATCTAGTTACACAACTTTACATTTAATGCAGTGTTATATATTGCCCTGTCAAATGTCAAAGAGTCCATATGAAATTTACCAATATAACAGTTATATGAAAATTATAACAATTTTGTACTGTAGTATTAAAAATGTGGACTGTCAAGCCTGCCTTATAAGCAAAATATAAACTGACATATCATAATACTTTCATGGTTGTTAGGTTAAAAGTATTTCCATATTAATTTCATATGGACTCTTTGACATTTGAAGTTATTGACAAGAAATGTTTAACCTGAATTAAATATCTGTGAAAAATTGGGAAATACCCTAACAGAATCTAGAAAAATTCTAGAATGATGGCAGGAATACTGCAGTGGAATGTATGATATGAATGAGAGGATGTGAATGAGATACATGAACAAATGACAGCAGAGACAGAACCTAAACCACATTAGATGAAATTGTCTGGGCAATAAAGAACCAGAAGAATGGGAAATCAGTAGGATGAGATGAGATACCAACTCATAAAAATGCTCTATCTAGTCCAACAAGCTTAGAGTAGATGGCGAGACATCAGATTGGTTTGACATGAAGCAAGGAGTCCGCCAGGGCTGTGTGCTGTCCTATTTGTTTAACCTGTACACCAACAATTTGAGAAATGTCAGAAATGATATAACCAGGGGGCATTATGATGCCCTAAATATCGGTGGTCATGAAATACCAGAGATTCGATATACTGATGATACAGTATTACTATCCACACCACAGAATAGTATAGAAAAACTAATAACCTCAACCCAAAAGAATAGTGAAAATCAAAACTTATATCTGAACATGGCAAATACAAACAATGTGTACAGATAAAACTAATATGGAGAAAGAAATATATGTTAATGAGGAAAGATTGGAGGTGGTGGAGAATTTCGAATATCTTGGGTCATTAATTACCAACAATGGTGACACAATGAAGGAAATTAAAAGACGAATATCTATTGCTCTTCAGAAAGTAAAACAACTGAATAAATTGTGGAGGGGGACAAAGCATGCATCTTTCCCATTGCAACATGCCTGTGAGACCTGGAAACTTACTAATCAAGCTGAACAGTGCATAAATGCCTTTGAATATAAATGTTATAAATGAGTTCTAAGAACATCTTGGATACAGAAAAGAAATGCATCCATACGACAAGAACTGAATACTGAAGAAGGTTGGCTACTAATGGCGATAAAACAAAGAAAATTAAAATATTTTGATCATGTGAAACGTCATGAAAGTTCAGAGAGAACAATAATGAAAGGGTATATGCCTGCTATGAGAAGAAATGGACTGGAGAACTTAGTGACAGCTGGCAAGGTCGAGGGGAACAGACCAAGAGGAAGACCGAGAGGAAAATATCTGGATAGCTTGGCCACATGGCATGGACGAGACAGGAACACTGAGCTGATCCACGACTCTGGTGATCGAGTGAAATGGCGAGTCATGACCGCCCACACTTTCCGGCATGGCACATGATTGATTGATTGATATGCCTGGGAAGAGAAGAAGAGGAAGGACAAAGAGAAGATGGGTGCAGGATGTGGCAGAAGATCTCCAGATGGGTGTATCGGACGTGGGACATCTTGCTTATGACAGAAGTTTTCCGGACGGTTGTTATGGGAGCGAAGTTCTGCAAAGGACATGCTACTGAATGAATGAATCACAATACTGCCAGAAAAGCACCGACCCATGCATGACTAATGCTTTGAAAGTCATCCTGAGAAGTCAAATTATCTTTCAAAAGTGTGATCATTCTCAAACAATTAGGTTAACATCATGCATGATCATGATATAAATTCTCATATACACAGCAGAATCCAAGGTAAACACACCTCAGCTGTAAAATCTACAGTCAGATGACAAATCCTATCTTGACAAGGTGCTTCAGATTAGACTTCCAAAGAAGTTTAATTTTTTTTTGACACACAATAGCCAGCGGTCCTTTGCGGAATATTGCTCTCTTCGCAGACTTCTGGAAAAAAGAAGATTTGTTGCCAGTTCTAACACATGCACTGTCATGCCTTTAAATCAACCACCTACTGGTCGACCCTTGCCTCGTCTCTCAGCCACTGTCAAGTTTAATATGGCCACTGTCATGTTCAACATGGCCAACATATTTCGGTTTCTGAGACATGCTGCTGTTTATGTGCCAGTTTTCTTCAGTGTTCAGGTCTTGTAGAAAGAACCTCCATAGTTTTTATTTTCTGGACCCATATGGGCATACTGAGACTATAATATTATTAAGCCAGTGACTTTCTTGAAAAACGATTTGTTTCGTGGCCATCACTGTGGTCATTAATGCTTCAGAAATATTGTGTGTTTGTAAATTTTAAAAGGCATAATAAACAATTATTATAAATAATTACTACAAAAGTCTGAAAATCCAGACTACTTGAAGATTTAGGTGGTCCAAATATTTTGATTTGTTAGATTCTCACACAATAATTCTAACATTTCAAATTCAAGGAAGAAAGATTAACAGACATTTTGTTAGTTTTCCCATTTACATATGCAACATATATTCAATTTAGTTTTCTTTCATAGAGTACCTATTTGTTTAGCAATGGCAGTCTGGTTAATTATTTCAAGAGCACATTGATGTTGGCGCGTGTTGCTGCTGTACATCTGTAGCTATATATGTCATGTATTCTCACATTAAGCCAAGCCTCATGAACCCTCCTCTTAAATGCCTTGTGGTGTATTAGATATATTGATGCTAGCCCCACATATAGACCATCTGGCTTTTGATGGATGACGTGGTCAATATCACACCAACCGATTTGCTCACTGAACTCGAGCATAGTCCACATGTGTGCAACAACTACTAGTAGTTGCTACTACTAATCAGTGCACTGAACTGATGTTGCATGAAGGTTAGTTTTCCCTGTTACCAGTGTCCCTCGCCATCAGGCGAACCTTCTCCACTTCTGAGGTAGTTGTAATTTACGCCCACAAGTCAAGGACAAGAAGTAAAACATTTAAACCCAACTGTTCAGTGTGTGGAACAAACCCACTATGCTGCGGTCATGAAAAAAAAGTGTCAGTGTGTTAAACCTCTTAGCCACTCCAACCACCATTTTATTAGCATGATTTTTGGTTCCAAACTGCCTCGAGAAAGATGAATGCAGTCAGTAACTGATTGCTTGACTGCTTGTGCCAGCACTCTACTCCACACCTAAGTAGTGGTCCTGGAAACATTGCTACAGTCAGACTGAGAAAGTAGAGATTGAAGAGGGAAGGCAAACCTAGCCCCTAAAACATGCTGTAGTCATTGACGCCTGATAATTTTACTCTTTCCACATCTTAAGGCTGATTGTGTATGTTCTATTCTTCTACATTTTGTACACCTTTGGATATCAACACGAACAAATCCAAAGAAAGCTTCAGTGACCTTGAGTTTGTGAACATATATATAAACTGCGTCTTTAAATGAAGCGGGTGTACGCAGAATGATGCAGTTTTCCTATAAAAAAAGATAACGCAGCAAACTTTTTCAGGACAAAGAAGAAAATGTAAAATACAAATATATGTGCATGCTAATACAAGAAAACATGACAAACACATTTCTTAAGCAAGTTTCAAATGATCTACTGGTGATGAAATGTAAAGTGAGGTGCTAATCAAAACTTTGCAAGCAAGAGATCTTGGTAATAAGCCATGCATTTCTACCATTAGCCTGTGCCCTGCCAACTGACACAGGCGCACAACTCATGCATCTCGACAGATCTCGGTCCTTGGTGTCCTGGATCTGCTGCTGCTTCTTTCGTTCGCTAGTGTCCTGGACCAAATATCTGCTGATATTCATCCATTTCACCATCACGGTCCATCCAGCATTATTTTTCTCATTCTGCCTATTTTAATGCTGATTTTCCAGTCCTCACAATGCTTTCCAATGCCTCTTCTCATTATATGATGAAATAACGCTGTTTGTATTTTCTTACAGTTGTATACCATCTTCTACTTTCATTCGCCTCTTCCAGACATTTGTTGTTAGTTACCCTGGCAGTCCAAGGCATTCACATTGATTTTATGAACCACATCCCTATTTCCTTTAAGTTCTCCCTAATTTGTTAATCCATCCATGATTCACTGCAATACAATAAAACAGGTTCCATATAATATTTGAATATTCCCTTTCTGACATTCAGTGGCAGCGACTGACTGCGTAAGATACTTTTCCTTTTCTGAAATGCAGCTTTTGCTTGCTATTCTGTTCTTAACCTTTGTCACACATTTTCCATCTGATGTATGGATTGCCTCTAGGTATTTACATTTATTAACTTTGTTATGCATTTTCCCTTCTATTGTTATAACACATTTTGGTGTTATCTTTTTCTTTGATACAGCTATTGCTTATCTTTTCTTGATATTACTACAATTTCTACCAGCAGTGAAAAAAAAACTGCACTTCGCTCATGCATTCCATGACAATGTAAAACAAAACAGTGTTTGCACAAACAAAATTATTTTTAAAAAACCACCCAGCAAATCTTCAACTCAAAACACAATGCAAAATTTAACTCCAGAAAAACACAATGCAAAATTTAACTCCAGAAAATGTTTTTACGTGATCAAACAAATCACATAAGTAGTCACATGAAAAGTAATCAATACTATACATCAGATATGCTGTCAGTAAAAATATGTATCATCCTATAAAATATTTTAGAACTTTAAGGAGGAAACTGGCATGTCCTATGATTATTAACAAGTTTTCATAAACGTGAAAGAAAAACATTTTACAACTTCCATACATCTGCAAAAGAAGATGTGCAGATTAATCTATTACTGGACATTGCGTAGCCGAAAGGTTAAGAGCATCACTTTTAAACTTCTGGTGCACTCACCGTATGCTGGTCACTTGGATTTAACACGCTGACTTCTCATCCTTGACTTGGGCGTAAATTACAAGTACCTCAGAAGTTGGGAGTGGGTTTTCCTGGTGGTGAGGGACTCTGGTAATAGAAAGCTGGCCCACGCAAAAATCAGTTCAGTGGGGGGCTATGTGCAGTGTTCAAAGCAAATGAACGGGGGAAACAAATTTCATCTGTTACTTATGCTACTGTGTGGCTCAGCAGTTTGTAATGCAATATAATGATTAGATTCAATGACACTTGAAATTATCCATTAAGTGCATTGGTTGTCTTTTTTTAAAAATAGAGTAGATAGCCAGCTCCATGGCGAAGGGGTTACAAATGCAGTTCATAATCCTGCATACCCGCGTTTGAAGCACAGCTGTGTTGATTTTTTAATATAATGGTATGGGTTCCGGTCGTTCAGAAAGCAATGGCAATCTACTGAACATAAACTTGCCCAGGAATCACGAGCAGCCAAAAAATGCTGGGGTTGACTGCTAGATCCTGTAAAGGACATGCAACTAACTTTTAACTAGTTAGTTTACAAGTGGGTGTGTCAGTAAGGTTGATAGGGAACTACATTGATGTTATGAGCACGGTCAGGTATGGATTCAATACCTGGGCTCATCATCTGCTTATTGAGGGAAAGATTGGACACCCATTCCTCCATGCATTCAGGCCTACCACATGATGACCCTATCGCATGACAGACCCATAGAAGTAAACAGAGTCAGGACACATGTTTATTTGAGATGTGGTTCACACCAGTGTTCAATTCCAATAGCCCCATGAGGGTCCAATGTCTGTACATCAACTGTACACGTGCTGTCGTGGGTGGGTTTTATCAATTGAAAAATTAAGCAAGCTACATGCCAGTTTACGATTTCCAAATACAATGGGATTGGTAACATGTGTAGCATGCATATGGAAACCTCACAAATTTTCATCCTGCCTGTCGTGGTCGATATTATGGAAACATGATGATGTTGACAGTGTCTGAGTAAAGGAGACACAGGATGGTGATCATGAATAGGACAGGTCAAGTGTGAGATATCGTGGAGTGAGAGGCATGAACAGTCATGAAGTATTGGCAATCTGATTCATGGCATTCATGAGTGCACGGACGGCACAGGTGGACTCATGGACTGTGATGACAGATCATAAATGGGTAAAGCGGTTTATAAAATCAAAGGACCGACAGTAACACAGGAAAGCCTGTTTGAAACATCAACATGAATATGTGTAAATCTGAGAATGCATGCTATGATTTTAATTCATCTGTTTGCAGTGATTTGTGTGGTCTTCGTCTTTGTGCAGCGCTGTCTAAGGGTCATCTGATTCATTATCATGAAAAATGATATACTGTACTGGTAGTGAGCGTCTAGGCATTTCGGCAGACATTGTGTTTCGTTGAAGTTACCTCTGCAGGTCACAGAGCGTGTGAGCATATTGTGAACTTTGTAAGTATTAGGCAAGATCATCGTTACATCTAACATGTTAATGTGTTGACTCGACCTTTAGTAGGAGGAATTCAAGGAATGATCATGGCGAATCACCTGGTCAGCAATATATTAATGTACTTGATTCTGTGCCTTTTTTGAGTTAAGAGTGTAGTACAAAATATTCTGTAACGACAATCAACTGGTCATCACACATTAGCATACGATCTGTGTTTAAAGAGGCATCAGATATGTCTGTCAAGAGTGTCTAGTTATATTGTACTATAGCTACCACATACCTAGAATACCACAGAGTAGAGTACTCACCATGGCATCTTAAAGGATGCTAAAGACGGAGGGCATACATAACATTTCATTCAGAACATTGATGGAACGTTTTACCAAACTTTGATAATAACTGAAACCGCTACACCAAAATGTGAACACTAGAACTGTACAAACAAATTCTAGACATGGAGGAAACATTATTAAACACCGAATGCGCAACACAGATGACATAATGTACCGTATTCTAAACATGGAGGTAATGTTGTGAAAGAAAACAGGAATTGTATCTTATTTGTATAAATAAACATTATAGTGATTACATTATGGAATATGTTAATATAGATCTTTGGCTGGATGCAAAATTTTGAAAATCAAATATTAGTGAGGTTGTAGAATTCTAATGTAACATTCTAAACATAATACTTGCTTTGACACAGGAAACATACAGCCGTATGAACATATCATTTATACACCGTTTACATTGAGCTCCTAAATTATTCTGAGAATAAATACACCAAGTTCCCATCATGAAATAACCTTTATTATAGAGTATCTTTCTGAACTATTCTAGTAGCATTAAACAGGTCATCCCAGAACATTTTTGTTTCCAGTGTCACCTTCGTTTGGGTTGTTGTTAGTATGAGAAGAAATAAATTAAGTGATAACTGGCAGACACTTGATGGAAAAAGAACAAGGGGAAGACGAAGAGATGAACACCTGGATGGCTTGGCCATATGGCAGAACTGGAACAAGAACAGACCTTATTTGAGACCGGTAACCTTGTGAGATGGTGAAGCATGACCGGCCACACATTTTGGTATGGCACATGATGAGAATGACCACCTGGTTCGCGAATGATATGATCACTAAGTTCTGTGCTGGTTCTGTAGGTTCTAAATCATGCTTCGCCAATGGTGTCTGGCTTCTTCAGTTCTGCCTGTCTTAAGTGTGATCCTTATTTGTCATTTGATATTTATGCCTTTTGATGTTCAGTATTTTCTGCTTCTCTTTGAAGTTGTTTTTAGTGTTACATTTCTAACTGTAATGAAGAGTATCTTATGCAATGTCACTACCATTGGATGTAAGAAAGAAAGTGCTTAAGTGCTATATAGAACCTGTAAGGCAGTGAATCTTTTGGAATGTAAATGAACAAATTAAGAACAACTTGGAAGCAACAGAGATGTAGTTCCTGAGATGAATGTTGCAAGTTCCTTGTACTGCTAAAGTAACTAACAATGACTGTCTGAAAGAGGCTAGTGAAACTAGAAAATTATATACCAACAAGGCAAGCAGCCTTCTTTGGTCATGTGATGAGAAGTGATGCATTGGAGAACAGCGTGACAACTAGAAATATTGAGGGGGAGAGAGGCAGAGGCAGACCAAGAGAAATGATACTGGGTGGATTGAGATGGTGGCATGGAGGAATATCATCAGCAGACTTGATTCAGAAAACCAAAGACCGAGATCTGTGGAAGTCATGATCGCCTATGCCAACCGGCTTGGCACTTGATGATGATGATGATGAATGTAATTCTCAAATGGAATTTTTCCATAATCTGTGAATAATGATAACCCTGTTTACACAAACAAAACCAAATTCCTGTTACAATAACTTTATATAATTCCTGTCATGAAATGAACTAAACTACATATTCTCATAGTAACAAAATATGGGAAACCAACAGTACATGATAAATACATTAATCGTGGCAGATATTTTAAAGACTGGTCAACCTATTTTGGCACACTGGATAGGAGATGCCTCATAAATATTAGAATAAGATTTCCCATGGTGACATATCCATCAGTAAAAGGTATATATGAGAAAAAGAGTGTCAAGTGCTATATAGAGCTTGTACTGTTGTATGCATGTCAGATGCTGAACAATAAGCAGACACGCTGAGAAACACCTGATTGCAGCAGAGAAATAGATTCCGTGCAAAACACAAATACAATACAACTGACTGAGGCAAACATATGAGACAGCCCAAAAAGCTGACGAAAACTGCTGTTTGGTTACAGAAATTATCTGTAGGCAGTCAAGATTTTTTGGATCATGTATAAAGAGAGACAAACTTTGAAACAGTGATATTTGACAAACTTGATAAGAACAAGGCATGCGAAAGACAAAGAAATAATTACCTGGATGATATGGCCAAATAAAACAGTGGAAAGAACACAGGCTTAATCCTAAAGTGGTTATCAAGACAATAGCTAAATGCCCTAACAAGACAGGCAGAACAGTGATCATTCATTCTTACATGCATGTCAATGACGGTGATATTCTATCAATATAAACTGTACCAAAACACTTTAGGTACATCATGAGATAGAGGTGTATGTATGTCAAACATAGCAAGGAAATCTATAAATTTAGCAGCAAATGTATTATACAAAGATATGCAATACACAGATGAGAAATTACACCACCACTTCCATCTGTACCAAACATAAAAGGTAACCAAGAAAACATGTAGATCAATGACATCTTCATGTCAAAAATTATTTTAGAAAACAAAACCAAAAACCAGACAAGTTGAAAAGTAAAGATTCTGTATCTTCTGTTGAGATAAAATCATGAAGAAAGATTAAATTAAGATTTCATAACACTGGACCTAAGAAGGATACTTTGATTCCAAATCAAAATTAAAAGAGGAAGATTCAGACACTATTAGCAAATTATAAAGGCACAGGATATGAAATGTTTGATCAACAGTGATAGTTAATGCCCAGATTTATTCTTGATGTATCAACAGCGATAGCTACTGTTTGATACTCTCATATTTATCCTGAATGTATCAACAGCGATAGCTACTGTTTGATACTCTCAGATTTATCCTGAATGTATCAACAGCGATAGCTACTTTTTGACACTCCCAGATTTATCCGGGATGTATCAACAGTGATAGCTACTGTTTGATACTCTCAGATTTATCCTGAATGTATCAACAGCGATAGCTACTTTTTGACACTCCCAGATTTATCCTGGATGTATCAACAGTGATAGCTACTGTTTGACACTCCCAGATTTCTCCTGGATGTATCAGCATAGCTACAGTTTGACACTACCAGATTTATCCAGGATGTATCAACAGAGATAGCTACTGTTTGATATTCCCATATTTATCCAGGATGTATCAACAGAGATAGCTACTGTTTGATACTCCCAGATTTCTCCTGGATATATCAACATAACTACTGTTTGATACTCCATTATTTCTCCTGGATATATCAACATAACTAATGTTTGATACTTCATTATTTCTCCTGGATATATCAACATAACTACTGTTTGATACTTCATTATTTCTCCTGGATATATCAACATAACTACTGTCTGATACTCCCAGATTTATCCTGGACATATCAACATAACTACTGTTTGATACTTCATTATTTCTCCTGGATATATCAACATAACTACTGTCTGATACTCCCAGATTTATCCTGGACATATCAACATAACTACTGTTTGATACTCCATTATTTCTCCTGGATATATCAACATAACTACTATTTGATACTTCATTATTTCTCCTGGATATATCAACATAACTACTGTTTGATACTCCCAGATTTCTCAACATAACTACTGTTTGATACTCCCAGATTTCTCCTGGATATATCAACATAACTACTGTTTGATACTTCATTATTTCTCCTGGATATATCAACATAACTACTGTTTGATACTCCCAGATTTCTCCTGGATATATCAACATAACTACTGTTTGATACTCCCAGATTTCTCCTGGATATATCAACATAACTACTGTTTGATACTTCATTATTTCTCCTGGATATATCAACATAATTACTGCTTGATACTCCCAAATTTCTCCTAGATATAAAAACATAACTACTGTTTGATACTCCCAGATTTCTCCTAAATATATCAACATAACTACTGTCTGATACTCCCAGATTTATCCTGGACATATCAACATAACTACTGTTTGATACTCCATTATTTCTCCTGGATATATCAACATAACTACTGTTTGATACTTCATTATTTCTCCTAAATATATCAACATAACTACTGCTTGATACTCCCAGATATATCAACATAACTACTGCTTGATACTCCCAGATATATCAACATAACTACTGCTTGATACTCCCAGATATATCAACATAACTACTGCTTGATACTCCCAGATATATCAACATAACTACTGTCTGATACTCCCAGATATATCAACATAACTACTGTCTAATACTCCCAGATATATCAACATAACTACTGTCTGATACTCCCAGATTTCTCCTAGATATAAAAACATAACTACTGTTTGATACTCCCCGATATATCAACATAACTACTGTTTGATACTCCCAGATTTATCCTGGATATATCAACATAACTACTGTCTGATACTCCCAGATTTCTCCTGGATATATCAACATAATTACTGCTCGATACTCCCAGACTTCTCCTAGATATAAAAACATAACTACTGTTTGATACTCCCAGATTTCTCCTAAATATATCAACATAACTACTGTCTGATACTCCCAGATTTATCCTGGATATATCAACATAACTACTGTTTGATACTCCAGTATTTCTCCTGGATATGTCAACATAACTACTGTTTGATACTCCATTATTTCTCCTGGATATATCAACATAACTACTGTTTGATACTTCATTATTTCTCCTAAATATATCAACATAACTACTGCTTGATACTCCCAGATATATCAACATAACTACTGCTTGATACTCCCAGATATATCAACATAACTACTGCTTGATACTCCCAGATATATCAACATAACTACTGCTTGATACTCCCAGATATATCAACATAACTACTGTCTGATACTCCCAGATATATCAACATAACTACTGTCTGATACTCCCAGATTTATCCTGGATATATCAACATAACTACTGTTTGATACTCCAGTATTTCTCCTGGATATGTCAACATAACTACTGTTTGATACTCCATTATTTCTCCTGGATATGTCAACATAACTACTGTTTGATACTCCATTATTTCTCCTGAATATATCAACATTACTGTTTGATACTCCCAGATTTCTCCTGGATATATCAACATAACTACTATTTGATATTCCCATATTTCTCCTGGATATATCAACATAACTACTGTTTGATACTCCCAGATTTCTCCTTGATATAACAACATAACTACTGTTTGATACTCCCATGTTTCTCCTGGAAATATCAACATTACTATTTGATACTCCCAGATTTCTCTTGGATATATCAACATAACTACTGTTTGATACTCCATTATTTCTTCTGGATATATCAAAATAACTACTGTTTGATACTCCCAGATTTCTCCTGGATATATCAACAGAACTACTATTTGATACTCCCAGATTTCTCCTGGATATATCAACAGAACTACTATTTGACACTCTGATTCATCCTGGATGTATCAACATAGCTATGGTTTGACACTGCCAGATTTATCTTGAATATATCAACAGAGATAGCTACTGTTTGATACTCCCAGAATTTCCTAGATATATCAACATAGCTACTGTTTGACACTCCCAGATTTCTCCTGGATGTACTGATGAAGTTTGGATGCCTGATGAGCCACATCTTCATCATTGTGTCTGGTCAAACGGAGCACCTTACTGCGTAGAACAGGCAGGCGGATTGTGCCATGCAACACCATATACACAGTCTCAGGGGACGCAGTCTTCACTTGCTCAGGGATAGAGGTAAGTAGTACATTATCTTTGTGTAAAGCCACCTCTATGTTAGCGAGCATGGTCAGAGTCCGCAGAATAAGATCTGTGGGTGTTGGTACATCAAGCAGCTCCATGAGGTTGGTTGGAGCCTGCAAGAAATAAAAACAAAATGAACTTAAGATAGCAACAATCCGAAAGTCAGTTTCAAACTTTTCATCTGACAATGGAGCACAGACCTCCAACCAACTCACGCCAAGCCCTTTGTAAACTTGTTCATGAATGGTTGGATTTTGCAGTTTAAGTTTTCTGTGTGATGAGGTAGCCAGTTTCCCAGCAACTGCCCCTGGCTGTCTCTTGTGATATGCATAACAGTGTTAAATTCTTTGGTTCTCTTATGGGCCCCAGTAATACAAAATGGGTAAGGTATCAAACATGAGCATGCAGTATTATGATTATGCATCAGCATCTCTGGTTAACCAATAGCCGAGATTTTAAAATGATTTCAACTCAAAGCAAAGGGCGCTAAAATTGTCAAAATACCAATACATTTTTCTACAGACTATATTAAATATTCTAAAGTACATAAATAATAATATTGAGTTTTAAACATTACAAAGATTTAAGCTCTTAAACGCTGTATTATTGTTATCAAAAAAGGAAAATTATGGATATCAAAAGTTTTATTTTTAAAGTATGTTCATATTTATTATTCAAATTACTGACATATCTTAAAGAAAATGCAATATTTTAAAAAGATGTTCAGATCTTGTACAATGTCAGTATTTTTTCTTCTTCTTGGTCTATGATATTCTAAGAACTTTGATTCTAAGAACTTTGACAACTACATACAGCTCACTCAAAAATACGGTTCCAAATTGCTGTATGTAGCCGGGGCGCAGTGTTGGGGTGAGCGCCCAACATTGCTTAAATACCCCAATGGCTCGTGAATACATAACCTCTGCAGCAAAAGTCCAACTCCTGGCCTTCACGTGGCGGAACTGTTTTAACTAACAGGAGAAGGGGCGACGGCGAGTATCTGGCGCCGGAAAATAACCAGTGTGCTCTAGATGTGTATACACATACATGCATGTGCAGACACGTGTGTGCGTGTGTACACATCTAAACTCGAGTGAGACCACAGTCTGCTCTAGCAAAGGAAAGGTGCTGAAGACGGAGGCAACCAGCCAGGAGGCGCACCACAGAAATCAGGATGCCACGCAATTACGCAAAATGGAATATGTCGACTGCTGCTAAACGTTATGGTGCTCGCCCTGCTTTGGACCCCCAGGCAGGTGCAGTGCCGGGCCCTATGTCTCGAAAGGGTCCAACCCCAACTACTGGAGGTCCTTCTCAGATGTCCTGTGGAGCCAGGGGACATGAGAATAGAACAGCTGGCCATACTAAAGTAAGACTTAAAATAATGCACTGGAATGCGGAGGGAGTCAGCAACAAAAAAGTAGAATTAGAAAACATCCTGGACAAAGAAAAAGTAAGCATATGTTGCTTGCAAGAAACTCACCTCAACGAAAATATAGCCTTCAAAATCAGAGGCTACCAGTGTTACCGATCTGACCGAAAGGACAGGCGAAAAGGTGGGATACTTACCCTTGTAAAAAATAACATCACTGCTTCCCAAATCGAAGTCTATATGGAAGGGGCTGAGTATCAGACACTTAAACTTAAAACAGGCTATACAGACCTACATCTGATCAATTACTACTGTCCAAGTGACCGTCCACAGGCACTGGACACACTACCATTAACAGAAAAAATGATTGTGTGTGGCGATTTCAACAGCCACTCGCAGAGTTGGGGCTATGATCACATGGACCAGAGAGGAGAGAGACTGGAAGACTGGCAGGATGAGAATAGATTCATCTTGGTTAACAAGCCGTCCGACCCACATACTTTCTACTCGAGATCATGGCACTCTACAACTACACCTGACCTGGCTTTTCATTCACCAGACCTGGAGTGGAACATTACACGAATTGTTGGGAAACAACTAGGTGGGAGTAACCATCGACCAGTCTTTCTAACTGTAGAAAATGAGCTTGTAAGTGAAAGCAGCACCCTCTCGAGGTGGAACTACAAGAAAGCAGACTGGGCAGTGTACAAGCATCGCACCAGCATACTGATTAGAAACCTGAACACTGAGAAAGACATAAATAAAGTAGTTGAAGAGTTTGGGAAATGCATACTACAGGCAGCGCGAGAAACAGTACCAAGAGGAGCCCGTTAACAATATAAACCCTACTGGAGTAGTGAACTGGAACAGTTGCATAATGATGTGGAAGTATGTAGAAAGCAAGCAGAGGCCACACCCAGCCAAGAGCACCACAATAAATTCCAGCATGCAAAAGCCAAATTTCAAAGGGCCAAGCTGCAGGCTAGACGGAAAAGCTGGCAGGAGAAAACAGAGTCTCTGAACTTTGAAAGAGACACAAGGAAATTGTGGAAGCTAATAAAACAACTTAACGATGAGGGCACAGGGAGAAACTCAAAAATTGCACTACATAAAGATGGAAACATCTTAACAAGAAAGCAAGCAGCTGACCATTTTGCGGACTCATTCGCACAAGATAACAATATCAAAATCAGTCCAGAGAAACAACAAGAGATTCAAGAGAAACAGCAACATACAGGACAGAAGGAAATAGTACATGAGGTTCTGGAGGCACCCATTACAATCAGCGAACTGGAGCTAGCCATATCAAAACTGAAAATGAGAAAGTCACCAGGAGCTGATGGTATCTCCAATGAAATGATCAGGAACCTAGGAACAGAGGCCAAAGCAAAGCTGTTGCAGATCTTCAATAACAGTTGGACCTTAGGCAGTGTTCCACAAGCCTGGAGAGAAGCAATCATGATACCCCTCCTAAAATCAGGGAAAGATAGTTCCATTGCCTCTAGCTACAGACCAATTAGCCTCACCAGCTGTCTCTGCAAAACACTGGAGCGCATCATCAATCACAGACTGCAGTGGTACATTGAAAGTAAAAATATCCTTGTGCCACAGCAGGCTGGCTTTAGGCAGTGCTACTCTACGGAAGATCAGACAACCTACCTCTCTCAAGAAATTGAGGATGCATTCCAAGAGAAGAAGCTGGTGCTTGCGGCATGGATAGATTTGAAGAAAGCCTTTGACAAAGTCTGGAAAGAAGGTCTGATGAATAAACTGAGAAACTGCAAAGTCAATGGAAGAATGTACAAATGGGTGAAAGCATACTTGCACAACAGAAGAGCCCAAGTACAGATAGACGGACTAAAGAGCAAGAAAGTACTACTGCGTCACGGAGTTCCCCAGTGCGGAGTATTGTCCCCCACACTCTTTCTAATCTTCATCAATGATCTCGTTGCTAATCTACCGCATGGAATTAAAGCCGCAATGTATGCCGATGACCTGGTTCTATGGAGCACAAATGAACATGCATCAGTGGCCACCAGATTACTACAAAGAGCTGTAGATACATTTGTTGCATGGGCAAATAGATGGTGTGTCAGCATAAACACTGACAAGTGCAGCACCACCCTATTTACCCTCTCTCCAAAACAAAAGGCAGGGACCATCCAGATAAATGGAACACCCCTACGAGAAGATAAAGAACCAACATACCTTGGAATAACATTTGATGGCAGGCTGACATGGAGAAAGCACATCAACAAAGCAGTAGCAAAAGCCAGAAGGAAAATAGCCATCCTGAGAAAGCTAAGTGGAACCACATGGGGAGCCAGTGGGAAAATACTTAGCAAAGTTTATCAACAGAGCATACGACCACACCTGGAATAAGGGTCAACTGCATGGTGTTCGGCAGCAAAAAACCACACTACAAGAGCTGGACAAAGTGCAAAATCAAGCACTTAGAGTCACCACAGGAGGGATGAGATCAACCCCTATAGTGGAAATGGAGAAGATGGGGAGGACACAAGCACTGAGTGAGCGCAGAGATACGAAAACGCTAATACAAGCAGAAAAGTTCCTCAGCTTGCCAGGCCACCCTATGAAGAACAGATTTGAAAACCTAGCTATCGGGCGGTTGAAAAGAAGTAGTTTTATCCACCAGGCCAAACGACTCTGCAGAGAAACCACCTATCTGCCAACAGTTGGTATTCCCCTAACAACTATTCCAGAGCGAACTCCATGGAAAGATGAGCATAGACTATCATTACAAATCCAGACAAAAGTGAGAGGAATATTTGACAAGGAAGATCAGAACAGTGTGCAGCGCAGAACAGCCACTCTCAGCTTCCTTGATGAAGAATACCCACAGGACCTCTGGATCCGAGTCTACACAGATGGGTCAGCACAAAATACTGTTCGAAATGGAGGAGCGGGAGTGTACATAGAATACCCAAATAATACCAGGGACACAGCTAGAGTACCGACAGGAAAGTACTGCCATAACTACGATGCTGAAATTGAGGCAATCAAGATAGCAACAGAGAAATTACTAAATACCAGCAATGGTAGACAACCTGTGGTGCTATTGACAGATGCAAAATCAGTACTCGAGGCGCTCCTGTCTGGGAAATTGCCAGTACTAAGGACACTACTTTCCGAACTAAGCAGTCAGCATAAGGTCACCATACAGTGGATACCATCCCACTGTGGAGTACCCGGGAACGACAGAGCTGATCAATTGGCTAAGGAAGGAGCCAAAGAAGAACAGCCTGATGTGCCTGTAACATACCACCAAAAGAAAAGAATGATCAAATCAGTCAGAAAGCCACCAAAACCTGCTCAAGATGACTACCACGTTATGGATAGACCAGAACAAGTCATTATTCTGCGCCTCAGAACAGGGCACAATAGATTACGCAACCACATGTATACAAAATTCAAGATTGGTGAAACAGCCATATGTACATGCGGATTGGCGTCGCAGACAGCAGAGCACATACTCCAAGACTGCCCAAAATATAACATATCTAGGCAAACCTTCTGGCCTAGAGAGACGACAGTGGAAGATAAACTCTATGGACCGCTGTGTGAACTGGAAAAGACAGTTCAATTCATACAAGAGACAGCACTGCAGTTATAGACATATTTCAAGCGAACGAAAGAAGAAGAAAAAGAACTCAAAAATACAACTAGTGGATCAATTTTAACATCAACTATAACAAGGCATGTGTTTTCACGTTGACTTCCATTCTAGATGAAAATTTGGGTAAATATATACATCTGAACTTAGAAAAGACAAAGGCACTAGCCAGAATCTAATATTATATGTGTGGATTAGCAGCGTCATTCACGTGAGTAAAATATGCTGCATGCTTTTCCCTTCCTTTTGCTGTTTATTTGACTAAAATCTGTTGACTAACAACTCATATGTGATATTTTTACTAACGTAACCCAAAGTTTTACCTCACCTCAAAATTCTTCTTGCCCGTTCAAGGCTACAAAACAGACAAACATCTGCCCGGTAAAGGGTTAAATGGGCAGCAAACTAAGTCTCAAGTCAGAATATCTGCATATGGCAGTCTAAATTCAGAATGTACATAATGGAAGTCTCATGCACTTTAACATCTTTACTGACAGCAAGACCCTGTGAATTAATTTCACAAATCTACTAAAGAAATTACTTGACTTGTCAGTTCTCACCTATAGTGTTGAGTAACTTTTCTAACAACCTTCCACTGTCAAGTCTTATATGGTTTAGCGTCAGTCATTATCTTTTGTCAAGTTTGAAAGCAGAGAAAGCAAGAATATTTATCCTAAACAATATGGAAGGAAAAGTATAACACTACACATCACTATATGGAAGATGGGAAGCACTATATGAAAATTTAATTTGCTCAAAAGGCATGAACAAACAAATTAAAATTGGAAGAACAATATGACAATCAAATTTTCTCAACAGACATGAGCAAACTAAAATGATGAAATTTGCTCTAAAGACATGAACAAACAAACCACACACAAAATCAGTTATCTGAAATAAAATAAGACTATATATCCCAATTATAACCCAGCAGTGTTGAATGAGCAAAAAATCATTTGTCACATAACACTGTAATCAGGAAATTGTTCAATGTCCAAATTAATAAACAAAAAATAAAATAAACTAAAAAATAAATAAACAAAACAAAAGCAAACTAAACAAGCAAGTACAATAAGAGGATACATACACATTAGACAAACACTATGTTCAAAAGACTACCCCATCAGTACAAACATTAATAACCCAAAAAGCAATGACAATTACCTTAGCTGCTAACAACTGTGGCATCATGTTTTCATTCAAAGACAAGTTGACCAAGATCTTCAGACTTTGAACTTTGGCAATGTGTGAGCCGGTTTGTAGAAGATCATATAAATTCTGTACAGCAAGTGTGTAGTGGTTATGAAAGCTGGGCTGCGATGAGAAATTGATCAATGGCCGAAGCACAGACAATTTGACAGGCTCGCTATCTGAACTGAGAAGCAGGCCAATCAGTGATGGAACAGTTTTCTGTAATATTTTCAAAAGTAAATTATCACAACTACTGACAGATGTATCATTTTAATCATCATCATCATCACAAGGTACAAGAGGAACAAGATGAGATCATCAAATGCACTGCACTGGTAGCGAAGTGGTCAAGCCATATGACTCGGGCTTCAAAGGTTGTGGATTCGATTCCAGGCCGCGTCCTTCGGTTCACGAATGCATTATTTTCAGAAACTCATGAGGATCGTTACTAGAGCTACGGAGTTCGTGCTTTGTGCGACGTTTTCCCCACTGCGGAAAGAGACTGAACCATCTGGTGAAAAAACCCGATGCACCAATGAAGTCGACCCTGTCGACTTTTAAGCGACTGTTTTTTTTTTCTTTTCATGTCATGAAGCAACACAGAACACATGACTGGTTGGGATTAGGCCTAGGTTCCTAATATTTCCTTTACAGGCTCTAGTTATTTCAATGTCAACAAACTGTAACCCAATGCCCAGAGGTAGGTGGTCATTTTGTGGGAGACACATTTAATGGACATTTGTACTGTATCATCATTTAGTATCACACACATTTAATGGACATTTGTACTGTATCATCATTTAGTAGGACTCACATTTAATGGACATTTGTACTGTATCATCATTTAGTATCACACACATTTAATGGACATTTGTACTGTATCATCATTTAGTATCACACACATTTAATGGACATTTGTACTGTATCATCATTTAGTAGGACTCACATTTAATGGACATGTGTACTGTATCATCATTTAGTATCACACACATTTAATGGACATTTGTACTGTATCATCATTTAGTATCACACACATTTAATGGACATTTGTACTGTATCATCATTTAGTATCACACACATTTAATGGACATTTGTACTGTATCATCATTTAGTATCACTCACATTTAATGGACATTTGTACTGTATCATCATTTAGTAGGACTCACATTTAATGGACATTTGTACTGTATCATCATTTAGTATCACACACATTTAATGGACATTTGTACTGTATCATCATTTAGTATCACACACATTTAATGGACATTTGTACTGTATCATCATTTAGTAGGACTCACATTTAATGGACATTTGTACTGTATCATCATTTAGTATCACACACATTTAATGGACATTTGTACTGTATCATCATTTAGTAGGACTCACATTTAATGGACATTTGTACTGTATCATTATTTAGTATCACACACATTTAATGGGCATTTGTACTGTAGCATTTAGTATGACACACATTTAATGGACATTTGTACTGTATCATCATTTAGTATGACACACATTTAATGGACATTTGTACTGTATCATCATTTAGTATGACACACATTTAATGGGCATTTGTGCTGTATCATCATTTAGTATCACACACATTTAATGGACATTTGTATTGTAGCATTTAGTATGACACACATTTAATGGACATTTGTACTGTATCATCATTTAGTATCACACACATTTAATGGGCATTTGTACTGTATCATCATTTAGTATCACACACATTTAATGGACATTTGTACTGTAGCATTTAGCATGACACACATTTAATGGACATTTGTACTGTATCATCATTTAGTATGACACACATTTAATGGACATTTGTACTGTATCATCATTTAGTATGATACACATTTAATGGACATTTGTACTGTATCATCATTTAGTATCACACACATTTAATGGACATTTGTACTGTATCATCATTTAGTATCACACACATTTAATGGACATTTGTACTGTATCATTATTTAGTTTGACACACATTTAATGGACATTTGTACTGTATCATCATTTAGTATCACACACATTTAATGGACATTTGTACTGTATCATCATTTAGTTTGACACACATTTAATGGACATTTGTACTGTATCATCATTTAGTATCACACACATTTAATGGACATTTGTACTGTATCATCATTTAGTATTACACACATTTAATGGACATTGGTACTGTAACATCATTTAGTAGGACACACACTTCATGGGTCAGCATCTGTAATTTAAGGGTAGTAAACGTGGCTTCACAATTCTAACATACTGGGTTTGAAGTCAGCCATGGGTGATTTGGGAGCAGATCGCTTTGCAGTGTATTTACAATAGTATGAGCGTAAGATGTTCAGAAAGCCATGACAAACTGCTGAACGTAAAAATTGCCTAGAAAAATCAAAACCATACTAACCATAAAGACGGAGTGGGTTCGCCTCATGATGAAGGACAATGAAATAGGGAAAGCTAATCCACCGCAAAAATGAGTCCAGTACAGTAGAATTAGTAGCACATGTATAGACTATGCTTTAGTTCAAAGAGAGTTAATGAAACAACAACAAAAACAGCCACAATATGCTAGGATTGACTGCGACGTCCTGTACAGGACATGCAACTATTAACGTATACAAATCCTGATACAACATTAACTTGTAACAGAACATACACTATAAATAACCCAAACTGCTTCTAGCAATTAAATCTGTCATAAACTGTCATTTACTGCCAATATAGTACCTTGCGGTATATGGCAGAGGGGTCTTTGAGCCTGAGGAATTAAGGCCGCCTGGCTAGTGCAGTCGCCGCGAACTATGAAGGTTAGGATATTCTTTTTGCCCCCAACAGAAAAACATCCCACACCTTACCGAGGGATCGAACCTGGGTCTCCCTAGGGAGAGTCTGGCATTCTAGCCACTTGGCCAGCCGCTCCTCTAACAATTAAAATGCATCCAAAATAGGTAAGCAATACCACAATGTGATATACAAGTAAATGGGCAAAATCTTAAACAAGTGAATCGGTACAGTTATCTCGGAACAGTTATAACATCTGATGGGAGATGCCTTGAAGAAATCAGAACAAGAATCACCATGGTGAAGGTAGCCTTTTGCAAGATGAAAAACATACTGACCAATAAAAATATATCAATTGAAATGAGAAAAAGAGTGTTGAAGTGCTACATAGAACCTGTACTTTTGTATGGATGTTTAGCGTGGACAATTAGCAAACTGAAAAACATCTGATGGCTGTGGAAATGTGGTTTCTGAGGAAAATGCAAAGAATACCATGGACAGACAGAAAAACTAATGAACAAGTCCTTCAAGAAACAAATTAACATCGTAAACTGATTAAGAGACATTAGACGTAGACAGTCACAATATTTTTGGGCATGTTATGAGAAGAAATGATTTGGACAACTTGGTGACAACTGGTAAGATCGAAAGGAAGAGACCAAGGGGAAGACCGAGAAGTAAATACTTGGATGGCTTGGCCACATGGCATGGTCGAGACAGAAATACGGAGCTGATCCACGACTCTGGTGATCGAGTGAGATGGCAAAACATGAGCGCTCATGCTTATTGGCATGGTACATGATGGATGAATAGGTAAAGGCAGTGCCATAGCAGATACTTATGTTGGGGTGTGAAGTGTTAACCTTCAAATATTCTAGGCCAAGATATATCAGGTGGGGTGGCCAATTCCTTTCCTCATCACCTTTCCTTCCCAGAAAATTGCCTGGTACCCAATGTTATGACTCTGGGTTAACCCCGGTTATAAAAAAATAATCCTGCCTCTGCTGGTAATTCAACCTGGACCAGTGTTGTGTGAAACAGTAGATGAAGGTTTAAAAAAAAACCCACTTTTTTCCAGGAAGGTAACCCGGCCAACAAATGCCTGAAGAAGTCAGATGTGTTAGCCAAAATGTTCAAATATCGCAGTTCTACTGTAAACAGGCACAACGCAATATTGTCTGAAACAACATTCCGGATGAACGCAGAAGATGACAAAGAAGAGCACTTTTTTTCCATGGCAACAAAGCAACAAACTAATTCCAGTATAATATTTTTAAAAAAAATGCTTATTAAGCATGTTATATATATGATATAATGACAATTATTTCAAGTCTCTATCTCAAATATACAAACCTCTAGCTCTGCCTGACACTTGGGATCCAAAGTCAGGTTTGTCAAAACCTGACACAGGGAGTTCAACAGTTCGGCCCCTCCTCCTTCAGTGACAGTTCTGGTGGCTTCTTGTACTTGGTCAGCAACTACCTCTAAACACCCACTATCTCGCAATGTTTTCTAAATTAATAAATAAATAACAACTGCTGAGACAACAAGGAAATAGCATGTTTTGTTACAGAATAATCAAACAGCTGAATGTCTGAAGAACATTAATATACACCATTTTTTACTAAATAGTGTCAGGTCTTACTCAGATATGACTGAGCTATTGTATGACAGTAGACGTTACTACCTGCTTTCTGTTAGCGCCGAATGTTAGGCGGCGCTCACCAAACCTAACACCCCACATAGTGCCAAAGACTTTGGGAGAGAAGCGCAGTTGGGAGGGTACAAGCCTTACCCTAGTGCAAGGAAATGCAATCTACAGACTAAATGTCATGGCAGTGCAGACTAGGCCCTAAGCCTTGGTTAGCAACTGGTCTAGGATGGAAGCTACGACAGGCAGGCAGACAGGGCATTGATTTCCTGATCCAGCAACTTCTGCAGCTTGTCTTGTTCCAGACGTATTCCTGTTACCTTTGGAGTAAACTAGTTAGGCCAAGAGAGGGATCATGCTGCATGGGCAACACATGCTCTCTACAATTCAGCCCAGACTGTTTGCTATGGAGCGGATTACCTGTTTTGAAGCACAAGGAACAAACTATCATGTGTAAAGCCGTCAAGGTGCCGGTAGTAGTAGTATTTACTAAAATGTAAGAAATATGACCAAGAGATACCATCATCATCATGTGGCAGGTCATTTGTAGAATATCACTCTCATTACGGCCCACCAAAAACATTCTCAATCATTTTGTCAGTTTCCCCCTGCTTCCTACAATGTCATGCCAATGGTGTCTTCAATGTTCTGTGACGACCTCTGCCATTTCTTGCAGGAACCACGCCTTCCATCACCGTTTGTTCCAGATGACCGTGACGTTTAATATGGCCAAAGTATTTCAGTTTCTGGGACATGATGTTGTTCATGAGCTACTTTTCTTCACTGGTCAGTTATACATACATTTTAAACATGTTTCAGGCCGAGCACTTTTTCTTTGATAGTTTATTTTAGAAAACAAATCGCTACACAAGTGTTTTTACAAGTTAAAGATAATCATAATCATCAAGTGCCCTGCCAGCTGGTATGGGCGTTTATGGTTCTCCACGGATCTCAGTCTTTGGTGTTCTGGATCAACACTGCTGATGATATTCCTCCATGCCACCGCCTCAATCCATCCAGAATCATTTCTCTTAGTCTGCCTCTGCTTCTCTTCTCCTCAATCTTTCTAGTTGTCACGATGTTCCCGAATGTCTCTCTTCTCATCACATGATCAAAGAAAGCTGTTTGTCTCTTTAAGTATTATGAAGTAAGCTTGTTGAAGAACCCTGCTGATTTGTCTTGCTCACTCTTCTGAAACTTGAAGTACTGGAAACTGGTATTGATTGGTCGCAGCCTAGGAAGGCAAGTGTCACATTCATGCCAATCATGCTTGTGAAATCCTCAAGCTGTGAGTGCAAGACTTTGATGTTGGGTTTCTACCATCATCATGTGGAACTGCTGTTGACTCTCACGGGCACATCACAGCAGAGACCATGTTCGATTCCCCTCTTTGTTAGCCAGACTAGCATCTGCCCAGAATGCCCCACATGGAGGTCAAGAGAGGTACTGGTCAGTGTGGACCCCCATATAACACATCAGTTCCTCTACATCTTATGAGATAAGGTGACCAGCTTCATTACTCACTGTACGATTTCCCATCCAGGGTTCAAGGCTAGATTAACCTAGAATCACATATGATCCAACAAATCTGTCCTCAGTTACAAATTAACCCTGGACTGGCATAGACTCCACTACCCACTATACTGCCACAGCTCAGAGATAACAAATATGCTGTTGATATTGACTATTATTGATGTTCTTATAAAGTCTACCTAATGAAACTAGCTGACACATAAGAAACACTTTTAATTGAAAGAAAACCCTTCCTATAAATATTGTCAACTACAGGTTATAATTTTATAGCTAACAACTGCAACTGTAATTAACATGCAAGATAATGTTTAACTGGAAAAAAACCAGCCTATAAACACTGTGAACTATTACTTGTTAACTAATTTATTTAACTAAATTCAACAATAGTTGACAAGTAAAAAAAGACTTTTAACCAAACAAAATTATAATTATAATAAAGTTGCATATCCTTTATGGGAAGTTGCAGTCAACCCCAGCATTTTTTGGCTGTTTGTGATTTCTTGGAAAGTTTACAGTTTGCTATCGCTTTCTGAATGATAGGCACTCAAACCTTTATATAGGAAACCAACACAAGGTAGTCTGCTTCCAAATCGCCAGCACCTGTGTTTCGAATGCGGTATGCGGGATAACAAATTGTATTCATAACCCCTACGTGGCAGTTACAATAAGGTTAACCAAAAAACAAAGACAATTTTAAAATTCCAACCCCAATGAGGATTTGAGCCCATGATCACCAGACTGACAGGTAAGAATCTAGGTACAACATTACAGAAGCCCCTTTTTTTCAAATGAACATAGTTACAATGTGATGTAATTAACAAGAAAGTAAACATCTTGAACTAAAAATAAAAGCTGCTGTTGAACCAGATACTCACCACATTCTGGGTGAAAGCGGCAACGCGCAGTACACAATTTAACACTGTGGAATGTAGCTCTGGAACTTTCTTGCGTAGAAGAATGACCAACATGCGAATGTTCTCTTTACTGACCGTACTTGGAGAATTCTGACACAGGGTAAGGATTTCTGTGATATCACTGGCCTCTAATTCTACATCATCTTTGGCTGTAGTATCCTGCACTATATCTGGCTCAGACTTTAATACAATATCAAGCCTAGAGGTTACATTCTCTGTGGTCTTGGCAGCCGAATTATCAGAAAGAAATTCTTCAGCAGCAGCTAAAGGGGCCTCAGAGGAGACAGTAGCTTTAGCTTCACTCACACGACCAGAGGAGACATCCCCTGCCAGCTCATCTTCCACTTTACCTTTATCAGATAATAAAGAAAAATCCAAGTCTGCCGAAGGAAATGTAACATCAGATCTAGGTTCACTCATATGGCCAGAGGAACCCACCCTTGTCAGCTCATCTTCCACTTTATCTTTATCAGATAACAAAGAGAAGTCAAGATCTGCTGAAGGAAATGAAATATCAGCTGTGGACAGAGATGTATCTTCTTGTACGTCTGAAAGCTTGGATAACTTCTTGTTTTCTTCATCCCTTATTTCATCTAATGTGCTTGCAGCTTCAGGGTGTTCATCTGCTGAAGCATAACATGAGGACTCAGACTTTGACTGGTTACTTTGATCTAAGTCTTCAATAATAATCATACTGGCCTCATTTACATCGAGAAATGTATCCTGTTGTTTTAAATCCAAGCTGTCAGCCAATGTATGTCCGCCTTCGTCTCTCTCACCATCCTCTGCTCCACCACCTTCTTCAACTGCCTCTGCTAGCTGCTCTTCATCTTCAATAACATCATAAGAACTCTCATCGCTGCTGCGGTCTGACTTTTTATGATGCTGGCCATTATCCGGGGGTACTGCCTCATCTCCATTATCAATAACAAAAAAACTTGTCTGCTCCTGTCCTTCATCTGCCAGTTTATCTTTCCTTTCTTCAGCATTTTCATTACTGCTTTCTTCACCTCCTGTAAGTTTTGTTTCCTTGTGCTGTAATTCTGGAAGCACCTGAAAATGATCAAATTTTAACAAATAAAAGTTACACATTATTCTAACTTTCATAAACTAATGTCTTAAACAAAATTGGGTTTGCTCCAATTTATAAAGACGTACCTTTATGGTAAAAACAAATATCCTCACAAGTGCTCCAGTCTGCTCCCATTGATGATAAAGAAATATCTCAACACAGTACATAAAATCTGCACCAGTGAGGATCCACTTGTGTATACACCAGGAACACATGCTATAAATATTCATTTTGTGGGTCATTCATTCATTCAGTAGCATGTCCTTTGCAGAACCTCGCTCCTATAACAACCTTCCGGAAAACGTCTCGGTTATAAGAAAGATGTCCCGTGTCCAATACACCCATCTGGAGATCATCTGCCACATCCTGCACCCATCTTCTCTTTGGCCTTCCTTTTCCTCTCTTTCCTGGCATATACCTCTTCATGATTGTTCTCTCCAAACTTTTATGACGTATAATGTGACAAACTATTTCAGTTTTCTTTGTTTTATCATCTTTAATAGCCAACCTTCTTCAATATTCAGCACTTGTTGAAAGGATGCATTTGTTCTTTTCTGTATCCAAGATATTCTTAGATTCCGTCTATAACTTTTATATTCAAAGGCATTTACATGCTGTTCAGCCTGTTTAGTAAGAGTCCAGGTCTCAGGTATTTTTTGGGTAGGTTTTCAAATTATGAAATTTAGGCTGGGCATATATGATTTTTTCTGTACGATTACCAACTGTCAAGGAATGCTTAATGAATGCAATGTGCACACAATCCTCCTATTGTTTTCTACCATTATCCAAGATGGCTAGACATCCAAAGTTAGAAAGATGTATTGGTATTTTTTGGACTTGGACTACTCATACAATACTTGCATTTGCTGGAAATCCAAACAAGTATATTTAAAAAAGTTACAGCCTAGTGGGTAGACTTTATTTCCTAACAATTTCAACATGTAGTTTCTTTATAGCCTACTTTGTGTGATTTCCAACAGCCGTAGGTGTTTTAACATGCACATAACAGCCGTGGGTGTTTCAGCATGCACAACTTGCACATCAGGCCTTCTGTTGTTCACCCTTATCCGAGAAGGCTAGGTATCCAATCTCAATTCCTAAGAGATCTGGGGAGTCATGTGATATCATTAGATACCAGTGGTTATTGGAAAAATGTCTAAGCTTTTGCTGAGATCCAGCCTAACGCCTTCTGAACCTTAAACTCTTAGTCACAGCTCCCATTTGCTACGAGTCAGAGAACTCTTAGCATGACATAATTATAAAAAAAAGAACATACAATTCTTTGCACTGAATACCTTGACAAAACACAGCACCCATACCGTACAACTTTCACATGCAGAAAATTTGATTACACAAAATTTTTAATACATTAAAAGTCACTGAAATTTATGTTTGTTTGTTGTTCTCTTCAGAACTTTACCTCTGATGAAGCATTTTTATCATTCCCAGATGCAACACCTTCGACCTGTTCTTTGGTTATGCCTTCCTGAGCAGGGTCATGTTTACCTGTCAGGAATAATTCATAACTGATAATCCTTCAGATGAAACATTTTGTGAGGAACATAATATATTTAACATGTATAATACAAATGTACTGTCATTTAATTTTCGCTCTTCTATTTCTCTCTGAGAGACATAACAGCCAGATGTTTGAAACAAAATAGGCAACTAAATAAAAAAAATAATAAAATAAACTAAAGCATTTTGCTATTAAACAATATAATAAGTATTTGCATCTGTCATTCATAATGTGCAGGCTGATGAGCATTAGCAATAATTTTCACAATCTCACATAGCCATTAGTCTTGGATCAGTCCTGTGCTTCTTTTCATATTGTACCATTGGGACGCAGAGGTGTTTCCAAGATACCAGGGCCGGGTTATATACTGGCCAAGACCTATTGACATGTCCTCGTCGGTGTCCTGGGCAACAGGTCCCTTCGGGGTCCTGGCTAAAGTCAGTAGGATCGCCGATTCCTCCGAAGTCGGAGAGTGTCTGCCTGTACGGCGAGGAACCACCAGTCTGCACACCAATAAGCCAAACACGGGACAACGGATACTCACGCAAACCTCAGGTCCTGTATGAAATCACACTGATGCTGGACAACAGGATGCCTTCATCCAACATACAGGACTTTGCGTTGGAGCTCAAGCCAACTAACACAAGCAAGCAAGCAAGCATATTGTACCATTCGGTCAAGCCATACAGGCATTTCTTCTTCTCCCTCTTTCCTCTTTAGAGGGCAACATGTCACACCTAGATATACACTTTAGAGGTCAGTCTACAGCATACATTTGTGTAAGGCTTACTTCCTCTATGTTGAGCTGACAATGGCATGCGTGCAGTCGGATAAGGGTTCAATTCTAGGGCTGTCTAAGGGAGAGAAAGACTGACCACTTATTCCTTTGTGCACTCAGGCCAACAAAATGTGATGGTCTTAGCACGTTACAGACCTATAGCAGATTCTTGATTTGAGAGCTTTTAATTTTAACTTCCTCTAGACTAATTCCATCTAAGGTAACAGGCTCTGTCAATCCATAGGTAGATTTTATTTCCTAACAGCTTTGTCAGGGTACTGGCATTGTGGCTTACTCTTTCCTTTTTTGCAACTGCCATGGACTTTTAACGTGCGTAACTTGCACATGGGGCCTTTTGCATTTTGTCCATATCTGAACTGACTATGTATCCAGTTTCTGCCATTCATCATCATCAACTGCTGATTCAACAGTGAAGGTTGGCATTAATGGATCTCCAATAGTTTCTGCCTTGAGCCTTCATTGTACATTCTGCTAGACATTTTCCTGACCATGTCTTGATGTTGACTGTCCATATCAAAGGAGAAAATGATTGCAGATAGGTCACACACTGAACGAGTGAGATATGAGATCGTGCGTAATGGTGAAAATGACCGTGTGTTCACATACATCCACTGTGGACGAACATTTACAGTGCGAATTGGTCTAATCATTCACATTCACTACTGCCATGGGTTGTAGTTATTATGCCTTTTTGAAGCACAATGTAACAAGTTATCGTCTGTCAAGATGGCAAGGTGTCAATGAAGTATCCAGTGACACTATCCAAGAGATCAAGGAAATATGGTAAAAAGGCCAGCCCTATGCTGGAATTTGAACTAGGTAACTTCTGATGCTGAGGTGGACACTGTAACATCACAGCCATATCAACCACTATTACATTTATCACCATCAGGTTAGTCATTTCAAAGTCCGGTGTTGAGTATTATGATCATGTCGTTTCACTAACCCCTATTTTCAGCAAGTCTCTTTAGTTCTGCAGAAGTCTGAACCCTAATAAGAAACCTCATATTCTCACATGCTTGGATGATATTTGTATGTTATTCATATATGCTATTGGCTAAATAAAAGCGGTCAAAGTCTGCCACAATTGGTTCCTGGTAGATATCCTGCAGACACTGCTATTCCTCTGTTATTTTAGTGTTTATTAACAAGCAAGTTCATGTCTATTTCTTCAAAGTACCTGCCATGTTAAAGCAAGCAATGGTGGTGTCATGGTTAGTGCACTTGCCTAACAACACAATGGTTACTTGAGAGATCCCCAGTAGTGGCAAGTCTTCGTATGAGTAGGGTGAGTTTCATGGACGGGAAAAAATACAAACAAAGAATGTCTAGAACAACTCAATATAAAAAAAAAAGGTGCTGCTGATGTAAAGTAAAATTAGAGACAAGGCACTTGAATAAAGTGAAATGAAATTATCCACTGAAAACCATAACAAAGGAAAAGGTTTAGAGCACAAAAGCTGCATGGCATCACAGATATAAGTGGGCAGTCAACATAAAAACATGGTCAAGAAAAGGTCTAGCAGAATGTACAATGAAGGATCAAGACAGAAACTACTACAGATCCATTACTTCCAACCTTCACTATGGAATCAGCACTTGATGATGATGAATGGCAGAATTTGTTCCTACCATTATGACTTGGGGTTGACTCAGTTTTATTTTCTTCTTAATTCCTCTTGTTGGGAGTGTGTCACACCTAGTAATGCACCTGAAAGGTCAGTGTTTCTGATTTCAACATGCACTTGTGTAAGGTTTGCTGTCTCTAGACAGATTCTATCCAGGGTAACGGTTTTATATCCCCATAGGTAGGTTTTCTGTTCTAACATTTTTGCCATGGCAGCTGCCTTATAGTCTACTTTTTGCAATTTCCAACTGCCGTGGTTTTTTTCAAATGCACAACTTGCAGGGTACTTCCTTATTCTCACTTGTATCCAAGAATAATAGGTTATCCAATCCCACTACCCAAGAGATCAGGGGAACATGTGATAATATTACATACCTGTGGTTCATGAAAACAATCCCAGCCCTATGGTGAGATCACACCTATTACCTTCCAATACTAAGGCAGACACCATAACCTTTCATCCATGCCCCTTCCCTGATTCAGTCTTATACAAAAGGTGCCAGAGATTTGTGTAGGAACTGTCAGTCAGTGGCCAGCATATACACTGATCACAATACCCCTAGTGTGCTACTTGGTCACTAAACATATGGGTAAACATCTAGTTCACATGATGCCTTAATGGCATGAAAGAGGCTTACCTTTGCTTATTACTATTTTGTACAAAGTCAAAGCATTGTTCTATGAAATCTGCCAGTTTTTAAAATATTCAACTTCAACAGTAACTAAACATAAAAACAATCCAAAAGAGTGAACACATCTGCAATGTCCATTTTCCCATCATTTGATATCTGAAGATTTTGTACCACTAATCCTTAAAATCTGTCCCGAAAAAAGTTTCCTGTTATGGGTCTGTGTTGTGGTAGGGCCATCATGGTTTGTAGGCCTAAATGCACGGACGTTTAGATGGCCAATCTTTCGCTCGTAGAGCAGGCAGCAAGCCAGGCGTCAAATTCTAGTCCAACCATACTCATGTCATTATCTGTGCAGTTCCCTATCAACTTCACTAATATGCCCTCTCAAGTGATTCACTGCCAAGAGCCGAATAAACAGTTTAGTGGAACTACTTTAGCCTGCCAAAACCCGATAAATCAGCTTAGTGTTGACAGTGCGTTATTTGTTTCATTTCTCTTATTTTCCACAATTTTTAGTGCCTGGTAAATGAAAATTCACACATAGAAAAGATATGCCTTTCGGACAATGTCTGACAAGATTCTTGGAGTAATCGTTTATTTTAGAAAAATAGATAGTGAAAGTGGTTTATTTTTTATTATTTTATAAATGGCAATGCCCTCTGGTTATCGATCTCGTCAATTTACGCCTGATTGATGTTTTAAACAATTTTGGATTATAGTTATTCTGATTTAAAGGAATTTGTGAAAGATTCTAAAACTGATAGTACATGCAGTAATGTGATTAGTCAGTTAAATTATTTAGCATTATCAAAAACAAACCTAACAGTGAAAGTTCATCATCATATGACGGCACATTTCAAATTATGCTTGCTCTAATGGGCCACACTTGTGCCCTTGAGTTTGCTTTGCCTATTACAAATAAGCTGAGGAGTGTTTAAATAATTACATTTAAAGAATAATAATTATAACTAAATAGAAAATTTTGTATATATTGTAATGAGTACAAATCTGCCTCGTGTTTTCCTGACTTTTCCATTTTGTATGAAAATGATGTGCTTCATAATATGATGTTTTATTTGTGTTTTGATGGTGTTAATAAGTTCTTGTGATATTGGTGAACAAAAGTGGTGTATTTATAATTATTCAGTAAATTTAATTGGATTATCATCAAAGATTGAGAAGTAAAAGTCTTAAAAGTTGGGAGGATCGACTTCATTGTACCGGATTTTATCTCATATGGTTCAGTCTCTTTCCGCAGGGTGGCCTGTCGAAAACGTCGCACAAAGCACAAACTCTGTAGCTCTAGCGACGACCCCAGGAGTCTCCAAGAAAAATGCACTCGTGAACCAAAAGACGTAGCCCAGAATCGAACCCACAATCTTCAGAACGCAAGGCAGATGGCTTGACCACTTTGCCATGGAGACTCCCGCTGATTTAGAAGCAGTGCCTTGGTAAGTGATAATTTTTAATAACTGTCACCCGTCTTCAAATTTTTTAAAAACAAAATCTAACATTATATTTCCAACCTATAGCAATAGTAGCAATACTGACATGTTCCTTGTGCAATCTCCTTTAATTTGATATATAATACAATATAATTGCTAACATTTTAACCATTTTTAGATCATTACTGTGACACACCCCTACTTTCCATTTTCTGCCATCAATTTCTGTTTGGCAGTGAATCAGTTAATAATCCTTAGGCAAATTATTATTATTATTATACTGTAGCGAACAATTAGAAAACATGAAGTGTAAGTTACCTTTACAAAATTACAGTTAAAAGAAAAAAAGGGGCTTTGTGGGTAACAAGCCTTCATCAGCAAACAATATGAAGAAACAAACACATACAAAATGGAAATGATACTAAAGTAACTACTATATTAAGGTACAACATTCTGGAATAATGATAAATAAACAAAAGCAAGCAGAATGAAATATGTGGTACTTAACTCAGAGCCTCCAAATATAAAAAAAGGGCCCGAATTATGTACCATAAAAACTTATGTATAATGCACAATTTAATTTATTTCTACCCACAAAAACTCTGGTGCGTATTAATTATATGCGAGTTCTAAAAATAACGTCATTTTCGATACTGAAAGTAACCTGCTGATCAGAAAACTTTGTGCTAAATCATGCATGCATATTATACATGAGTGCTACTAAATGTGAGATTTTAAAATTACTGCCTAATTATTTGCCTATTTCATTTCATTCTGTTTGTTCTTTTTTTTTTTTGGTACTTCAATTTTAATTCACCGCAAACAAACAAGTATTAACAAGTATCCCTTAGAGCCTCATTTGCATCGGTCCGGCAATCACTTTCCGGTTTAGTGTTCGGTGGACTGCTGGACCGATCGATGGATGTTTTTTAAGTTTTTGGGCCCGTAGGGCCCTCACTGTCGACGATCGGTCCAGTAGTCCCCAAACACTTAACCGGAAAGTGATTGCCGGACCGATGCAAATGAGGCTCTTTGGGATACTTCTTGTTTGCGGTGAATTAAAATTGAAGTACCATTTTTTTTCATTTTACATGATTCATATTATTATTATGTCTTAATGTCATAGTAACTTTTGTGTCATTTCCTTTTCTTTACTTTTATGTTGTTGTTGTGGTTTGTTTCTTGTTTGCTGATGAAAGCTTGATACCGCAATGCCTGTTTGTAACTATAATTTCACGAACATAACCTAGCGCACACTTCACATTTTCCCATTGTAATTACCTAAATTACTGACCGTTTAGATTTGTACTTTACATGTCCACAGCACTTTATGATCTGATTTTAAACCTTTCCATTAAGTGCATATACGGTATAGGATAGGTATAGGATTATTTTTCGTTTTCGGGTTTGGTAAATAATTCCGCCAATAGCACATATTAATTCCGTACTGAATAAGTTAAAACACTATCTCAGTGAGACAGAAACTGTGACGCATCATAATCATAAATAGTTATAATTGTTATATAATTTCAATTTCATTGTCATTGACTCGTCCTTCCCTCCTTCCTCATCGACTCCTGACATTATTTTCAATTTTACATCTTATCTTAATCTAATTCTAATTATCTGCGTCCACTTCTTACAGTTCATGAATAATAAATAAACCTTGTAAATTATTTACCACGGACCAACCGTCTCTTGACAACAAAATAGGACAAGAAAGCAACAGCGGCGGTTGCAAATGCGCCGATAATAATTTGCACTCGAGCGGCCGGTGTCATGTTGTTTCTCGGTAATTCAGCAGACGACCTTTGGTCCAAATGCCGAAAGTGAGGCTTCCTCTTACTTTTACTTTTACAGCATTCCTTTGTGGCGCTTTGCTCACGCACATAAAAACGTAGGCGGCCTAAGCTATATATTATAAGCTGTATTAGTATAACTAAATGTAGAATTATCACATCTTTATGTTTTATTCTATAAGTCGAAAGAGGCTATGTGCATTGCGACACTAACGTAATGTAAGATTGTAAGATTAGGCAATTTAGGGATAAGGGTATAAGGAAAGGCTGCACGTGCAAATTAGACCACTTGCACTACTTACTACTAGTACTATTAACTTTTAAACTAGTGTGTGAATATGCATTCAAGAACCAACATAATCGCACTAGGAACATTCCCATGGGTTGGGAATGTTCCTAGTGCGATTATGGGTTGCACCCGTGTGCCGTGATGTTGATCCTTAAACTAAACTAAACATTCCCATGAGTGCCCAGTCCCTTTCTTCTGTAGCCAACGAAGAGTCTCCAGGTTGATAGTACCAGTGGTAGTCTAATTAAAAATCAGACTACACGTTCCCCTGCACATTGAGTGTTGATCAGATCCCATGCTTACTCCCACTGAATCAACCTCTACATTGTGTGGATCCTTTGTTTTGCTGCACTCTCCACTCTGACCTGGAGAGCAGTCACCGCATCACCCTCCTTAACGTAAAATAACTCGCTGCCGAAAGGCGTCACGGCAGCCAGTCTGTTCAGTTCCTCGAACACCCACATGCTCTAGGCAGAAAATCCATCATATAACTCAGCCATTCGTCTCAATGAGCAATGCAAGCCGCTCCACTTGGAACATACCAGGATATGTTTTACGAAGCTTGCTCTACGAGTCCGTTACAAACACAAAGTGTGGGACTGAACAATTCTCCAACTATCGGAAATCATCTGTTACGGCCTCCACATATACTTTCATGCTGAAAATCGCAAGTGCAGATGAGAGTCAAACAGCAAACGGAAATAATCTATTTTCTTTGATATTTATGCAATCACATAAATGTTTAAAGATCTAATAAATATAAAATTTAAAATTCAGGTTCCTGGTATGTTATGAGCGGCTTGCATTGCTCAATGAGACAAATGTTAGAGGCATATGATGGGATGTATATCATTATTAAAGTTGTTGCACATCCTTTACAGAACGTATCAATCAACCCCGGCATTTTTTTTTTTTTTGGCTGTTCGTGATTCCTGGGCAGGTTTACGTTTAGTTTTAGTAGTTTGCCATTGTTTCTTAACAAGCGGCACCCATACCATTTCATAAAAAACCAACGTAAAGCGGTCTGCTGCCAAATCACCCACATCTGTTTCAAAAGCGGGTATACGGGATTACGAACTGCGTCCGTATCCCCTTCGCCGCTGAGACGGTCGATGTATATCATAGAGACCTGAAAACATACATTCTCATTACACCCAACTAAGCAAAAGCTGTTAATATTGAAGAATATATTGCTGCTAGCATCAGGCTGGACAGGGGGTGTAGAAAGAAAGAGAGAGAGAGAGAGAGAGGGGGGGGGGGGGGGAAACCGGTAACTGTGGATGCAGAAGTTCAGACGGTACTTTTGCTTTCTTTCACCCCAAACAAAAGGGAATCCCAGGGTATGACGTCACATCCAGGGGTTCCCTGTGTTGCACCGAACATCCAGGGGGTTTCCGTGTGTTGCGCCGTAGCTCGGTGCGCAATTCTACGCGGCGGCGGTGGTGCACTATTCTTTCACTTTCCGGTTAGGGTTAGGGTTAGGGGTAGGGTTAGGGTTAGGGGTAGGGGTAGTGTTAGGGTTAGGGATATGGTACACACAACCCTAACCATAACCCTAATCCTAAACCCTACCCCTAACCCTAACCGGAAAGTGATTGCAGGACCGTTGCAAATGAGGATTGAAGGGAGACAGACACTCACACAGAAACGGTTGCCACAGCCCAAAAAAACAACACTGTGGTGTGGGGCAACTGAAACGCACTGACACGCACTCCAGCCGAACACAGAGGAGATCACCGTCGGCGCTAAATATAGCTGGTGACTCTAAATATAGCTCGCAAAGTTTGTTTGGGGTGAAAGAAAGCAAAAGTACCGTTCAGACTGATTTTTGATAATTCTTCTGAAGATGAGGTAATCATCTTCTACGCGGTGGGGTCTGTTGTTCGACGCGTGAGGGTTTCTTTTGCTTTTGCTTTTGCGGTTCAGACCGGAAGAAGAACAGTGAAGGAGGATGCGGTGATTTTCGTCGTGACAACTAGCACCAGTCGTAGTAGCCTGACTAAAGATGTCATGGCAGTAACTATAGTCTGTTTACTTTTGTCTGCCCCAATATAAAATTCCATATCGCAGTAACCAACTAAGGGAAAATTATGAGATTTAGTATATAACCTTATCATTATGTCCACCCAACAAAACATTTTTTGTTCTGGAGGTTGTACAGCAGATTTCAAAGTTTGTTTATATGCGGTATATAATTTAAGGGTCAGCGATGAAGTGCACATTATTAAATGTATTACGTCTTCACACGGAAACATTAGCGTTGAATAGTTAATTTTCTCGTGGGACATGGGATTGGCCTTATGACAAGACCCTCGGGTAGTGGAACGGGGCATTACTGTAAAACAAGTTTGTTAGCGAGAAATCACTAGTTTTTCACCAAAACATCAAAGAAATGTCGCCGCTTTCCATGATTTAAGTTGCTTTTGGACCTATCAAAGACATATTCCTTGGGTGGGGGTAAATATAAGACGGCAGGAAAAATTTCATTACGATGCAACAGACAGATTTCAAAATAATTGATCGTGAATGAAGGCATTCATTTCTGGACAGACTATAGAGCTATAGCCTGGCTTGTGACACAGACGTCCACCCAGGTATGTTTTCTCGGTGAATCGGCAAATATGCTCAGAAAGATCGAGCAGGGATGAGCTTGAACACATTGAGTGGAGTCTCTGGGGAGATTAAGGCTGATAAAATTCAGGTTTGTTTTTGTGTCAGGCCATGCGGATATTAATATAACATGAGGAAGCTGATAGTCATGCGAGCCAGGCTACTGTTAGAAGTTGACGATCAAAGAACAGGAATGATATAGGATAGGGATTTTGGAATAAGTCTTACAAGTCACATGACAAAGCTTTTACTGATAATAAATGTGGGAATAATAATAAACAAAACAAGATTAAACTTAGAAATTATTGATTAACAATGACAATGTGGATTTGTAGATGGAAAGGGAACTGCCAGTGCCTTATACATTCATTCACAGGACACTATTAGAAAAACCTATTGACGTAACAACAGATGTCTATTTATGCTTCATACATTACACAAAAAGCGTCTGATTTTCGGGGGGGGGGGGGGGGAAGAGTCTGCTACTTATCTCAGAATACCAGGCTGTGATACTAACGTGACTCTTCACATTGATACTCTTATATAAACAACCGTGGGGGTCAGTGGTGTCATGGGGACCGGTGTAGGAGATATTATTAGTTCAGTGACGTTCCCAGGAGTAGAAGTGGTATATGAAAAGAGGAGGCAGGTAATGCGGGAAACTGGAAGCAATGGAGATATGATGGTGAGCCTATAGTAAAAACCAAGAAGGAGTGCCCCAGTGGATGGCAATACAATGCATGCGTCGGTGCAAGTAAAGGGTAGGCCATAGAAGGCGAATGTCAAAGAGCAATGATGTGTGCACCTATACAGTTGTGATAATAACGAAACTCATTCTTTTGTGCTCCTTTATGTGTGTACCTCGGGAATACTAAAGTCTAAGTGGACTGATATGCGTAAGAGCACATAAATACACATACACACATCAACACAACCATATAATACTTTCTCTCTCTCTCTCTCTCTCTCTCTCTCTCTCTCTCTCTCTCTCTCTCTCTCTCTCTCTGTATATATATATATATATATATATATATATATATATATATATATATATATATATATATATATATATATGTATGAGAGAGAAAGGGGGGAGGGGTTCAGGGTTCGGTATAGCACATGCGATATGCCATCTAGGATATGCGGAATTAGGAGATCTAAATCCACGAGGCTTCATCCATACTACCACGTATTGTAGGATCAAATCCCCCACTGCACTGTGTTATTGGGGTTGAATATACACATGATATGAGTTGGCACAACGAACCAAGATTATTATACTATGTGGTACTTTTGCGTAACACCCAGGTTTTCTCTTGCTCTGTGTGAGAGCAAATCCCATAGTGGAAATCATGGACAAGCGCATACTAGAGACAGCACGGATGATGGTCCAACTGTGGGTGTGTCAACCCCATCTTCTCTCGTTGCTGTTAATCGTAGGATATAAAGGACGAATAGGCGTGTAAGATAGACAGCAGGGACGATAAATATACTGTTGGAATGGTCCCCCAGCTTATCTCGTTGCTATTGATCTTTCGCTAAGTGTAGTAATCATTTTCTGGCCACATTATAGAGACAGAGGAAGACAGCTATGAAAAATAATTGACAGTATTGTGTCATGACACGGAAGGGTGTCATCATTCGAAATGATACATGCCGTTGGAGATAAGTACTCATTTAATTAGAGACATAAACTCTAGATCTGAGTGCGACGATGAAGTAGAGGTATTACATTACAGGATCCACACCTGAAGCGGCTGATTCAAAGAAGTGTGAGCAAAGGGTCTGGATGTCACTCAACATCTAGGGGTCTAGAAGAAAGTGCAGGCGGACGTTTAATCTTGTTGATGTTGGTACCATGCCATCAACATGGAGACCTTCGTTTTCTGCTGATGAAAGGGACAGACAACGTATGGGAATGTGCCTGGTATAATGATGTTGAATCTTGAACTCATTTAAGGCTGGTCTCCGTGGTAAAGTGCTTACGGATGCGATTCGTAAGGCCGCTTACCAGCGTTCTAAACAGCGGCGACCGATTTGGCAGCAGACCGCGTTGCGCTGGGTTTAAACGAGTTGTTATGGGAGCCGGTCGTTCAGAAAGCAATGGCAAACTACTGAACGTAAACTTGCCAAGACATCAACAACAGCAGTTAGATGCTGGTGTTGACAGCGATGTACTGTAAAAAAAAAAAGGATATGCAAATAAAATTTTAAAAAAATCTGTTAAGAACTGCTGGGCAGTTGAAAACATCCCAAACTTGTCCCGAACATTACCGACGACGGAGCCACGTTTAATTAGGGGAAGTTACTCTGGTCAATCTTCGCATTGTCAACATAGAATGGAAAAGTCGTTGGTTTCATCATTCCATCACTACTAGCGTAGCTCAAGTAGCTGTGTTCTTAAAATGGCTGTAAGGGATTTTGTTGACATATATCTGTAGTTGTTTCTACTGTTGTAAGACTGTGTGTCATGTTGAAAATGTATGTGTAAAAATAGAAATCCAGCGGTTAATGTAAAAAAAAAAAATGTTTCAGATGAACTTAACTTAGCAGAACCCTGAGCAGTCAAGTTAGAAGTAATAAAATAACAATATAGTATTAGTAGTAATACTAATAGGGCACTCTTCCGAATAACGGTCCTAAATGGGGACATAACTAGTGTAAAAAGTATCCCTTACAGGGCCTCATTAGTTGATGTTGTCGATCACTTCCGGTTCAATGTGACATGGACTGCTAGACCGATCAATGGATGCAATAAATGTTTCCTGGGCCCGGAGAGCCCTGACTGTCATCAGAGTGTAGGTATACCTATCAGTAAATATAATAAATATACTGATAGTATCAGTTATATGTGGAAATAGATATACACTCCAACGTCAGTCAGGGCCCTCCGGGCCCAGGAAACATTTATTGCATCCATCGATCGGTCTAGCAGTCCTCCAACACACTGAACTAGAAGTGATCGACAACACATTCAAGCTCGTTCGGATATGTACAATTTTTTCACAAAGAACATGCTTTCGGACAGTATTTACAACTTTTGTGACACAATTTCCACTGTGAAATATTATTGGTACATAATTCCATTTTCTCAGTTCTGTATTTAAGTTCGTAGTGTTTAATATTTTTTAAAAATTATATCACCTAATGAGGTCCTGTAAGGTATGCTTTTTACACTACAGAGTTATGTCCCCACATTATTCGGAAGAGTGCCAGTAATAGTAATAGATAGAAGACTCAACGCTCCTCCGAACGATGGCCTCAAATTATTTAGGGGCATCATAGGGCATCATAAGATCATTTCCGGGGTGATGTGTTGTCAATCTCTTACGTTTGAGTGTATCGTCGTCTGCTAGACCGATCGATGGATACAATAAATGTTTCTTGGCCCGGAGGACCCTCACTGTCGTCGGAGTGTATATCCATATCTTGTAGTACTGACGACAGTGAGGGCCCTCCGGGCCCACAAACATTTATTGCTCCTTAGAATTTCTAAATAGAAATGAGAAGTCTTTAAGGACCAGGCTGAAGAAAACTTCATTCAGAAATAAATTTTAATTAGATCATCATCATCATCATCAAGTGCCATGCAGGCTGGCATAGGAATTCATGACTCTCCACATATCTGGGTCTTTGATTTTCTGGATCAACTCCGCTGTTGATATACCTCCATGCCACCATCTCAATCAACCGAGCATCATTTCTCTTGTTCTGCCTCTGCCTCTCTTCCTCTTGATCTTTCCAGTTGTCGCGATGTTCTCCAATGACCATAAAAGCTGTTTGCCTCTTTCTTATTTTTGTATACAATGTTCTAATTTCATTAGCCTCTTTCAGGCAGTCTGCTTTGGCAGTCCAAGGAATTCGCAACAGTCGTCTCAGGAACCACATCTCTGTTGCTTCCAATCTCTACCTGATTTGTTCCTTTACATTCCAAGATTCACAGCCATACAGCAAAACAGGTTGTATATAGCACTTCAGTACTCTCTTTCTTACATTCAGTGATAGTGACATATTGCATAAGATAATCCTCATTTTCTGAAATGCAGCCTTTGCTTGCCCTATACTGCTGTTAGATTAAGTAGTAAAATTAAGGACCTGCTTCCACACCGCTAGGCGTCTTGGATAAATGGTACTGTCACCATATTTTTAAAGGCCAATCAGCAGTTGAATGATGTCAGTATATATTACCTTTACTTCCCCAAACATTTCCTGATTCCCATTTTAGGCTAGATCCACCTGGATGGAAATGTCGATAAAAAAATCACCACAGTGGAGGGAAAAAAGCATGCTAGGCTGATAGGCATGAATACTAATTAGCAGTGCGCTACTACTTACCAGTTCAACCCTATCTTGGCATTCAGGTCGTTCATAAAAATGGTGATATTGCCATCCATTTATTTGATTAGCTATATAATCGAGTCCACTTAAGTCAAACTCGGATAAGTAGAAATTTGCTTAAGTCGACTGGCTTAGTCCTGGCCATTATCCTTCTTTATCATTGTATAAAAAGCCCTGATAAGTCGAATTCGGTTAACTCAAATTTTCGGATTAGTCGAACATAAAAATTAATACCGACTATATAAGTTCACCCCCCCCCCCCCAAAAAAAAAAAAAATTTGTTTTGCAAAATAATTATTTTTAGTCAGCCCGGAGAACAACAATCTCGCATATATATCTCGCTACATGTCAATGGCGGCTAGTGGACGACAGCTTACTATTTTAACTTTAAAAAGAAAGATTGAGCTGTTGGAAGTGCTTGAACATAGTGGAAAGAAGAAAGTGAATATAGCTAGAGAATTTGTTATTCCAACATCGACACTTTCCGGCATTTTAAAGCATAAAGACCGCTACAGAAAATTGTTTTAGAACTGCAGCGTGTGATTATGTTGATGCTGCCCTTTTAAACTGGTCCACTGTGATTAGATCAACAAATGTACCAGTAAAAGGCCTTTACTTATTGTGAAAGCAGAAGAATTTGCACGTTTGGAGGCCAGACAGACTAGAATTGTAGTGCTGGCTGGTTGGATCGTTTCACAAAATGACATTGCATCACGTACAAGAATGTGTGTGGAGAGAAACAGTCAGTTGATGAAGCAACGACTCACTCATGGATAGAAGACGTGCTCATACCTGCTCTAGTTAAATATAATTCTGCATGGATTGACAAAATTGACATTAGCATGATGCAGGATGTTCAGATGATGCAGTCTCACCATTTTGTGCCATTAAACAGGCCATGGAAGGACATTTTTCACAAGTCAAGAAGCAAAGCAAAATCACAGACTTTTTCTTTTAATTAATTTGGAAATTGTCATCTGACTTTAATGTTCCGCTTTCTAAAATAATTAAACATTTCAACATTTCTGATATTGTATTACTATTTATTTGTTCACTAACTGTGTTTCCTAAGTGGCACAATCATTTCACTCAATGCTACTGCATGGTTCAAGGGGCTTCTCATAAGTCTTTAGCCTGACCATGAAGGAGTAGGTGGAGAAAATTGAAATTTGGCACAGTGCTTATTCCTTCTCAATGTAGCCGTCACCTGAATTTATGCATTTCTGCCATCTCTGCGTGACCTTGAAAAGACCTTCAGAATAAAACAACCTATTTTTCGAACTAAACCAGCTATCACAAGCCAGTATGACATCTTTGTCACTGTCAAGATGATTTACTTTCAGCTGTTTTTTACGATTTGGTGAATCCAAGTCTCATCTACTGTCCTCATGGTCTTTTACATGTTTTTCGACCACCACATGTTGAGCAACTGGCCACAACAATCAACCCGTGTTTGTTTCTGTTCACATGTCAGCAGGAGGCGGGGGGCGGGGGGCACACACTTTTCTCATGTTCAGTCTGTTGTGTAAAATTCTAAAAACTGTACTCTTACTCAGTTTTGCTGAACCCGATATCTCTGCAATTGCCATTTTCCTATCCTGGTCTATGATTTTCTTCACTTTTGCAGCATTTGCATCATTTCACTCTGAGGACGTTCATCCTGGTCTTGGCAGATCTGCAACTTGGGAACTGCCACACTTAAACTGCAAACACCAATTTTTTTACAGAAGCATACGAAGGACAGACTTCCTCAAACACTGGCCCCATCTCCCTGTGTATTTCTGTAGGTGTTTTACAATGTAACATCAAGAATTTTATCAAGTCCTGGCGTCTGATTTCTCCATTGTTCTGACAAACCGTTGGATGTGCAGATCTGGTCAATAGGGTGTGTTGTGCCATGCACCATATCGGGAAAACCATTTGAGGTGGGAATTTCATAATTCACATGTCCATTACAAATTGAATGAGCTATACAGTGTGCCAAATTTCAATTTTCTCCGCCTAATCCTTCATGGTCAGGCTAAAGACTTATGAGAAGCCCCTTGTATTAGTGTAAATTAGTGTAATTGTGTGTAGTCTGGATAAGTAGAATTTCTGATAAGTAGAACAAATTCCTTCGGCCCCTGTGACTTCTACTTATCCAGACTTCACTGTACTACTGTGAAGATGTGTGTAAAATGCCTCTTTAACTGATTCATCTTGTCATTTGTTGGCGCATAACACAGGATGACATTCATATTTACTTTCTTTTTTTGTGGTTCTAAATGTTGCTATTGTATTGTTATTCTAAAATTCACTGCTTCCCAGTCTATTAGTGCTTTCCCTGCCTCATTAACTACCATGAGGGCCACTCCTTCACTGGGAGGAACATTTTCCTATGTGGTCTGAGAACAGCACCATTTCACCTGTTTTTAGAAGCTTTTTGCCTGCTTCCTTCCATTTTATTTCACACAATCCCACAACTGTAATCTTATCATATTTAATTAACCCTACCACTGTGTTGTCTTTCCTGGGAATACATAGTTCAAAAATTCCAGGTGCCAATTCTGGAGATTTTCGTAACTGAAAGAAGGTCAGTCAGCAGTCCAAATCCTTGTGGTTTTCTCAGTTTTCCTGTACTTCTTAAACAACCTCCTTTTGTCTTGTTTGGCAGAGTTATATTTGACTTTCTTCATGTTTTAGACTTCGCATGGTTGATTGGAGTTTACAGCTAAAGTTTTCTACGAGATGGAGTAGCCAGCACCATGCCAACTCTTCTTAGTCTTATGGCATGCATGGTCATCATCATCATCATCATCATCATCATCATCATCATCATCATCATCATCATCATCATCATCATCATCATCATCATCATCATCATCATCATCATCATCATCATCATCATCATCATCATCAAGTGCACTGCCAGCAGGCTTGGGCGTTCATGGCTCTCCACAGATCTTGGTCTTTGGTTTTCTGGATCAACTCTGCTGATGATATTCCTCCATGCCACCGTCTCAATGCATCCAGCATCATTTCTCTTGATCTGCCTCTGCCTCTCTTCCCCTCGATCTTTCCAGTTGTCATGATGTTCTCCAATGTCTCTCTTCTCATCACATGACCAAAGAAAGCTGTTTGTCTCTTTCTTATTGTTGTATATAGTGTTCTAGTTTCATTAGCCTCTTTCAGGCAATTGTTGTTAGTTACTGTGGCAGTCCAAGGAATTTGTAACATTTGTCTCAAAAACCGCATCTCTGTTTCTTCTAATTTCTTCCTAATTTGTTCATTTACATTCCAAGATTCACTGCCATACAGCAAAACTGGTTCTATATAGCATTTCAGCACTCTCTTTTTTACATTCATTGATAGTGACTTATTGCATAAGATACTCTTCATTTTCTGAAATGCGGCTTTTCACCTGCCCTATTCTGCTCTTAATCTCTTAATCTTGTACATCTTCCATCTGATGATATAAATGCCCCTGGTATTTAAAATAATCCTTTTGGTTAAGAATTTTCCCGTGTATTTCTATGTCACAATTTGGTGTCACCATTTTCTTTAATATTGCCACATATTCTGATTTCTTGATATTCAAGGAGAGTCCTTTCTTTGCACTCTCTGTCACTACAATGTCCAACAATTGTTGCTTTATGCTCTTATCATGCATGGTAGGTTACGATATTACTATTGTTTGCTTCCTTGAAGATCTCTGCTAACATACAACATTTAAATACTTATTGTTTTTCTTCTTAGCTTTCCAAGTCTCTAAGGTTCTTTACTCATCCGGAGTTTCTTTTTCGGACGTAATTGCGTTGTGCCTGTTTACAGCAGAGCTGTGTTCTTGCGCCGTTAGGCCGACACATCCGACTTCTGCGGGCATTTGTTGACCGGGTTAACCTTCCCGGGGATTTCTAGTTCTAAACTGTCTCTTCCTCCATTGTGAATACACTCTTGGTCTTGTGTCCTGTATTTGCATGGAGTATTTCTTCTTTGTCTCCCTTTCTCACCCATTTGTTCAATATATAGTATATCATCTTATCTGTTGGATTTTGTAATGTTGACAAATCATGTATGGTTGTGCATTTTCATGAGCTCTATGCTATTATCCTCCATTAATTGATTTTACTATTTTTGACAGATGCAGGTTATTGTGACAATGTGTAATACTTGGGTTTTATTTTATAGGTTCCAAAGTTGTTTCAGTGGCTTGCTGGTGTGTGCACATTTATGACAACATGGTTGGCATATGTTGTTGGTTACTTCAGTGCAAATCTTCGCAAGGAATATCATGATATTATTCTTATTGTAAGTACTTATGTCTGTTATAAATTTATTGACAAAACTATGTATTCTAAAATAAGACGAGATTTTTTTCATACCACACGCTATGGATCAATCCAGCCTCATAAAATTGGTAGGCGAATATTTCCTAGAGTGTGAGACGGCTGCAGTGATGTTGGCTAGATCACCCATCATTCGCCATTTGGTCAAGAAAATATGCACCTATCACACCCTTGACATGCCATTTTGTAGTTCTCAGTGAAAGATTATATAAAATTAGTTGCACATCCTTAACAGGGTGTAGCAATCAACCCCGGCATTTTTTGGCTGTTTGTGATTCCTGGGCAAGTTTATGTCCAGTAGTTTGCCATCGCTTTCTGAATGACCAGCACTCATACCATTGTATGGAAACCAACACAAGGCAGTCTACTTCCAGATTGCCAGCAGCTGTGTTTCGAACGCGATATGCAGGATTACGAATTGCATTCATAATCCTTTCACCACAGAGCTGGCAAAAGTTTTTATAGGCTTGTTATATTTGCTGTGTTGTCTGAAACATGACATTTCATTTATCATTATACAAGATTATTTTAAACGCTACAGTATCGTCTTAGTGTTGTTACCATACAAATTATTGTTTGATTTAAGAGCTGCCTCACTTTAAGAATGTGCTCTCTTTTGGGGTTCTTAGGAGCTGTTACTAGTGTCGTTGGCGATATAAAAATTAATTAACACTTGTGAATAAATTTGTTTAATTATCAGCCCCTTTGCAGAACAACTCTCTCATGACAGCCAGCTAGAAAGATTCTTGCTCCTTGCTAGTTTGCCTGTCTCGTGCATTTTCATGGCCAGAGTGTTTTTAATGTGCTGTGTTGACTGTTGTGTGAGTTAGCCCTTGTCTGTTCTTCAAGGAACCATGTCTTCCTTTACTGCTCTTTCTAAAGCACTTGAAATTAAATGGCAAGAGCATAAGGGGGAACAAATTAAAATTGTTCTTTGAGATTTTGTGTCCATCAACTTTATTTTAAAATATTAGTATAATTTGAAATACCACTTTGTTTTAATCGATGGTAGAAATTGTTTTAATCGATGGTAGAAATGTACTATTAGAGACACACACAGACAAAATGTACATTTGTAGAAAACCAGTGTGAGTGCTTTTAAAGGAATTATAATATGATCAAGAATGAATTGAATAAAATTGATTTATCAGTTTTGTTTAAATATTCCTTTGTTTCAGTTGCCTCTCTATCTCCTGATATCATTTGCTGTAAGTATGATTTGATTTTTAACAGCAATATTTAAAACAATATAAGCATCACTTTATGTTTAGTTAACTACATGCACCACTTGTATGTTAATGGGATCCAAAAGGAAAGCGAAGAATAGCAACATTGTAACCTACTATACATGTCATACAAGGTAACTAAGAAGGTTTGGCATGAGATATGTTACCTCATCCCATAGAAATCTTTAACACAAATCCAACCAGTGATGAACAAGTCGGCATAGAGCTTGTTGTATGTTGTTTCAGGGCCTATGGTCCATTGGGAGATCAAAGGCAGAAGAACTAAATGTACTGTCGTACTATATGTGATTCATTCATAGCTACGAGTAATATAGTTGTGACCTTGAGTTCTGATTATAGGAACTATGGTAACATATTGGTTAGTTCATTGGTTAGTATTTTTAATGACTGTGCAGTGTTTGAAAATATTGCCGGTCCAAGTTTTGTATTTACCTATTATGTTGCATGAACTTTACAGAGGGTGAGTACAAAACTTGGACCGGTAATATTTTCAAACACTGCACAGTCATTAAAAAATACACCCTATACTAACCAAAACAGTGGCAGGATTTTTTTTCCAACCAGTATGATCCTGAAGCCGGTCTCCCTGGCATTGGGGGTTAATGTCTTTCTCCATAATCTCTTATATTCTCATGAGTAACGCAACTGCGCGAGATTCGTTAGCAGATCACGCCGCGTTGGTTACTTACAGGGGTATGTGAGCCGGTCGCTCAGAAAGCAGTGGCAAACTACTGAGCGTAATCTTGCCTAGTACATCAACAGCAGCTGAAAAATGCTGGTGTTGACTGCAACGTCCTGTAAAGGATATCCAACATAAATTTAGAATTTAGAATGATCCTGAAGGGAGCTGCAGCAGCACACTGGCTAGCATGCTTGCCTGCTGGCCCAGAGGTCATGGGTTGGAGTTCACATGCAGGAGCATGCTTGCCTGCTGGCCCAGAGGTCATGGGTTGGAGTTCACATGCAGGAGCATGCTTGCCTGCTGGCCCAGAGGTCATGGGTTGGAGTTCACATGCAGGAGCATGCTTGCCTGCTGGCCCAGAGGTCATGGGTTGGAGTTCACATGCAGGAGCATGCTTGCCTGCCGGCCCAGAGGTCATGGGTTGGAGTTCACATGCAGGAGCATGCTTGCCTGCCGGCCCAGAGGTCATGGGTTGGAGTTCACATGCAGGAGCATGCTTGCCTGCCGGCCCAGAGGTCATGGGTTGGAGTTCACATGCAGGAGCATGCTTGCCTGCCGGCCCAGAGGTCATGGGTTGGAGTTCACATGCAGGAGCATGCTTGCCTGCTGGCCCAGAGGTCATGGGTTGGAGTTCACATGCAGGAGCATGCTTGCCTGCTGGCCCAGAGGTCATGGGTTGGAGTTCACATGCAGGAGCATGCTTGCCTGCTGGCCCAGAGGTCATGGGTTGGAGTTCACATGCAGGAGCATGCTTGCCTGCTGACCCAGAGGTCATGGGTTGGAGTTCACATGCAGGAGCATGCTTGCCTGCTGGCCCAGAGGTCATGGGTTGGAGTTCACATGCAGGAGCATGCTTGCCTGCTGGCCCAGAGGTCATGGGTTGGAGTTCACATGCAGGAGCATGCTTGCCTGCTGGCCCAGAGGTCATGGGTTGGAGTTCACATGCAGGAGCATGCTTGCCTGCTGGCCCAGAGGTCATGGGTTGGAGTTCACATGCAGGAGCATGCTTGCCTGCTGGCCCAGAGGTCATGGGTTGGAGTTCACATGCAGGAGCATGCTTGCCTGCCGGCCCAGAGGTCATGGGTTGGAGTTCACATGCAGGAGCATGCTTGCCTGCCGGCCCAGAGGTCATGGGTTGGAGTTCACATGCAGGAGCATGCTTGCCTGCCGGCCCAGAGGTCATGGGTTGGAGTTCACATGCAGGAGCATGCTTGCCTGCCGGCCCAGAGGTCATGGGTTGGAGTTCACATGCAGGAGCATGCTTGCCTGCCGGCCCAGAGGTCATGGGTTGGAGTTCACATGCAGGAGCATGCTTGCCTGCCGGCCCAGAGGTCATGGGTTGGAGTTCACATGCAGGAGCATGCTTGCCTGCTGGCCCAGAGGTCATGGGTTGGAGTTCACATGCAGGAGCATGCTTGCCTGCCGGCCCAGAGGTCATGGGTTGGAGTTCACATGCAGGAGCATGCTTGCCTGCTGGCCCAGAGGTCATGGGTTGGAGTTCACATGCAGGAGCATGCTTGCCTGCTGGCCCAGAGGTCATGGGTTGGAGTTCACATGCAGGAGCATGCTTGCCTGCTGGCCCAGAGGTCATGGGTTGGAGTTCACATGCAGGAGCATGCTTGCCTGCCGGCCCAGAGGTCATGGGTTGGAGTTCACATGCAGGAGCATGCTTGCCTGCTGGCCCAGAGGTCATGGGTTGGAGTTCACATGCAGGAGCATGCTTGCCTGCCGACCCAGAGGTCATGGGTTGGAGTTCACATGCAGGAGCATGCTTGCCTGCCGACCCAAAGGTCATGGGTTGGAGTTCACATGCAGGAGCATGCTTGCCTGCCGACCCAGAGGTCATGGGTTGGAGTTCACATGCAGGAGCATGCTTGCCTGCCGACCCAGAGGTCATGGGTTGGAGTTCACATGCAGGAGCATGCTTGCCTGCTGGCCCAGAGGTCATGGGTTGGAATTCACATGGAGGCATATTTTTTTTAAAAATTGGCCTAGACTTCCAGGTAGACCCAGCCTAAAATGGACATCAGGAAGTGTCTTGGGAAGTAAGGACAGCTGGCCTGATATTGACCACATCATCCCTTGAGTGCCACTTGTTCTATAACAGTCTGGAGCTAGCTTCGCAAGCACAGTATGCCTCAAGGCATGTAGAAAGAGGGCTTTGCTTACTTATGGCTCCTAGGATTGACCCAGCTTCATAAATTGGATACCAGGTAATTTTTAAAAATTTGAGGGAATTGTATGTAAAGAAGAGGCGGCAAGGAAAGGAACTGGCTGCCATACATCGTTATGTCATAGTCTAGAATAAATGAAGGCCTAACACATCACTCAGTGGCAGTTATCTATCATAGGGCTAACCTTACTTGTTTTTCTCTTCATTAAGTAAATAGATTAGATAGTAGCACTTATGCATGCATTTGGTAATCATTGTATTTTGAAATTCCTAGTTTATATTTTAATGTAAACAAAGTTTCAGCATGATAATTATTTACAACATTGCCACTCACTCTGGACCTCTCACAATGGACAGTCTTGTAAGAAAACTCTAGAAAGCAATGTATCATAACATCTTGACTGACAACTATTGCTGTAGTTCTTGTGTAGTAGAGACATAACATAATCAGTTACATTGTGTGTCAAATCTATTTCAGTGCTATTCCATAGCAGTTATTGGGTATAGAGTTGCAACATTCAACAACTGTGAGGAAGCATCCATTGAATTAAAACAGGTAATGACATTTTATTCAGGGTAGAGACAATTATATGCTGTCATTACTGTGAGTACAGGGGCATGGTTCATCACTGCACCATTTAAATTTAACCCTTTACAAGGCAGAACGGCCATTTATGTCCGATACCCTAAATGGGCAAAACGTCCCAAACCGGCCGATACTATTATGCATTGTAAAAACGCGATCTCTCGGCTTTCCGATACTTCTGACGGCTACTTTCGCTTTCGCCGATAGCTTGACAACGTGGCCGCCATTTGTAAAGCGCCTACTATGAATTTGAACGGACTTTTACGGACTTTTTTTGATAGTTTTCGGGGTTTTTACGCTGTTTTTCAAAACGGATTTCGGCGATTCTTCAAGTGATAGCCGAGATTTCGCTCTGTTCATTTTAAGTGACATTAAAGGGCATGAAGTTGACTATTAATCGGAGCTAGATATCAGTGCAAAGCGTTACTTTGCATTAACAGTCTGAGTCGGACTTTAAAGAAAGTGATTATGATTCTGAAAATGTGTTTGTAAATTGCCGTATAGGTGACGGAAAATCACAAACAACATGCCGTATTTCGTAAATATTTGTGTTCATATATGGATTACCGACAACAATCACGTGAGTAACATATTCTGCATGCTTTTCCCTTCATTGTGTTGTTTATTTAACTAAAATCGGTTGACTAACACCTTATTTGTGATGTTTTTACTAACGCGACCCAAAATTTTACCGAACCTGAAAAAATCTTGCCCGTTCAGGGCTAAAAAATGGACAAGCGTCTGCCCTGTAAAGGATTAAGCTAAAACAATAATCAAACGTTGGTATTGGGAGCAGTGGCTCCCCAAGTGTAATCCACTATCCAGTGACTACATAACATACCCCCTGCACTTTGAACAACCCACCATCTTTAGACTGAGCACAGGACATTGTTACCTGAGGGTTCTGCTGTGTTGTTTTAGCACATCACACACTTCCAAATGAACATCCACAATAGGGGCTGAAAGTTCAGAGCGCATCTGTCCTATCTATCAGGGAGCTTGACACCAATTCTTTCTATGAGGAGCCACACGGAACAACAAACTAAGATACACAGCATGATCTCCAATGGACAGCAAATTTAATCCAGTAAATAGATGTTCAAGACTGAGCATCAAAACTATGGAATGTTGAAGAAGAAGAAACAGCAGTAACAGTAGATGAAGAGTTTCTCAGTATTGATTCAGATATCTGAAAAAGAGATGCAAATACACCAAGAAAGCCTCAGTAAAGGACTGTGGTATTGACTTTGAAGTTTAGAAGCACATTGTTATTGGTTGCTCTGCTTGATATATTCAGATCTCTGCTGCATGGTGAACTTTCAGCAGCGCGAATTGAGGCATGCTGCGTCAGTGTCATCATATTCAGGTTACCTCAATCAGATTAAAAGTCAAAACTCTTCTGCCCATGTAACATTTTCCAGCAGTAATGGACAAACCACACAAAACAGCAGTTGGATATTGCAAAGAGTAGGCCGTAATGACACATGCTTGGCAAAATAGGTAGAAAAGACAGCCTACTTATGAGTAGATAGAACCTGTTACCTTGGATAGGATTTGTCTAGAGCAGTGGTTCTCAACTAGTGGGGAAATCCCCCTTCCCCCTAGGGAATTTTAGGTTGTTTTTTTTGGGGGAGGGGGAGGGGGGGGGGAGATTAAGATTATTTCAAAATCGCGTTAATACAAGAACTGATTACTTGATATTGTATTTTCCCTCCATACTTTACGGTTCTGTACTTCTCGTCCTTCTGAAATTCGTTTTATAATGTAAGTGGACCCACAAATCAAGTTTTATGTAGAAGTCTAGACTTGTTCTAGTATGTGTTATTAAATTTAGCTTTCATTTTTACATATACTTTGTAGGAGCAGGCTGGTGGGGGGGGGGGGGAGTATTTATAGGGAGGAAATACGAAAAGGGGGGGGGGGATGACATTGTGAACATATGGTGAAGGGGTGCATGGGCAAAAATAAAAAGGTTGAGAACCACTGGTCTAGAGGAAGTAGACCTTTCACATTTGCGTACTGAAGTCACTGACACACTGACCTTTGAGGGCATAACCAGGTTTGATGCACTTTCCTAAAAAGAGGAATGAAGAAGAGGATATAAGTATAAATAAAGCTACAGTTAGCCATTTAACAGAAGATAACAATAGAAGTGACTTGAGTATTTCTCTCCCAGGTAACTTTTAGAATTCCAGTGTGCATGCAACTTTCAAGCATTCTCCAGCATTTGATACTCTTTTAGGTTTTTCTGAATCTTCACCATAGAACCTGTACTTTTGTAAAGTATGTCAAGTGTGGACGATGAGCAGACAAGCTGAAAAATATCTAATGGCAATGGAAATGTGGTTTCTAAGGAAAATAAAAAGAATACCATGGACAGACAGAACAACCAATGAGCAAGTCTTACAAGAGGCAAATGAAAACTACAAACTTAGAGAAATTAGACGTAGGCAGTCAAATTTCTTTGGGCACGTTATGAGAAAAATTAAACTAGAGAACTTGGTGACAACTAGAAAGATTGAGGGGAAAAGAACAAGGGGAAGGCAGAGAAGTAAATATCTGGATGGCTTGACCACATGACATAGTCGGGACAAGAACACAGAGCTGATCCACGACTCTGGTGATTGTGTAAGATGGAGAAAGATGACCACCACCGACGCATGCCGGCAAGGCATAATGATGGCGAATCTGAAAACTTGACACCAGTTCCATTTCAGGATAACTTTATGGAGGTATCAACAGCTTCATGTTGACTACTACTTTCTTTAAATATTTAAGGACATTCAGATGGTTGTCCAGAGGTGCTAAGGTTAACGGCGACAGGATTGACTTCATTGCACTGGTTTTCCTTTCCACAGAATGGCAAGCCACCGCCGAGAGCATCACATAGAGTATGAATTCCATAGCTCCAGTCATGGACTCCAGGGTTCTCTGAACAAATGTCATTCATGTCTGTAAGACACTTTCCAAAATTGAACCCACAATCTTCAGACACTGAGGCAGATGGCTTGACCACTTACAATCAGAGACCACTTACAATCTTCAGAGAGTGAGGCAGATGGCTTGACCACTTACTTCAGAGAGTGAAGCAGATGGCTTGACCACTTACAATCTTCTGAGAGTGAGGCAGATGGCTTGACCACTTACAATCTTCAGAAAGTGAGGCAGATGGCTTGACCACTTACAATCTTTAGAGAGTGAGGCAGATGGCTTGACCACTTACAATCTTCAAAGAGAGAGGCAGATGGCTTGATCACTTACAATCTTCAAAGAGAGAGGCAGATGGCTTGACCACTTACAATCTTCAGAGAGAGAGAGGCAGATGGCTTGACCACATACAATCTTCAAAGAGAGAGGCAGATGGCTTGACCACTTACAATCTTCAGAGGGAGAGGCAGATGGCTTGACCACTTACAATCTTCAAAGAGAGAGGCAGATGGCTTGACCACTTAAATCTTTAGAGGGTGACACACATGGCTTGACCACTTACTTCAGAGAGTGAGGTAGATGGCTTGACCACTTACTTCAGAGAGAGAGAGGCAGATGGCTTGATCACTTCACCACAGTGACCAGCCCTGTCTGAATGTGTATAAAGAAGATGATCATGTAGCAGGTCCTTACAGAACAGCGCTCTCATCAAGGTCCACTGAACAGTTTGTCTAACCTTTGCCAGTTCTCATGCCAAGAAGAAGAGTAAGAAAATCATTTCCAACATGTACTCTCATACATGATTGATTGATTGATTGATTGATTTAGGAATCAACATCATAGCATTTGGGGCATTCCCATAAGCGCTCCGTCCCCATCCTCTGCAGCCAGCGAAGAGTTCCAACACTAATAGTACCAGTAGCAATCTGATTATATGTCCGTCTCACCTTTCCTCTGAGCGTTGAGTGTCGGCCAGATCCCCTCGTACTCTCATACATGTGATGTTACAGTCTTTTAGAAAAATAAAGAGCCCAGAGTCAGTACCACAACTTAATCCCTTCTAGGAAATTATTGCAGCAGTTTATATTTTCATTTCATTCATTACTGTAATCAGTTTTAAATATATCGTTCAGGTACCCCCTTGCTTTATGTTTGATTTAGTATTTTAAGTAAATCGAAGTGAATGAAATATAATTGTTTACTTTGTTGTGACATTCAGGGACCCAATAAAAAATTGACATTGTATTTATTTTCTGCAGGAAATTGAAGCGGCAAGAAAAGACTTAGAAAAGAAAAATTATAAATTTGTTTCAGACTGGAAATAGGCTGGTTCCTCTGCCCCATATAAGGAGTATTGAATGTGTCTGTTTGTGTTAAAATATAGTACGTTTGATTTCCGTACTTGTTGATGTATACTATACCACAAAGAAGATACTGACTGACGGGTTGAATGTAGTAATTGCTGGTAATAATAACATGTTTATTGTCTCCTTTCTAATGTAAAATGGTAAAGTTAGGTTTTTAGTATGTTAAATATCTGCAGAAAAATTATGAAGATTCATGCTGCAAACTTAATGTGTTACATGTGATAGGTTATAAGGACATTGTTATTGATTTTCTTTATATTACCTATCTGATAGATTGGTTTACTTAAACTATTATTAGCTTAGCTGAAGTATTTGGCTGCTCACAGTACTGATACTGTGAGTGTTTATGTCACAAATGTGTGTATGTACTGAGCATGCAATTCATATACAGTGCAAACTGCTAAGGCGATCTTGGATGTAGCGAATTTCTGTTGTGAAGAACAATATTGCATTGTATGTTGCAAATGCATTACCATATGCTTGAACTCTTATAAGAAGAATTTCTTATAAGAAAAACTATTTCTTGGGTCCCAGGTGAGTTCACCTTATCAGGTCTGCACTGTATTTGTTTAATTCTATAAATTTAGAATTGCTAACATGTTACAGAGTGATTTGTTGTGAATATTTGATATCTTCAGGATTTTATTTTTACAAAACCATAAAGCTAGTCCCATGACCGATATTGAATCAAGCAATGTGTAAAACGGCCCTTTACTTTTTACTTTATATGACAGATATTGCTATAGATATCTGAAGTGTTAGGCCTTCAGATATTGGTTCTGTAGGTATGTGAAGTTTAGGCCTTCACATATTGGTTCTGTAGGTATCTGAAGTGCTAGACCTTCAGATATTGGTTCTGTAGGTATGTGAAGTTTAGGCCTTCACATATTGGTGCTGTGGGTGTGTGAATTGTTAGGCCTTCACGAATTAGTACTCTAGATTATATATATATATAGTTAACACGTAAAGACGATTGGTTACTCGCATCAGAAGAAGACATTCCACATTCTTTGGAAGGAAAAATATATATATATTCAATTACAATCACCTTTGTTCTTCACCCTGTTTCAGTGAAATTATTCATTCCCAGGGCTGCACTGGCATTTTGCTGGACATCATTCTGTGTTCCCACCTGATTCATTGTTAAATTAACATTTTCTCAGTCTTGAACAAGATTTAATAGGGGCCTTTATTACCTCAAAGTTATATGGGGTCAGAATTAAATATCTCCTGTACTGAAGATCAAACGTAAACCGCTGTACTGATAAGCCAATTCACTATCCACTATTCCTTGATGATTTCCACTCTCTATATGGGAGTTTTATTTTGTTACTTGATGAGTGGCTCCTTCTCATAAATTGTTCATTCAGATCACCTGTGGTATGTTGTGTTATAATAATTATAACCAGATAATATTGGTATAGAAACATTATTGTTATATTTGTTCTGCAACTCTTCGCTGTTATGTTTGCAGAATAAATAAAATTAACAGAATGAAAGAACTGAAGAAATTAATTATTCGTAAGTTACATGAAAGCTTTAAATCTGTGGCACATCTATTAAACATTAAACTGCATTGCATTGTTCATTTGTTTGTTTCCAATAACCTGTAGCTAGGGATGACATACCTGTTTTTATTTTCTATTTTAATTGGAAATGTATGAAGTAGTTTGTTTTATTTAAATTGTTTTGCATGGTAAATGTATGCAAATATAATCACAGTATTCTATTCAGTGCAATGATGTTTGGGTAGGTAGGTAGTAATTCCAATAATTTTTCATGATTGGATTAAAATACAAGAGAGTTGCTTGTACATTTACAGGATGCCATAATCAAACCCAATATGTTTTGGTTGTGTGTAATTTTCTAGGCAAATTTACGCTCAGCAGTTTGCCATTGCTTTCTGAACAGCTGACTTTCATACCAATGTGAAAATCAGTGCAAAGCAGTCTGCTCCCAAACTGCTTGTGTCTGACTTTGAATCTGTTATGTCATGATTGTGAAACTGCATTCACTACCCCAAAGCCACATATGCCATGTTATTGGATGGACATCTCTTGCAAAGTGTCAGAGTCCCTACGCCACTTCTTTCTTTCTTTTTTTTTTTAACGTTCTTTTTATCTCCATAAGAATGGTTGTTTCCCCTTGAAAATTATAACAAAAACATAAATCCTCGTCTTCCTTCCTCTCTTGTGGGGAGTGCTTCACATCTTGTTATGCATCTCAAAGGTCATTGTGTCTGACTTCAGTATGCATTTGCAGGTGTGCTTACGTAAACGAGATCTCAGCTGATATATGAAATGGCCCAAGCACATTTGCCTGCAGAGACAAGTCATTTCTATACCAACATCTCACAAGTACGTCTGTCAGTTAACCAGTTCACACAGGCTTGTGACTGCTAGACAGCTACACAGCTGTTCTGTTTTATGGATAATTACAGACCTGAGCTGAAGAAGCAAAAGGAGGCTTGTCTGCACAGTCGTGCTGAAGACAGGGAGGATGGCAAAGCTGACAAGCCAACAAATCGACCACCAGTGGTGAGATCTGGCATCAACACCGACACTGCACTTATTGAGTCCAAGCAAGCTCAAATGGTTGTCATTGCATGATGTTGACCCAGTTGAGATTGTTCTGTTCTTGCCAGCCCTATGTTGTAAGATGGGAGTCCCATACTGCATTGTGAAGGGCAAGGCCAGGTGGTTGACAGAAAGACAGCCACATGCCTGGCATTCACCCAGGTCAACCCTGAGGACAAACCAGTTTTGAACAAGTTAACAGAAGCTATCAAGACCAACTTCATTGACAGGATTGATGAGATCCGTAGACACTGGAGCAGTGGCCAGATGGGGTCCAAATCCCAAGCCAGAATTGCCAAGTTAGAGAAAGCCAAAGCCAAGGAATTGAAATAGAGAGTTGGATGAAGGGTTATGTTATATGATATTTACTGAATATATGTCCAGTTGGCCCGTGTGTTGCCGGGGCCCGTACGGGGGAGCAAAGAATAGTAACACTGTTGCCTACTATGCACGTCGTAAGAGGCGACTAAGGAGGCTATGGTTTCGTCGTCCTGCTAGTGCTACTGAGTGAGTGCGTTGCGCGACACTGTGAGCTGTGAATATCGCGTGGAATGCTTTTACATCTGTTCGCAGTTTGTAGCGTGAACTGCATGTTCGGAACGATGGTGGCCGTCTGTTGCTGGATTGACTGGTTTGCCTTTTCGGTTCACGAGTGCATTTTCCAGGAGACACCTGGAAGTCGTCGCTATAGCTACGGAGTTCGTGCTTTGGGCGGCACTTTCGCGGGTCGCCCTGCGGAAAGAGGCCGAGCCATATGTCACTTGTTTTCCCGGGAGGAAGTTGGAATCAACAAGCACATCTTCAAACTTATTATCTGTTGGGATTATTGACTGACTTCTGTCTACACTCCTCCCTTCTGTCTTCCCTTCCATATATCTATTTCTTTCACTCTCTCTCTGTTATTCCCTCAACACATACTCCGACAACAGTTCCTTTCAACGATAAATAAAAGATTTATTAATAAAAACTATGTCTGGTGTATGTATGGATAGTGTCTATGTAGTTGGTATGTTCTTCTAGTGTGGATGCCAGATAAGATGTTGATAGATAGTCTCCGTGTCTTCTCTCGGCTAAAGTACAGGACATTACATAGATACAACGGAACAGTCTCACCCTGAATGCTCCGTCTGCTTGAGTCTGTAGGTATATCCGTTTTTTGTAAGGAAAAATGTTCACCACTGTATCACTGTACTTAAACCGATCACTATATATTGTCTGCTTAGACTGAATGTTCTTTGCTCTTTATAACGTTCCTAATTCCATCCTGGAAACAACATCGATTTTCTAGTATTTTCTATTTTGTCCTGTAAAAGTTCTACACTGGATAGTCCTTAATTTGTACAGACACTTGGTATGCGCCTTACAACTCTTCGATACTGAGTCATTTGAGTCTTAATATTATGTTATAGGGTCTCTATTTTCCGTTCTCTGTCATCCTTAATATTTACGATGACACTTCTTTTCTCTCCTTTCTTATGCACAAGTGTCGTGCTTTATTATTTGAAAGTGCTTTCTTTGGGGTTATCAACACTGATTAATCTTTACCACAGCCATCTGTGTTATATCTTCGTTGATATGTCCCGCACTGGTATTGGAACCTGTGTAATAAAGATTTAATAATGAGAGCTGTGTCTGCTTCATATTCTTTCTTATGTGAGTGTCTTTTCCTCCAGCCGAAATGAAAAGGCTTCCGAAAAAACCCACTCTGACATAAGATAGAAGCTTACCTAACGTCTATACTATTCCTACTAGTATTTACTTGTACACGCTAAGCATCCTCTATTCCCCTATGCTATAAGATTACTTCACTGTGATTTTACCTTATAATTATCCTTGTCTGAATTGGGAGTACTAATGCACAATAGATACACAAACGTTCCTCCGAACGCAGCACAACCCTTTTCATACTCCCTTGTCTCATGGAAATCAAGAATCACACTCAACTTCCACAAAGAAGTGGCCACTCTTTATAGGTCATTTTTGCCGCATAGTCCTTGACCTATCTGGACACCTCAAGTCAATACCTCATTATCCCCGTTAGTGGAAATTTACTGATCGGAAACTTTTCCGTTATTTCTAAAAACCTCATTGTTTTGTTCCTTCACTCTGAGTCATCTAGACCGCAATATGCTGTGGAAATTTTCCTCAGTAACCAATCTCCCCACCTCCTTATCAGCCCCAACTCTGGCGGCTCTTTTAACTCTGTTCCCGGTAGTTCACCATCCGCGTAATCAGCGCTGACTCCCTCTCTACACCCACCTGACACTATCTGGTTTTTCAATCCTGTCTTTATCACCTGACCGCGATACTGTCCAATAGTGCTGTCTGCCTTTGTCGCCAACCTATTTGTCCACGCGACAGTTTACCTGTGCTGTCTGCGGGCACTTCCGTGTCTTGACCTATAAACACATGCGCCTGGTCACTCCGTGGTTGGTTATCCTTACTGTTTTGTTTGTTAACCCTTCTCCTACCTGGTTAGTCGTTTTATAAGGTCGTCTATCTGGGAATCAATAAACTATCATCATTCTGTGACACCATATGGGATAAAACCCGGGTCAATGAAGTCTTTCTGGTGACTGCTGTTTCCATCGACAATGAACTGTATTTCTCGTGGAGGACTTTTGTGTTGGCATTCTGGCGGCGGCATTATGCACAGTGTACCTGTGCGGGCTGTTGGCTTGCCAATACTCCTGTCTATTCCATTGTTCACATAGGGCAGTGAGGAGCATTTTGTGTGATATTCACTGGCACAGGAACGGAGCAAAATGGGGATGACCTGTTGCCGTGAAGTTGGAACCGCGACTAACTAACTAAATGTCCAGTTGTAAACTTAAAAAACAAAAAGAGAAATAGTAGGGAGATGTGTGAGATCATTAGATTAGAAAAATTTCCCTTTAAGTAGCTGCAAAAAATCAAACCTTTGGTGACGTAATATGCGGAACTGTGGGTGCGCTTGAGGTTGGTCAGCTTGGGCTGTTTTTTAAAACATTTTTTTGTCATTTTGGTGGGCCACCATCTAGGTCACGGCATATAATGTTAAATACGGGGTGTACCACCAGATAGAGTCTAATCCAAAACTCCACCACATAGGGGATGAAAAGTAGGTCAAAATCTGTCTAAATTAACTCATGTATGGCTATTGTAATATATAAAGCTAAAAACCGTGTGCGTGCGCGCGCGCATATGTCTGAGACTGAGACGCTGCAGTCGAACTACATCACTCTCAGTGTACACGCTCTATGTAAACAATCTTTTACAAAACACAGAAATACACTAAGCCGAAAAAGGGTTAATGTTCCCATATAGATCAAATGTAATTTGCCCTCGACTTTACAGGCAAGGTTTCAGTGATAACCTGATTACACAATCTAGTCACAGATAATTACATGTACAAATGAGGGATTTAATTAGTTAGTCTTTCCTCTTGAGCCTAAGTCGGCGCATAGGGCAGAAGTCATGGCTCGCCATGTCTGGCAGTTCGCTGCTACCTGTTGTAGATCTTGGATGTTCACTTGGCCGTTGAATGAGCCTTCTCTGATGATGGTTCTACGCAGGGTCTCTCATGGTCTTCCCCGTTTTCTTTTCCCTACTGGTGACCATATGAGGGCTTGGTACGAGTGAATGGCTCTCCTACATTTGAGCTTGGGTTCTTCTTCTTTCGTTTGCTTGAAATATGTCTATAACTGCAATGCTGTCTCTTGTATGAATCTTGTCTTTTTTTTTTTTTAGTTCACTCAGCGGTCCATAGAGTTTATCTTCCACTGTTGTCTCTCTAGGCCAGAAGGTTTGCCTAGATATGTTATATTTTGGGCAGTCTTGGAGTATGTGCTCTGCTGTCAGCGACGCCAATCCACATGTGCACATGGCTGATTCACCAATCTTGAATTTTGTATGCATGTGGTTGCGTAATCTATTGTGTCCTGTTCTGAGGCACAGAATAATGACTTGTTCTGGTCTATCCATAACGTGGTAGTAATCTTGAGCAGGTTTTGGTGGCTTTCTGACTAATTTGATTATTCTTTTCTTTTGGTGGTATGTAACGGGCACATCAGGCTGTTCTTCTTTGGCTCCTTCCTTAGCCAATAAATCAGCTCTGTTGTTTCCGGGTATTCCACAGTGGGGTGGTATCCATTGTTTGGTGACCTTATGCTGACTGCTAAGTTCAGAAAGTAGTGTCCTTAGTACTGGCAATTTCCCAGACAGGAGCGCCTCGAGTACTGATTTTGCATCTGTCAATAGCACCACAGGTTGTGTACCATGGCTGGTATTTAGTAATTTCTCTGTTGCTATCTTGATTGCCTCAATTTCAGCATCATGGTTATGGCAGTACTTTCCTGTCGGTACTCTGGCCGTGTCCCTAGTATTATTTGGGTATTCTATATACAAACCCGCTCCTCAATTTCGAACAGCATTTTGTGCTGACCCATCTGTGTAGTCTCGGATCCAGAGGTAATGTGAGTATTCTTCATCAAGGAAGCTGAGAGTGGCTGTTCTGCGCTGCACACTGTTCTGTTCTTCATTGTCAAATATTCCTCTCACTTTTGTCTGGATTTGTAATGATAGTCTATGTTCATCTTTCCATGGAGTTTGCTCTGGTATAGTTCTCAGGGGGATGCCAAATGTGGGCAGATCGGTGGTTTCTCTGCAGAGTTGTTTGGCCTGGTGGATAAAACTGCTTCTTTTCAACCGCCCCATAGCTAAGTTTTCAAATCTTTTCTTCATAGGGTGGCGTGGCAAGCTAAGGAATTTTTCTGCTTGTATTCGCTTTTTCGTATTTCTCTGCTCTCACAGTGCTTGTGTCCTCCCCATTTTCGCCATCTCCACTATAGGGGTTGATCTCATCCCTCCTGTGGTGACCCTAACTGCTTGATTTTGCACCTTGTCCAGCTCTTGTGGTGTGTTTTTTTTTAATGCTGAACACTACGCAGTTGACCCGTATTCCACGTGTGGTCGCATGCTCTGTTGATAAACTTTGCTAAGTATTTCCCCACTGGCTCCCCATGTGGTTCCACTTAGTTTTCTCAGGATAGCTATTTTCCTTCTGGCTTTTGCTACTGCTTTGTTGATGTGCTTTCTCCATGTCAGCCTGCCATGAAATGTTACTCCACGGTATGTTGGTTCTTTATCTTCTCTAAGGGGTATTCCATTTATCTGGATAATCCCTGTCTTTTGTTTTGGAGAGAGGGTAAATAGAGTGGTGCTGCACTTATCAGTGTTTATACTGACACACCATCTATTTGCCCATGCAACAAATGCATCTACAGCTCTTTGTAGCGATCTGCTGGCCACTGATACATGTTCATTTGTGCTCCATAGAACCAGGTCATCAGCGTACATTGCCACTTCAATTCCATGCGGTAGATTAGCAAGATCATTGATGAAGATTTAAAAAAGTGTGGGGGACAAGACCTGGGCTCTTCTGTTGTGCAAGTATGCTTTCACCCATTTGTATATTCTTCCACTCACTTTATAGTTTTTCAGTTTCTTTATCAGACCTTCTTTCCAGACTTTGTCAAAGGCATGCTTCAGACCTATCCATGCAGCAAGCTCAAGCTTCTTCTCTTGAAATACATCTTCAATTTCTTGAGTATTCCATCTAATAGCTACATTGTTTGTAATGAGAGGCGACATTTCAGAAATTCAAAACAATGTTTTCCCATAGTGAATTTGAATAACTAATACACAAAACAATAGATTGCACGATTTATTGTCTGGCATATTTCGCTGCATCTTGGCAGGTACATACTGCAGAAATCACACATAAACTAAAGTAATTAGATAAATCCTTCAGGCTGAAATATACAACACACATATTCACACAGTAATTTGAATTGTCAACCACGGTAATTTAAAACTGACTATCATGTCTTTCTGTTTGCACATAGTTGGTTTCTGTAAATGAATGACCATTGCCCCTGCCAGCTTTAACATGCGACCATATTATTTGTAGTTTTCAAAAGTTTACATCTTCCCAATACCTTTTCCCAAATAACTTGGTAACATTCCAAGTTTTAACAAATATTGGCACAGTGTGGTGGGCTTTCAAATAACGTATTACACAGAAATATCAAATAGGGAAGCCTTTGAGGCCACTAAAACAGTTCATAAATAAACACATGTATTATTTGGCACTCATAGAAGGAAGTAAACACTAGAGGACACACTAGACAACATAAGAATAGAAAGGTATAGATACCGACAGGATTGGAACTTGTCATCTCCAAATGATGACCTCGCTACAGGAACAAGTGTACTTTGACGCATGGCCAACTAGACACCCCTAGTTTTTTTTTCTTTTTTTCCGGACCAGCAGGGGGAGTAATTCCGTAAAATCCATTCGCAGAATGTAAAATATGCCTAATGTCTTTCCCATCAATTTGTAGATCTGCAAGCAAATCTACCATGTTGACATGTCTAACTCTATCAAAAGCCTTTGTGTAGTCAATAAAGCAAAGGTGTTTATCCTTGTTTACTTCTATAGCACGTTCAATAACTGTTCGCAGCATATACACATCATTTACTGTACCCTTTCCTCCTACAAACCCACATTGTTCTTCCCCTATTTCAGGTTGTGTTTTCTTCCTCACCCTTTGCATGATAATTCGTAGCAAAATCTTTGTGATGTGGCTGATTATACTAATTGTTCTATGTTGATCACATTCCAAGGTTCCTGATTTCTTTTGCATTGCAATAAATACAGAGTTACATAATTCAGAAGGTATATCTCCAGTATCATATAATGTGTTCAGCAGTCTGGTGACTTGATCTAGTCCAAATTCTGCTAAAGCTTTAATCATTTCTGTTGTGATGTTTATCTGCACCGAGGGCCTTGCCAGCTTTCATATGCTTAAGAACATTTCGAACCTCCATCTTCAAAATTGGCGGCCCTTCATTATTAAATATAATATCATACTGTTCCTCTCTGTTATCATTATAAAGGTTTTTCACATAATCTGTCCATACATGAAGAATCTGATCTTTTTCTATTATGATTTTGCCATCTTTAGTTTTTAGACAGCCTGTTGATGTACTTGTTCTTTTATTAGTAAGTTCCTGAATTCTTTTGTGCACTAATTTGGTATTTTGACTGTTGTGTTGTTTTTCAATGTCTAAGCACTTTTCCTCAGGCCATGCTTCTTTTGCCTCCTTACATAATATTCTGACTTGTCTGTGAATTTCTTCATATTTGGCAGGATTATTTTTGTTGAGTCGTCTTGTTTCCATTAGGTGTAGAATTTCTTCTGTCATCCATTTCTTACGACCCACCTTCTTTAATTTTGGAATAGTTGTTTCTGCAGCCAAACTGGTTGAATTCTTCAACATTTCCCATTGATTATCCACATCCTGGAATAATATTTCTAGATCAGACAATATATCAAATCTGTTCTGTACTTCTATGTGTAATTTGTTTTGTATTTCATTGTCATTACTCAATTTACACAAATCATATTTAGTGTTTCCTGTTATATACTTGACTTTCTTCAACTTTATCCTCAGTGTTCCTATAAGTAGTCTGTGATCACTATAACAATCAGCACTGGGAACTGTTTTTGCTATTGTTAGTGCGTTTCTAAATCTTCTGCTAATCAGAATGTAGTCAATCTGGTTTCTGATCCTGCTTTCAGGACACCTCCATGTCCATGATCTTCTAGGGTGTTGTTTAAACCAGGTGTTTCCTACAATCATTTCCTGTTCTTTTGCCCAATCTACGAGTCTGTATCCTCTTTCATTTCTCTCACCTAAACCATAGCTTCCTACTGTGTATCTATCACCTTGATTTCCTACTTTTGCATTGAAATCTCCCATTATGATGTTTATTTCTGAATTTTTACATTTCTTTAAGACAGTCTAGTCTCTATGTCATTATAAAATTCCTCTTCACTATCTTCACTGGATTCTCTTGTTGGGGCATATACTTGAATAATATTTATGCTAAAAGGTCTGCCACTTTATTTAACTAGTAGAACTCTGTCCGACACGGCCCAATATCCTTGAACACATTTTGATGTTTTCCGGTCCAAAATAATAGCCACTCCCCTTTGTCGGTCTTCACCTCCAGAATAAATAATCTTAAAATCTTCATCTATCTTGATGCCTTCTTCTATCCGTCTCGTTTCGCACATCCCTAGAATATTAATTTTTTCTCTTTCAATTTCTTGTTTTATGTTCTCTAATTTTTCGTCGTCGTTTAACGTCCTAACGTTCCATGTTGCTAATTTTGACGTCTCTGTCCTTGGCTTGCGATGATCAGACTTTAGGCGAATCATAATGTACTAGGCACTTTTAAAGAGGTAGTTTGCCGTTGATTTCCTCTATGGCAGTAACCGTACTGGTCATTTGCCGCAGCCATTGACCCGAGAGAGCTCCTCTGTCTGCCGTCGTGAAACTTGAGACCATAACCAACCAATATCTGTCGGCTGCCCTCAAAATTTCATACACCACCTGCCTTCCGTGGCTTCTTTTGAACACTTCCAATAAACGAAAACGAAATAACACCACATAATCCACAGGAAAAACACTAAAACAGCTTCATCCCGAAGAATAGATGCGTCACGTCGTCGCCATAGTCATAACATCTGATGGGAGATGCCTTGAAGAGATTAGAACAAGAATCGCCATGGCGAAAGTAGCCTTTAGCAAGATGAAAAACATTCTGGTCAATTGAAACGAGAAAAAGAGTGTTGAGTGGATACATAGAGCCTGTTCTTTTGTATGGATGTGAAACTTGGACAATGTGTAGTCAAGCTGAAAAACATCTGATGGCTGCAGAAATGTGGTTTCTAAAGAGAATGCAAAGAATACCATGGACACACAGAAAAACCAATAACCAAGTACTACAGGAGACAAATGAAAATCGTAAATTGATTAGAGAAATTAGACGTAGACAGTCAACATTTTTTGGACTTGTTATGAGAAGAAATGGATTGGAGAACTTAGTGACAACTGGCAAGATCGAAGGGAACAGACGGAGAGGAAAATACCTGGATGGCTTGGCCACATGGCATGGACGAGACAGGAACACTGAGCTGATCCACGACGCTGGTGATCGAGTGAAATGACGAGACATGACCGCCCACGCTTTCCGGCATGGCACATGATTGATTGATTGAATAAAATGTCAAATTTAATAGGTGCAAGGGAGACAAACATTTGTAAATCTTGAAATTAATTTCTTGAATGCAAATTATCATGCACCAAAATTCTGTCTCACTGTACGTTTACTAGTTATATATAATATATATATATATATATATATATATATATATATATATATATATATATATATATATATATATATATATATATATATATATATATGAAGTGAATAAGCTAATGAAGTCAGTAAATTTAAAGCTGAGCGGTTCAGATCTAAAATTCTTTGTGATCAAGCTGAGACTCGTAAACAAAACGTAAGAACGAATTTCTTCTTCTTCTGCGTTTCACCACGTGTAGATCTGAATTAAAGATTTCCTCTGTCACGGACAATTCAAACATATCATTGATAATAATTTTGTGGAAGTGATTTCGATTGTTTTCACCACGTGTATACCTGTGTTAAAGATTTACTCTGTCACGGATTATCGAAGATGGAAAACCAAATTGTAAAACGTGTTAAAGTCAACACGAGAGCAGGTTTTGAGGGAGGAGAGTTCTATCGAGCGAACACACTTGTGTTTTCTATATCAGGACCTCATGTATTTCGGTTCAACTACTCGCTGATGACGAGCGTCTTGATGGGGCCTGGCGGGATTGGTAAGCAAGGGATAAAATCCATCTACCGTTTTGAGGACCCTAAAAGATGGTACGCTACGCTGACACCGGAAGCAAAGGCGGCCCATTATGAACGGCTTCACGGGATGAAGCATGAACTGCAGGATCCTAAATTAACTATTGTAATTGAAAACATAGAGAAGGAAAAGACCAAGGCTATGATTCACTGGATGTCTACAACCGCAAAGGTTGAGACAGTGAAACAAATAGCCGCGGATATTTCGGGAGATATAAATGCGGAAGTGCATAAACTTAAAAACAGCACGGACAATTGGTTACTGCTGTGAAACCCGAAAGAACCTCTACCACATTACGTGGACATGGAGTTGGACGGGGTAGAAGATAAGCTACACCGTCTCTTCATCACAGTTCCGGGGCGCCGTACGGCTTGTACAGTCTGTGGGGGGGGGGGGGGGGACTCTCACTGGAGTAATAAATGTCCGACTAAAGTACAAATCAAGAAGGGGCCTAGACTGGCACAAAGAGTCTCTTCAAATTCCCAGACAGATCAACATAGTAAGGAGGATGAAGACGGTTTCCAGCTGGTCACTAGGAATAAGGGACGCTCAACCAAGAGCCTGTCTGACGGTGAGAGCTCGACACCTCCAGCCCCCCAAACACCTGTTTCCACGCTGCTGCCACTCAACAACCGCGACTACCCCACACCGCCTGAAGCGCAAAGAGCAAATAAAAAGAAATGTACTGAAAAGCGGGAAGACACATCGACCGTCTCAGAACAAAGCAACAGTGGACCTCAGACAGAATTGAACCAGCCCCTCTTTGACACGTAGACGACAGCGATTCTGTCACGCACAAAAATGTCCCCTCTGTAGATGAATGAAGCTCTATAGTGATGACTCGGCAAATATTGAATCAATATTGTAAAGAAATCAGTATTATTTCCAGTATTGGGAAAAGGCCATTAAAATTTCCAATGTTATTTCAACATTTTGAAGAAGCCATTATTCATTACTGGGTTGAAATGAAGTCAGTAGGACTTGCAATGTTGTGATGAATCAGTGAATAGTGTTTCATGATATATAAAGTCTAGAATGTGATGAATCAGTGAATAGTGTTTCATGGTATATGAAGTCTAGAATGTGATGAATCAGTGACTAAGGTTGCACGATTTATGAAGTCTAAGGTGTGATAATCAGTGAATAAGGTTTTCACGATTTATGAAGTTTAAAGTGTGATGAATCAGTGAATAGTGTTTCATGATTCATGAATTTTGCAACCTGTAGAAGTTATATAATTGTGATGTATCTGTGAATGCTGATTCACGATTAAGGAAGTCATTATAAGTGACAGGATTGTGATGACTCTGTGAATATTGATTTAGGGTTGACGAAGCCCGATAGTTCAAGAGGGGTGATAGAATCTCTATAATAACTCACAGTATTGGTAAAACAATCAAGTGCTATCAAGAGTGTTCTAGATGAAAATTACTCCATGGTATTTCAAGGAAGAGAAGTTGTTCTCAAGGAGTTGAAATCCAAAAAACCAAGTATTGATGAAGCTGTCGGCATACTGGAGAAGATCTGGAAGGAGTCAGCCAGAAGTTCAGGTGAAATGTGCGTCACGCGCCCCGACGGACAATCTAAACTCCTACTCTACGAAGAACGATCTTTTAAAGATCTGAATACTAATTTCATTTTTTTTTAAAAAGGGTGGCTTGTAGTGGTCAGGAAAGTCCTTCCCGTTGTATTTGACACACACAGACACTATCACAGCTTTGGACCAATTATTTCCCTGGGGGCAAGCCATGGACTCTAATTGCTAGTTATAATGCCCCGATTGATTGATTGATTGATTTAGGAACCGACATCACAGCATTCGGAGCATTCCTACAAGCGCGCCGTCCCCATCCTCAGCAGCAAGCGAAAAGTTCCAACACTAATAGTTCCAGTAGCAATCTGATTATATGTCCGTCTCGCCTTTCCTCTGAGCGTCGGGCGTCGGCCAGATCCCCTGGCCACACCTCGCTGCCGCATTCCTACAAGACTATGGGCATTCACAGGGCACTAGAGCGTCACCTTGTAATTTGACATCAGGCCAACAACACCAACAATGTGAAGCTTCACCTCGGTAGCTATGTAACCTAGAAATTACAAAGAAGCCAGGTTTTAACGGGAATGAACATTTAAAGTTTATTAGTCAGTCAGTCGACAGATCATCCTCATTGCACATCGAACCATTCAGTCCATTGTGCTCGGATCCACTCCTCAGCAAATCCCGCAGCGTGTAGCGGCTCGCGACACCAGTTCTGTATTGGTTTATCAATCTTCTTTGGCTTCCTGCGTAGTGTTCTTGTTTGGCCACACCTCTTTTAATTTGCAGTTCACGCAGTTTGATCATGGTTGTAGATTCACAGTCATCACTTGGTTCTCGCAACAGTCTTACTTATCGTAGAGCAGTCAGAATGTCAGCCTAGTCCATGGCGCGTCCGCCCTCCACAGTAGCCTTACCTGCGAGCTTGTCAGCCCGCTCATTTCCTTGTACTCCCGCATGCCCTGGCACGAAGATGAAATTAATGTTTGCCAGCCGAGACTGCTCCAGAGACAGCAACCACTCTCTTCGGATCCACCCCATCTCTATCCTCTTGAGCATGCTCATTGAGTCGCTAAGGAAACATGCCCTAGTGAATATCTGTGTCTCGAGCCATGTTATTGCTTTACTTACTGCCATGACTTCCATAGTCAGGCTACTTGTGATCTCAGCAAAAGCACCAGAGTCCTCCTTCACAATTCTCCCTCCGGCCTGCGCCGTAAACGCCCATGAGCTTCTCACATGTCGGACGACCGACCCATCTGTGTATATGACAGCATCACCGTCTAACGAATTCTCGAAAATCAAAGCTTGTACTTCCGCCTCCACAGCAGCCGGATTTCTTGTCTGCATTTTCTGTCTAGTTGGATGCAGACTGAAAGAGACGTACAGAAATCTGTTGGCAATTGTACCCACTCCTCGCCAGGTTCTAAGTCCTCAAGTGAACATACCTGTTGAAGAATGTCCTCGGCTTGACCCATCCACGACCTTCCTCTTTTTAATCTGCTGCCCTTCACCTTCCTAATTTCACTATGCAGTGGATGTTGTGTGTTTGCGTTAACTCTGAGGTAGGCACGTGCTCTGCAAATTTGTATTCTGTCTTCAATGGTTGGAAGATGACGAAGGTATCGCATCTCCCTGCATGCTGTATCTCTTGTACATCCAAGAATAATGAGCATGGCTTCGTTCTGTATCCTTTCCATCCTTTCTATCTGCTTACGGCTGAGAGTCAGGATCGCCATCGCATACTCAAAAACAGACATGACCAGCCCCTCGTATAGAAGACATAGATGGCGCTGCTCACAGTTTGCTGCCGCCATCACCCGCATCGTAGCCAAACCCCGCTTGGCCTTTGTTATTACCTGGTCTATGTGCTCGTTATAAGCAAGGCTTCGGTCAAAGCGCATCCCCAGGTAATTCATTGCCTGCGTTCTTTCTACGGTCTCTGAACACAGCTTTACAGTTGGTGTTGCAGTGTTCACAATATGATTGTTCAAAGAGAACCATGTCACTGTTTATTGCCCAAGCTCACGGTATTCAATGCACTGCGGTCTTCAGAAAGCACGAGATAGATCAAGATAAAATGTGTGGGTGTGTTGGTGTGTGTGTGTGTGTGTGTGTGTGTGTGTGTGATGGAGAGAGAGAGAGAGAGAGAGAGAGAGAGAGAGAGAGAGAGAGAGAGAGAGAGAGAGAGAGAGAGAGAGAGGGGGGGGGAAAGAGATGTACAAGTGTAACATGCATTCCGCTTGTGGATATGGAAATGAAGCAATGCAAGTAATGTGTGTTTACATGCACTATGCCATAAATGTCATATTATCATAACTGTATATGTATGTATTTGTTTTATTAACGCATCTGACACTTAACACTGACAAACAGCAACGCTCTGTAAAATACACAAACAAAAGAAACACGCATTACTCCTTATAAATATACATTGCTTTGTATAAAATAAACGTTTGAGAAAAAAAAACATACAGAGAGAGAGAGAGAGAGAGAGAGAGAGAGAGAGAGAGAGAGAGAGAGAGAGAGAGAGAGAGAGAGTGTGTGTGTGTGTGCGCGCGCGTGTGTGTGCGTGTCCGTCCGTAAAAGAAAGGGGGCATAATATTTACTTAACTGTTAATAGGGGATCTAACTCCTCAGAATTTGTTTTGGGTGATTTAATTTGACATTACGCTATTGAATAACTCATACTGGAATCTGTTGCTCAAATCCTATCATGATTGTTCTCATCCGAAGATTATACATGGGTGAGATATTTTGTTTCTTTATTATGTATATTTTAAATTCAGTATAATGCAATGTAATAACAATATAAAACACCTGCACGACCTTGAGGTATATTTGCAATATGGCAGTTTAATTAGTTGCACTGGTTTCTCTTCACAACGTATAAATCTTTCGCTATATCTTGTCCTTCTGTGCAGCTAAAACAATCATTAAATTTTTGTCTGGCCGATGAAAGGCCAATGATCACCTTTTTCAGTCTACGTAAATTACTTAAAAAAAAAAAAAAAAATATCTTGTCCTTCACATTCACATTGTCATTCACATTCTTGCTAGCTAGCAAAAACTTTTTGTCAGGCCTACAAAAGGCCAAATTTAAAAAAAAAAAAAATATCTTGTCCTTCATTTCTCCTCAGTTCTTTCATTGACGGCTCTGCGTTGTTGGACATGTTGTCACAATATCACTCATTCTTGTACTCCCGCCTGGTTTCATGTTGATCACCGCACAGTACATCCCGATCTTGTAAACTAGCAGAATCGGGCCCTTTGGAACCCGGAACTTTTACTCCATTATAAACTAGACTTTTCCCAGAACGTGGGCACAGGACATTGCTCAGATGTCATCCATAAAGCCTGCCTATTTGTCAAATGGCAGTGACCCAGTACCGCAGCCAAGCACAAGCACAGATCACTTAAACACAAAAGCAGACCCGTTGGATGATAAAAGCGTGGTGTTGGAGACTGGCAACGAAGGCGCTGAAAATTTGGGGGCCGTGTCGGATTTCTCGAATGCCAAGTGGGATCCTGATGATCCGACAGATAACGAAGTTATGACTCCTCCCTCTCCGGCCTGCATTCGCCGCATCAAAAATGACATCCTGGCCATATATTCAGACCCTCCACCAGGTCTGTGTGTCATGCCTGACCCAAATAATATCACAAAGATTCATGCTCTGCTGACTGGCCCATTCGACACGCCATATGAAGGTGGGTTTTTCTACTTCCTGATTCGCTTCCCTGCAGACTACCCAATAAGTCCTCCGCGGGTCCGGCTCATGACGGAACAGTCCGGTTCAACCCTAACCTTTACAAGAATGGCAAAGTCTGTCTAAGCATTTTAGGGACCTGGGCAGGCCCATCCTGGAGTCCCGCACAAACTCTGTCCACAGTTCTTATCTCCATCCAGTCTCTGATGAATGAGAAACCTTACCACAATGAGCCAGGGTTTAAACATGAACGCACATCTGGTGATTCCAAACATTACAATGACATCATACAGCATGAGACCTTGCGGGTGGCAGTCTGCGATATGATCGAAGGAGGCATTAGGATTCCTGATACCTTGAGGGCGGTGATGGAGAGCTCGTTCCCGGATTACTTCAAGTACTACCTGCAGGTCTGTGAGAGTCTACAGCACCTGGATGGCATGGAGATGAATGATCCTTTTGGAGACACCCGCCCAAAATTTGATTTCAAATCTCTGTCTCGCCGGTTGAAAGCCATTAGATCCAGAATTGACAACAACATCCCGGAGACCGACAGCGACGAGGAGGTAGACGTAGAGGATGATGAAGACAGGAGCAAGGAAGACGGATCCCTTTTGCTGTTAGCTGGTTGCTGTGGGCGAGTGCCCTTTGCAGTTGCCATTTGCTGTGGGCTGGTTGCCTCTATTCTGTGGGCTAGTGGCTGTTTGCTGTGACTCTAGACGGTGCAGAAGGCCATGCAGTTAATGACTGCTGAAACCTACCAGGCTCAAAGTCCCGAGGCTCCAGGAAGCATCATACAGGTTCGGGTGACTGTGTCCTACCACCTGAGTCTACAAACTAACAGCCAATACTACACTGACATACCTGTAGTGGGATGATGAGAATGTCCAGCAGACTACTCTCACCCAACTGTTCACTATCACAACTGTCTATATGTCTGTTTTTCAGAATTTGAATCTCCAATAAAGATTCTAGATTTGCCTGTGTCACCGGAGGAATAAATAATAAAGGACAGGAAGATGTTATTTCCTATACTTAAGTGCTCAAAGACAAAGAAGCGCAACACTGACTTTTAATGGGCCAGAGAAGAAAAGGACAATAAGAAGAAATAGAGAAAGAGCACCGTGTATATTCTCCTCTGTTAACAAGAAAAGGGGTAGAATTTAGACAGAAGATTCCAGGAGTTCTTAGGGCGGGGGATATACGGTTGTACATCCCAGACAGAAGATTACACTGCTGGACTGTAACAGGATCAATGAGTTTACACAACAAACTACAGACTAAACAAAACAAATTAAGAACAACAAAATTAGGTTTTTATTGACAGAACTGCATGATTTGGTGACAAACAGGCATCTTGACATGTCACATAACTGACATATACAGAAATGGGAACCTATGTTCCCACAGTAATCACTGCTGCCTAACACCGCTATGCACATGACTAGGTACCCATCTCCACAAACCAACAAGGACATGGCAACAACAGAGCCTCAACGTAAACAACAACGGTAACAGCAGGTATGGACTCTCTATTGTTATCGTCTCAGGACTCAAGGACAGTCAGTACATACAGAAATGGGAATCGGAGATCCCACAGTTAGAGACAACTGCTGCCTAGCACTGACTCCAGGGGCGGTCTCTAAATGACAGTGAGACCTCAATCATGTTCAGTTGAGTCGAAGGGCACCCTCAATACCCACACAAGACACCCGCATCACATAAGTCGACTGGGACCAGATACAGTGAAGAGCCATAACATAACGGATAACAAAACTATAACCCTAACAGCAGAGATATAGTGGCATAAACAGGTATACGAAGGGGGATGTGAGTGGCCTACGACATTAACCAGAGCCGGGGCTCAAGTTTGCTCTACAAACCACAAACATGGCCAGGGGTCACTACCTGCAATGCATGACAAGGTACAACATCTAATTAATAATCATCAAAGCATCATTATTTGCATCAACACATGGACTTCACAAGACAACCACTACAGCAATGGTGTATGCAAACAGTGTCCTTGTGGCACAAACATAGACATGGACTGTGTAAGTTCACACCAACCACATGATACTTCAACTGGACAACAATGATATGGATAGGTTATAGGTTATACTCCACATAAAATATAAACAGAGCACACACGCTCTACAGCATCCTTCGGAGTGATTGGGCCCACAATTAATGCAACAGCCACCACCATATCATGGGACAATCTTAATGTGAGGGCGGATCATCCCTCGTCACAATGCTCGCAGCCTTTCCTGCTGCTTCTCATCTAACTCAGTATTTACTTCTTGAATACTCTCAGTTCAGGGAGGTCATTACCTACAGATCTCTGACACAACACAACTTCTCATCCCCAACACCACAGGCTAAGAATACCACTCATAAATGCCAATGTTACACAGCAACACTCATCAACTAGTCAAAATCAACACCGAACACAACTCAGCTACACCGGTGTACAACGACTCTAACAGGACAACACCATTTGAACATGTACATACAGGACATAAATACAGTTCAATGCACCAACAGCAATCCAGCAGACATAGGATATGCAATTCAACATGACATCAGCAGGACACACACCTTTGTACTGATAACTGGACAACATTAACAGACCAGAAGCACAGTTCTACACATAACACCAGCAACAATCAGGACACAGGCTATAACATAAGTCACCGCCAACAACTCAGACATATAACACCACATAAAACCATCACAATCACCAAATGATCGCTCTCACCATAGCCACCCTATCTTGTGTAGTGTTCAACCTGGCACCTTCATCACTACACCCAGTCATGAATAATTATTACCATAGCTCCATTTATCTAGAAGAACATAACATACATTGTCATCAAGCACCATATATCTATTACTTTCACTGTGCCACTCTACACCTTCGTACGCCAGCAATCACTATAGGTTTGGCGTTCTTGAGTCATGATAAGTCATCTAACATAATGGAGGCGTCTCTCATCCCCTGGCACCCTTTACTTTTCATTACATGTGAGGCATCTCAATACCTCAATACATTATAATATAAATACACCGGTCTTCCCCTTTTGTTGTGGGAAGTTAAATCATCAACACATCCGTAAAATGGTTTCAGTTCAACTTCATGTTCCTCACTGTAGACCAGACTGGTATAACCACACCATGATGTACCTTGCCTCCCTCTTACTGACTGTACAGTCCACCTGGAACAGCCCTGGTTACCCCAGGCCATTTAATCTACTGTTATCTTCAACCTCACCATGCTACTATAATAATGGCATTATATTATATATATCCTGCACACCTAATCTGGCCACCTTCATACAGGAATACCACCCAAATAGAATTAATCATAACCTAATATTTTATGCAACAGTGGTCCATATTTTCCTCTAAACCATTATTTCCTCATATTTTATGCTAGTGCTCTGTATTTTCCTCTTGTCAGAACACAGACTTTACAGGACAATACCTACATCCTCCTCTACTCTGGGCTATGATACTACATATTTTTAATACTGTACTGAATCGTGGCTATATCAAATTCTATAGAACTACCAAACACACACAGTACAGTATCGATACTTGATTACTTCCAATCCGTACTGCACTGTCTGCTACATTAAATCTAAAAACCTACAAATATACACACCATTGTATGAGAAACATCCTTTCTCCTGAATCGTCACTGAATACACCTGGTACTAGTTTTCTTACTACTTCCCTGCCAGTCTGCAGAGTAGCACTTTTACAATCATTAATTGAAGCAAACCCATGTTGTTGTCATTCTGCCGGTCATCGCCATTTTACATGAAGATAACTCTACTAATTTTAGTCACTCAGGAACAGAAGAGGTCCTCATTCTAGGTAACACTATAAACCGAACTACACCGAATTGTACCTCAAACCTGTGGATGTTAAGTTTGGAGCTTCCAGTTGGGAACTAGCAAAGGCACCACTATCCTATCTTTAATTAAGCTATCTAAATAAATTTAACTCACCAAGAGTGGGCTTACAAATTGCCAGTCATTTTGATGGATTTCCTCGGTCCTCGTGTGTGGGCCACACAAGCCAGTCATGGTTAAATCTAGAGGCATTTGTGACTCCCTACTCTGGTCCAGTGACTGGGGAGGGCTGGTTAAAGCCTCCCTATTCTATACTACAGCGATCTACATAATCGCTCCTTCGGCCACGGTTGTCTGGTTTGGAGAGACCGGGAAACTGACACGCGCCTCTATTTATCCTCGCTTCCAGAGCGGCTTCCCATCGTACCCCAGGGCACTGCAAGGGATGCTGGTACTGGTAACATTATCATCATCATGTATCGCGCCAGACGATTACACCTGTTAAAAAAAAAAAAATATCTTGTCCTTCAAAACGGGAACCTACCGGGAAGAATTAGAAAGTGAATTAAAACATACTGATCCTAATTCTCATGCATCAAGACTACTCGCCCAAGAGATTGACAGATTAACAAAAGGCGAAGATGATAAGAAAGAACGCCCCCCTGTTCAGGTGATAGATGTGCATAGTGATCGTCCTCAAAAATGTGCACTGAAAATCAGAGTACCGGTCAAAGAACACCCCAGGTACAATTTTGTGGGGAAGTTTCTTGGACCAAAGGGAATGACCATGAAATCCCTACAGGATCAAACAGGATGCAAGATGGCCGTGATGGGCAGAGGATCAATGAGAGAAAAAGATAAGGAAGAAGAGCTGAGAAAGGAAGGCGGAAAGTATGCACATCTGAATGAAGATCTCCACGTCTTGGTTGAGTGTTACACAGAAATTACTGATGGCTACAACAGACTGGCAATGACACTGGTTGAACTCAAGAAGTTCCTTGTCCCTGAAATGAGTGACGGCATGTATGGTGGTGGAGATCATGGAGAAATTGGAATGAACGGTGGTGCACCTCGAGGACGTGGTGGATACAGGGGTGGCCCACCAGAAAGAGGTGGTCGCGGGTCATTTAGAGGCCGTAGAAATGGACCAGTGCCTGGTGGAAGAGGTGCTCTTCTATCCAGAGGTGGTGGCCCACCACCAAGAGGTGCCCCTCGGGGAGCTCCATCATCTCGCGGACCCTCACGTGGGGCCGTGTCTAGAGGTGGTCGCTCATCTGGTGCAGCTTCTTATGATGGCTACAGCGCACAGCAGGGATATGGCTCAAGTGGTTATGACTATGATGACAGCTACTATGGAACTGGGCAAGATTCCTATTATGATTATGGTGGTGGATCATCAAGTGCAGCTGCTGGTTACGATACATACTCTGGCAGTTATGGAGATTACAGTGAAGGCTGGTCCAGCGGAGGAAAAGCTGCTCCTCCCACATCTCGGGGTGCATCAAGAACTCAAAGCAGGTCTCACCCATATACGCGTGCAGCTTCTGGAGACTATTAGAAGATGTTGTGGTTTTAATGTGTTGTCACAGAACTGCAGCTTTAACAAGGACTGTCACTGTTCTCATATTGCAAGTGCTGGATTATTTGACACAATTTTCCCAAACTCATCGTGCAGCTCTCATGTCTTGCTGAGGTACTTGGGATTTGACTGCAGTTTTGTTTTGAATGCTGTTTATTTTTATTATTATTATTTATTGAGCAGCATATTCTGTAAAGTGGGAAAGTGTATTTTTAACATCTATTTTAACTTGTCAAATTGGTCTTATGTATAGGTTACGCAAGTCTGTTTCATAAAAGATGGCAGTGATCAGAAACAACTTTTTTTTTACATTAGAGATATTGTTGTCCAGGCAAGAACAGCTAGGTTTTAGCCGGCTAAATATTGTACAGTGTTTATTATTTGTTATATGAAAACTGATGTCTGTATTCAAAGTTTTTTCTTACCATATGTGTGTTTTCAAATGTTATTGTCAGCATCCAGTCATTTGTCCTTCAAAATTGTTGTTTCCATTGGAAGAATAGTATTTTGTTTAGTCATATGAACATTAAAGACTCATCAGAACCACAAAAAAAAAAAAAAATATCTTGTCCTTCCGGTGAGAGTATTGGTCCCAGCAGACGTGAGAGGAAATCTCTAGAGACGGCGAGAAGTGTGCTCAACTTTCTGTGTCGTTTACTGAATTCTAGTTTCCCCATATTGGGGAACAAAACTTTTTGACTGGCCTCCAAGGGCCATAAAAAAGAAAAACGAAAAAAAAAAATATCTTACGTAATGGTGAGAGTACTTCCGGTGAGAGTATTGGTCCCAGCAGACGTGAGAGGAAATCTCTAGAGACGAGGAGAAGTTTGCTCAACTTTCTGTGTCGTTTACTAGAATTCTTCTTTTTTGCATTCTGAGTCGTAGAAGCTCGGATATTTTATCTAGATAGTTGTCGCAGAAGTGAGAAGCTGTAACTTGGGAAACGCGGCCACCATGTCCTTCTTGGATGGCATTGAGCTTCCCGCTGGCTCAAACGTTCTGCTGCTGTGGGCTGGGGAACAGATGACAATCCACATACAAGAGCTGGCGTCTGCAGTTTCAGAGAAGGTCAAGTCAGGGTCCGGTGGCCGGCTGCAGCTGGAGCACATTGACAGACTTGTTATGTCATCTCACCCAAATTCAAGTTTTGCTGTGGCCATATCTGGTCTGATCAACTCCTTCCACAACCACCACACTGTGGAAGTACTTGGGGAGTTGTGCCGAGTGCTGACTCCCAGATAGTTAGTTAGTTAGTCGACAGATCATCCTCGCTGCACATCGAACCATTCAGTCCATAAGTGCTCGGATCCCCTCCTCAGCAAATCCCGCAGCGTGTAGCGGCTAACGACGCCAGTTCTGTGTTGGTTTATCAATCTTCTTTGGCTTCCTGCGTAGTGTTCTTGTTTGGCCACACCTCTTTTAATTTGATGCTCTAGCAGTCTGGCCATTGTTGTAGATTCACAGTCATCACTTGGTTCTCGCAAAAGTCTCACATCACGTAGAGCATTCAGAATGTCAGCCTGGTCCATGGCGCGTCCGCCCTCCACAGTAGCCTCACCTGCGAGCTTGTCAGCCCGCTCATTTCCTTGTACTCCCGCATGCCCTGGCACGAAGATGAAACTAATCTTTGCCAGCCGAGACCGCTTCAGAGGCAGCAACCATTCTCTTCGGATCGACCCCTCCTCTATCCTCTTGATCATGTTCATTGAGTCGCTAAGGAAACAAGCCCTGGTGAATGTCTGTGTCTCGAGCCATGTTATTGCTTTACTTACTGCCATGACTTCCATGGTCAGGCTACTTGTGGTTTCAGTGAAAGCACCAGAGTCCTCCTTCACAATTCTCCCTCCGGCCCGAGCTGTAAAGGCCCATGAGCTTCTCACATGTCGGACGACCGACCCATCTGTATAGATGACCGCGTCACCGTCTAGCGAATTCTCGAAAATCAACGCTTGTACTTCAGCCTCAACAGCAGCCGGATTTTCTTGTCTGCATTTTCTATCTAATTGGATGCAAACTGAAAAGGATGTGCAGAAGTCTGTTGGCACTTGCCCCCACTCCTCGCCAGGTTCTAAGTCCTCAAGTGAACACACCTGTTGAAGAATGTCTTCGGCTTGACCCATCCACGACCGTCCTCTTTTTAACCTGCTGCCCTTCACCTTCCTAATTTCACTATGCAGTGGATGTTGTGTGTTTGCGTTAATTCTGAGGTAGGCGCGTGCCCTGCAAACTTGTATTCTCTCCTCAATGGTTGGAAAATCAAGAAGGTAGCGCATCGCCCTGCATGCTGTATCTCTTGTACATCCAAGAATAATGCGCATAGCTTCATTCTGTATCCTTTCCATCCTTTCTATCTGCTTATGGCTGAGAGTCAAGATTGCCATTGCATACTCCAAAACAGACATGACCAGCCCCTCGTACAGAAGACATAGATGGCGCTGCTCACAGTTTGCTGCCGCAAACGTTACCTCCAGGAGTTAGCAGCTCCCTGCCAGGGAGATGAAAATGGAGTCCAGTCAAAAGATAAACTTGTGTCACTTCTGAAGCTTCAGGATTTGTAAATATATCTGAGCCATATGAAGTATCTCTAAATGATGATGAGAAGTCAGAACTTGCGAAGCGACCAGAATAAAACAGCGGAGCCACATTGTACAGACTTGTGGCAGAAAAACCTGGTTACGAAGTTGGCTCGTCATCGCAGCTGAAGTTATCCTTCAAACCAAAGGCTGCCGCTAAAGCAGATGAGAATGTGGCCAAAGTGTGGAGTTTGCAGACCATGGACCTCCTTGATGCTGACGTGGCCTTGGTCAATGAGGATGACTTGTTGGATGAGAGTGATTTGAAGAAGCCAGATCCAGCATCTCTTAAAGTGGACTGTGGAGTGGGGCCAAAAAAGAAAAAGGCATGTAAAAACTACACGTGTGGTTTGGCCGAAGAATTTGAGGCAGAGAAAGTACAAGTGCCGGCCAAGACATCCGCTTGTGGAAATTGCTACCTGGGAGATGCCTTCAGATGTGCCAGCTGCCCTTATCTTGGAATGCCGGCGTTCAAGCCTGGAGAGAAAGCTGCCCTGACAACTCAACAGCTGAAAGCAGATGCATGAAAGACCACATGGTTATGAGCATTGTTTTCCTGATACAGAGAACAATATGCCACTTCCCATTCCACCCATGTTACATTGAATATATCGTTTGTGTAGATATTATAACATGTGTACAGTTGGTAAACTGTTATCCTGCAGATATTCTTATGAACAACCAGTCACATTTTCTGTAAATGATTGATTGTCAAATATCAGGAAACAGCTGCTATAGCTATCTTCAACTGTTCTTCCTCTGCTCTTTAAGCATAGGTCCTCAACTTATGCCTAGTTGTCTTTTGCTTTCGCCAGCAATTCGCTCCATTTCCAGCCAAGATTATTCATGTCTCTAATGCTTTTCCTTGGTGCTTTTTTTTTTTAAAGTCTCCGTCTCCAATTCTTTTTTCCATGTGTATGTATGTCTCTATTTCATTTGCCTGTGGGTTCCGATGAAGAGACTTTGTAGTTGTACTATTTTAATGTTTTCTCAGTGCGTCTCCTATCTGGTGTCAGCGTCTTGGGTGGCTGTTGAGTTCTCTCAAAGCTACTAGAGATTCTGTTATACCATCTGAAGCTTCCTATTATGTGCATACACCAGTTAATGCACATATTTTTGTTGTCATTGATTGAGTCTGTCCAAGTTTCTGAACCATACAGCAGTGCTGACTTTACCTTAAATATTCTCAATCGGTTGCTCTTCAGACACTAAAACAGCTGAATAAATTGTGGAATGGGACAAATAGAACTACAAAAAATTAGATGTTTAAGAGCATGCATCTTTCCCATTGCAACATACGCCTGTGAGACCTGGAAACTTACTAAGCAAGCTGAACAGCGCATAAATGCCTTTGAATATAAAAGCTATAGATGGGTTCTAGGAATATCTTGGATACAGAAAAGATCTGAATATTGAAGGTTGGCTACTAAAGATGATAAAACAAAGAAAATCGAAATATTTTGGTCACTTGAAACGTCATGAAAGTTTGAAGAGAACAATAATTGAGGGGTATATGATGCCAGGGAAGAGAAGAAAAGGAAGGCCAAAGAGAAGATGGGTTCAGGATGTGGCAGATAATCTCCAGATGGGTGTATCGGACGCGGGATATCTTGCATATGACCGAGAAGTTTTCCGGAAGGTTATTGGAGCGAGGTTCTGCAAAGGATATGCTACTGAATCAATTATCAACTTGATACTAGTTTTAATTTCTGTTGACTTCCATAGATTTCCCAGTGCTCTTCCTTTTTTCTATATATATATATATATAGCTACTGTTCCACCATCTTTCTCAACATTGCTAACTAAATATGGACGTAGGTATATGATTCCACTTATTATCTTCAGCTGTTACTGTCTCTAAATTCCTAGAACAGCCATAGATTATGCACCTATGTAAAAATGCCATTTAGCTGCCAGTAAAGCAAATAGATTGATGTGCATTCATGTAGTCCGGATTCGTTGATTTAGTCAAGGGAACAGAAGATTGATGTGCATTCATGTCGTTAAGGTTGGTTGATTTAGTCAAGTTAACAGAAGATTGATGTGCATTCATGTAGTCCGGGTTGGTTGATTTAGTCAAGGGAACAGAAGATGGATGTGCATTCATGTTGTTAAGGTTGGTTGATTTAGTCAAGGGAACAGAAAATTGATGTGCATTCATGTAGTCCAGGTTGGTTGATTTAGTCAAGGGAACAGAAGATTGATGTGCTTTCATGTAGTCCGGGTTGGTTGATTTAGTCAAATGAACAGAAAATTGATGTGCATTCATGTAGTCCAGGTTGGTTGATTTAGTCAAGGGAACAGAAGATTGATGTGCTTTCATGTAGTCCGGGTTGGTTGATTTAGTCAAGGGAACAGAAGATTGATGTGCATTCATGTAGTCCGGGTTGGTTGATTTAGTCAAGGGAACAGAAGATTGATGTGCATTCATGTAGTCCGGGTTGGTTGATTTAGTCAAGGGAACAGAAGATTGATGTGCATTCATGTCGTTAAGATTAGTTGATTTAGTCAAGGGAACAGAAAATTGATGTGCATTCATGTAGTCCAGGTTGGTTGATTTAGTCAAGGGAACAAAAGATTGATGTGCATTCATGTAGTCCGGGTTGGTTGATTTAGTCAAGGGAACAGAAGATCGACGTGCATTCATGTAGTCCGGGTTGGTTGATTTAGTCAAGGGAACAGAAGATTGATGTGCATTCATGTAGTCCGGGTTGGTTGATGTAGTCAAGGGAACAGAAAATTGATGTGCATTCATGTAGTCCAGGTTGGTTGATTTAGTCAATGGAACTGAAAATTGATGTGCATTCATATAGTCCGAGTTGGTTGATTTAGTCAAGGGAACAGAAGATTGATGTGCATTCATGTAGTCCGGGTTGGTTGATTTAGTCAAGGGAACAGAAGATTGATGTGCATTCATGTAGTCCGGGTTGGTTGATTTAGTCAAGGGAGCAGATGTTGAGATTGAAGTTTATTTATATACAGTTGGGGTTGGCTTATTATTTGTGGATTTGAAATTTGGAGTGGAACAGGTAGATGTTGAGATTGAAGTGTATTTCAATGGGATTAAATGGTTATGAATACAAAGGTGAGTGATCAATATGAGCTCGGAATATTATTTGGTTCACCATAAAATATCCTTTTTTTGGGAGCCGATGGTCTGGCATGCGAGCTGGGTGTCCAGTCCAACTAATCCTTTGTATCATGTGCATGTTGCCCTCTCAATAACTGCTGGGAATAAACTATTTGATATTTTTTTTTAAAAACATATCTTACGTAATTATTACGTTCGCGATCGCTTCTCGGCCTTTTGGCTAAGAGATCGCGTCCCGGCCTTTTGGCTAAGATCGAGTGTATTTGCTGCCCCCCCCCCCTCCAGTAGTGCGCTTGGTCTGGTCGGAGGCCGGGATGATCCTTCTCGGTCCCGTGGCTAGGATTGGACGCATTTGCCGCTGTGAGCCCGGTAGTGCGCCTGGTCTGGTCGGGGACCGGGGTGATCAAACCACCTCACATAGCATCACTTTAAATGTGAGCCCGGTGGACCACTGTGGGCAATAGCTCACAGTGGGACTAAGGGTCCACGCCAAAAAAAAAGGGGGTGGCGGGGGAACCAGTTGGTCTGGGGTAACTGCCAAAGCCAATTAAAATAAAAAAAATAATAAAATAAAAATCTTATGTAATCAATATACAATACACTTTTGCAACGAATTTAACACTCAATAGAAGATTTAAAAAAAATATCTTACGTAATCGTATACAATAGCACACAAATACAGAAATTTTTGTCCGGCCTGTAAAAAAAAAAAAAAAGAAAGAAGAAAAAAAATATCTTACGTAATTACTGCAGCTATGATACTGCATGCGTTTCAAAATACAATCATACAAATATTCACAAACACATTGACATAACGGAATAAAACCAGCTAATCATTTTACTCATTCGAATACCCATAATATATATGAATGTGGACATGCACACATATATGTGTACATGCACACATATATGTGTATGCTTGTATGGTAGAATGTGGAATATAGAATGTGAATATACAGGTTTATTTTAGGTGTTTATCATATAATACTGACACCCGATCGTCTTGACAGACAATAGTGCAGTTTGAATGGGTGTGTCCCAGACCAGTCCCTGATGTGGAGATTTTAGAACGTGTGTGCGCCTCGTGACGCGAGCCCTGTGTGTGGCTTATTTTGTGAATACTTCTCACTAGGTGGTAACAAACATTGGAGAGCGCAAATAGTACACGCGGCAGCTCCTCTGGCCTAGGGAAACAAAGGATTTGTGGAAAATTGGTTGCGTGTCCTTTGTAAAACCCGGCCACCGGCCTGGTGTGTCTAGTGGCTGGTGGTCACTAGGCATTTTTGCGTTCAGTGGTTTGCTCTTTGCCTAAATACAACACGATTTCCCAACACGAATACATAGTTGTAGAATACCAAAGGCCAACATGTATGGTATTTGTATATGGGTAGCCATGTATGGGTATTTCGTGTAGGTATTTATGTAAATATAATTATTGCTTTGTGTTGATATACAGGTATTTACATTAATATATGCACATGGAAATCCCCCCCCCCCCCCACAATTTAAATAGAATGAGAATGTAAAGGTTATTGCCCAAGATCACGGAAATCCATGTACTATCATCTACAGAAAGCAACAGATAGATCAAGACAGAATGTGTGTGTGTGAGAGAGAGAGAGAGAGAGAGAGAGAGAGAGAGAGAGAGAGAGAGAGAGAGAGAGAGAGAGAGAGAGAGAGAGAGAGAGATGGACAGGTGTAACATGCATCCCACTTGTGGAGATGGAAATGAAACGAGGAATGTGTGTTTACATGCACTATGCCATAAATGTCATATTATCATAACTGTATATGCATGTTTTTGTTTTGATTAACGCATGTGACACATAACACTAACAAACGGCAACGCTTTGTAATATACGCAAACAAAGAAACACACATTACACCTTGTACATTGCTTTGTATGAAATAAACGTTGAAAAAAAAATTTAATCAGTGCAGCTATGTTACCCTTTACCCATTTTGGAAAAGGCAGTGGAGCCAAAATTAATGTACAGAAATCACAGATAATGGGTCTGGGAAAGTGGAAACAAAAGGCTGATTTCCCTCCAGATCTGAGACACATAGACACCATGAAGCTGTATGGGATCACATTTCCATGTGATCCCACAGAAACACACAGACAGACATGGCACGCACTGACCGAACAGATCACAGACATGTTACACAGGTATAGGTACAAGACATCCACAATATTTGGTAGAAGCACAATAGTCAACACATACATAATACCCAAAATAATATACTTAGCGACAGTACTGGACCCTCCCAAACAGACCGTCACAAACATAAACAAACAAATCAGACGCTTCATCTTCACCAACACAATACACAGCATACAACACAAAACTCTCATACAAGAATAGAAACAAGGGGGGATTGCACTACAGGACATCCACACAAAAATACTGTCACTTAGAATCAGTCACATAGGTAAAATCATCAGACACCCATAACAGAACAGACTAGCACTATACTACATAGCCAACAACATCAAACATCTCACACCCATTAACAATGCAACTGCACACTACCAGGGAAGACTGCCAACATTCTAACAGACATGCATACAGGCAATACAAGGACATGAACAGTTAATACAGCAAACAACACACACAATATACAAACATTTAGTTAGAGAACAAGCACCATCACTAAGATTTAGGAGTAAAAGAGGGCACAAATACTTCATGACTGACTTCACATGCACCTTTTCAAACCTACACAACAAACACATAACCCCAAAAGCTAGGGAAATCACATATAGACTGTTAATACAGTATGACCCCCACAACACAAGTAGAAGCATACATATCCAAACAATGTCAATTATGTAGAAACAACACACAAGAGACAGAGGAACACATTTATTATGCATGTCCAACAATTACTGTTACACGCGCAACACTCCAACACCTCATACAAACGCACACAGGCAAACAAACCGACATATATAAAGCAATTTTTCTCAACACTATTCCAAAGACAGCAACAGACATACATACAAAACTACTTATAGCACTTTCTTACTACAGACATCTTATATGGACATGCAGAAACGTAGCCAGATACAAACACCGCACTTATAACACTCACTTAATTTCCTTTATGTACACACACAAAATATCACAACTATTTCCAGAGTAAATCATATGTATTCTTCCTTATTGTATTACAAATTTGGTATACATGAGTGCGAGAAAGAAAGAAGAAACTGTGAGTGAATGGTGAGTGAATGATTATAAAATATCACATATGGTCACCAAGACCAATGAATAATTCCTCATGTAAAGATTTGTGGAAGTATAAATGCTTCTTTTATGTGCTTCATAATGATGATTTAACCCTTATATATAAGGGGCAAAGAAAATCAACTCCTTCCATTCCAATTTATTAATTATTGAATGCTTGCTTTAAAAGCACTTGCTATGCTATACTACCATATTATAATTATTATTATTATTATTATTATTATTATTATTATTATTATTATTATTATTATTATTAATATTGTTATTATTATTATTATTATTATTATTATTACTATTATTATTATTATTATGCCGGCTTCGTGGCTTAAAGGTTATGACTTTTCTCCGTAATCTCGTATACTCTCGTGGGCAACGTGATGACGGTGAGAATCAGCAGTGGTTCGAATCGCATCGGTAACTTACGGGGTATGTGAGCCGGCCGCTCAGAAAGCAAAGGCAAACTACTGAGCGTAATCTTGCCAAGAAATCAACATACAGCTGAAAGATGCTGCTGTTGACTGCGATGTCCTGTAACGGATATGGACAAAAAATTTTATTATTATCATTATTATTATTACTATCTTTATTTTACCTTTACTATCCTTAGTATCATTAATGTTATATTGATATCATCATTATCATTTCACAACTTCATCTCCCCTGTGCCCCCCCCCCTTTGCTTATGGTTTGTTGCCTTTGGTACTACCCCCACTGGTTGGTTCAAACATTTATCCTGCCTGTAACATCATTAGAGTGGTCATGAGGGCATTGGTAGAGTGGTCATGAGGGCATTGGTGGAGTGGAAGCACTTGGTGAGAGTGTGGCAAGGGAAACAAAAATTTAAAGATTTCCCCTTTTCTTTGTAACCCCCCTGTCACATGTAAATGTGTTCAAGGAATGGAATATGCTAATGGGTAATTTCCTATGTTGTAAACACACAATATCACAGATATCTCAAGAGTAAGTACAAGTACTCTTCTTTATGATATTATATTTTAGTATACATGAGTGCGAGAAAGAAACAGGAAAATGTGAGTGAATGTTGAATGAATGAATACAATATCACAGATGGTTACCAAACCAATGAGATTGTAAAAATTTGTGTTAATACAAATGCTCGTTTTATTTTTACAAAAAAAAAAAAAAAAAAAAAAAAAAAAAACAAAGAGGAAAGGGAAAAAAATGAATGAACCCTTACAACTAAAGAAAAAAAAAGAATCAAGGAGAAAAAGATAACTATCTCCTTTTATTCCTACTATTATTGAACATTGCAGGTTGCAATTGTATGTACCTGCTATGCTATGTTAACACCATTGCTAAGAAACTCATTAGCAAATGGAATCACATGTTTAAATAATTCTATCATTATCATTACTATTATTATCATTGCTGTTATTAACATTGCTGTTATTACCCTTAGCATGTTTTATTTTTACCATTTATTATGATTGTCATCACTATTAATATATAACCTCATCCCCCATGTACCCCCTCCCCACTTGCTCATGGTTGTTGTTGCTCTTGCTGATACCCTCACCGTTTAGTTTCAGACAGTTATTCTGCCTCTACCATCATTACCAGAGGGTGGTTATGAGAGCATTGGTGTGGTGGGTCTGATAGGTGAGAGTGTGGCAAGGGAAACAAAAATGGGAAATTTTTTCTCTTTCCCTCTTTCTCTCTTGTTTACCCCCCTCCACATGTAAATATGTCCAATGAATAAAATATTTCACATGCCACATACACGACCACATGCAATGCTCGGTAAATACACGCACACAAATACTGAACACAAGGACGCATGTAAAAATACTAACAACACAAATGCACTTGTACCACCTTTACCATGCTTTCATACTGAGATTAAGTAACTCTGTATTACTATTTTATTATTATGGTTCGATTGCTATTATTCTTTAATTCTATGATCATCATCATCATCTTCCACTTCTGCCGTCAAGCGTCGTGGGGAGGAATAATTTGCGTTCCAGTGCCCGGTGGACGGCACTGGATAGTGTCATTCCGTGAGGTTGTACAATGTCTCTGATGTCGTCAATCCATTTTCTTCTTGGACGTCCTCGTGGTCTCGGCGCAGATGATCTTTGATGTAAGGCCAGTGATGGTAGTTGTTGATGTTGCATTCTAATGACATGGCCAAACCACTTGATCTTCTGTCTGTCAATAAATGTGGCACAAGGTGTTGATCCCACAGTCTGTCTGATAGTAGCATTTCTTACTCGGTCTCGGATTGTTAAGTTGGCAGCTCTCCTCAGGCATCTCATTTCGCAGGTGTTGATTTTGCGAAGGTGTAATTTGGATAAAGTCCAGGTTTGAGATTGGTAGCATAGGGTTGGTGTGAATATGCTGTTTATTATCTGTCGTTTTGCGGACATGGGTATGTTTGGATGTTTCAGTAAGGGTGATAGTTGATATGTAAGTGCACTAGCTTTTTGACATCTGATGTCAATTTCTCTGTCCAATCTGCCATCTTCTGTGATCATACTTCCAAGGTATTTGAATTCTTTAACTTGTTTCAGAGGTGTGTTATTTATCTGTATATTTAGTGGGCCTGGCGATCTGCTAACTTGCATTACTTCGGTTTTGGTTGTGTTTATACTCATATTGTATCTGCTGCAGGCTGAACTCAGATTAGTAATATGATTTTGTAGTCTGCCCTCATCGCTGTAAAACAGGCACTGATCATCTGCAAATAGAAGTTCATTTATTCCCTGTGGGTCAGTTGTTTCATCTGGAGTAAAGAGTTCTAAATTTTCTGAATCTGGTCTGTCGAGACTTGCTTCTTTGGAAATTCTGTCCATGTAGATATTGAATAGCAGGGGAGAGAGCACACATCCCTGCCTCACTCCTGTATTGACTGTGAACATATCTGATATACCTTCCTGTGTTCTTACTGCACTTTGGCTCGAGTGGTACATGGCTATGATATTTTCTAGCAGTTGCCCTTCTATCCCATAGTCTTCAAGGATGGTCCATAATTTGTATCTGTCTACTCTATCAAAAGCCTTTTCCTGATCTACAAACACAATATTCTGCTGGTCACTATATTCAATAGTTTTTTCACAAATTTGTCTAAGTGTAAATAATGCATCAGTGCAACTTTTACCTTTCCGAAAACCGAATTGTGCTTTGCTTAACTGTTGTTCAACTATTGGTCTAGCTCTTTGTTCCAAAAGTTTTGCATACATTTTCCTTATGGCTTAGGAGTGATATACCTCTGTATGTTTCGCACTCTCTCATATTGCCTTTCTTTTTCCATATTGGTACTATTATTGCCTATGATCACTGTTTATTATTATCATAATCCTTCATCTCCCCACTTGTTACTGTTTGCTGTGGATTCTGCTGCCGCCCTCAACGGTTGGCTCTAACAAATTATACTGCCATGTTCATCATTACCGAGTGGTGGTGATGGTATTGGTGGGGTTGGAGCCGACAGGTGAGCGATGTGGCAGGGGAAATAATAACCGTGTAATATCATCCTACTGTTGTTTAAAATATTTCCTTACAACAATTTCAATGAAGGAATGTTCCAATGTATAAAAAGTTTTGTAAATTTGCGCATATGTCACCTACACGTCCACATGCAACGCTCTGTAACAACACGAACAATACACTTTGCAACGATTTTAACACTCAATAAAAGTTTTAAAAAAATATATATCTTACTTATTTGGTCTACACGTCTTCACGGTTGGCATTTATGTCGCGTATGCGGGCATGGTCTTATTCTGTTTTTCGCACTTCTTCCACGGCGTAGTTTCAAAAGGTGTCTACGTGACATCTTATTTATGACTGGTAGAGTTCGGCAAACGATTTTGTGCAATTAGAAAGAAAGATGCACACAAAAGTAAGCTATTTCAAAAATCTGGTCAAAGTGGTTAAAAGCGCAAATGGGCAGAGATGTGTCAAAGAGTAAGCACAGACAAGTCACTGAAATTGTTCTGGCGACTACATAAAAGCATGAGTGGTGTAGTCAAGAATAAGAGCATTTCTGACTTCCAAGGTGCTGGCCTCATCTAGCAGAGGACTGACGAGGACAAGGGCAAAGCCCTCTTTGAACGCTATCTAGAGCAGAGCAACCAGACAGACATGGGAGGCCAAAATCTGGCCAAGGAGGTCACCTCAGACAGGTGCAAGGCCCAGAACACTTCGGATGAAGACAACAGTGACAGTGAAAGAAATAAAGGCTGTGCTTCGACGACCAAAAAACATCGCTACAGGGCCTGATGGCATAAGATACGACGACATCAATAGGTGTACCGACAACGAGCTAGAGAAACTAGCAGACATGTACAATAACAGTATAGAGAGTGTTAGCATCAAGAATGAGTGGTTACACAGCTATTTGATTCCCTTGCCGAAGCCTGACAAAGACCACACAAAAATTCAGGGATATCGAATTATAACCATGCAGAATAAATTAGGCAAGCTGCTGGAGAAGGTCATTGACAGGAAAATATCAAGCCAGCTAGAGAGGCAAGGTGTTTTCCCACCTACCCTGGGTGGTTACCGTCCAAAAAGAGAAACCTGGACCAATGCAGCAGTTTTTGACCATGATGTCTATGAAGGTTTCCACTCAGGCATTGAAACCTTTGCTGCAGCGATTGATCTTGAGGACGCGTACAACAGAGTACCATTGGATTTTTTAATGCTTCAGCTTCTTGAACTCAAAGTAAGTCCATTCCTCCTTAGTTGGATCGCTGCAGCCTTCTTCCAACGGAAAGTAATTTTTAGATGTGGCAGTTGGACTTCGGAACCAACAACAATATATCCTGGCCTACCACAGGGATCACCATTATCTCCGGTACTGTTCAACGCCTGCACAGTGAGAATCACCAGTGAGCAGATGACAGGACATTGTCATATGCCGATGATGTTTTTGTGTATCGTCAGGGTAAGGATAGAGAGCAGGTTGCTGTGGAACTACAAACCGAACTCAATCGCATAAGTACTTAGTGTGATCAAGCTGGGGCAATGGTCAACCCAACAAAGGCAACAGTTACATGGTTCTCGTTGAATAATCATATTGTCAACACTCCAACACCAACTGTAAAGCTGTGTTCAGAGACGGTGGAAAGAACGCAGGGAATGAATTACCTGGGGATACGGTTTGATCGAAGCCTTGCTTATAATGATCAAATAGACTAGGTGATAACAAAAGCCAAGCGGGTTTGGCTGCGATGCGGGTGATGGCGGCAAAAAACTGTGAGCAGCGCCATCTATGTCTTCTGTACGAGGGGCTGGTCATGTCTGTTTTTGAGTATGCAATGGCAATCCTGACTCTCAGCCGTAAGCAGATAGAAAGGATGGAAAGGATACAGAATGAAGCTATGCGCATTATTCTTGGATGTACAAGAGATACAGCATGCAGGGCGATGCGCTACCTTCTTGATTTTCCAACCATTGAAGAGAGAATACAAGTCTGCAGAGCACGCGCCTACCTCAGAGTTAACGCAAACACACAAAATCCACTGCATAGTGAAAAACACACAACATCCACTGAATAGTGAAATTATGAAGGTGAAGAGCAGCAGGTTAAAAAGAGGACGGTCGTGGATAGGTCAAGCCGAAGACATTCTTCAACAGATGTGTTCACTTGAGGACTTAGAACCTGGCGAGGAGTGGGTACAAGTGCCAACAGATTTCTGCACATCCTTTTCAGTTTGCGTCCAACTAGATAGAAAATGCATACAAGAAAATCCGGCTGTTATGGAGGCTGAAGTACAAGCGTTGATTTTCGAGAATTTGCTAGACGGTGACGCGGTCATCTACACAGATGGGTCAGTCGTCCGACATGTGAGAAGCCCATGGACCTTTACAGCTCGGGCCGGAGGGAGAATTGTGAAGGAGGACTCTGGTGCTTTCACTGAAACCACAAGTAGCCTGACTATGGAAGTCATGGCAGTAAGTAAAGCAATAACATGGCTCGAGACACAGAAATTCCGTGAACATCGACCGTTTTCTCGAGGGGACACCGCTTCACAAGAAAGGTACGTTAGTTCTTACTATTACCGGACCTGGGGCGGCGGCCAGTACGTTGCTCGGCCCATGTGGTGTGCCTGCTGGCGGAGTAGCTGACATTTACCGACACGAAACACCGACACGGTGGTTTGCAAACCTGACTCAAGCTGCCTAAGTGGCAGTTTACAAAGGCCTGCATGGCAAGAAGATAAAACTGCCGACGAAGGGACAGGTGTCGATTGAACATTTTGAAAAAGAACGAGAACGTGTGACGATTCATTGGCTTCTCAACACGATTCCTCCAGAGGGAGTCAAGTTCATTGTGAAACAGACAATTGGTGAAGAAAATGTGGAAGTATTCCGCATTCAGTACCGTGGCGAAAAGTGGGGAGTCCTGTGTACCCCGACAAAACCAATACCACATTATGCCAAGATCACGGCGCCTGGGAAAATCACAGGCGATCACCGTATCATGTTTACAATGGTTGGTCGTCGCACCCAATGCCCTACATGTGGCTTGGACTCGCACTGGGCCAAGAAATGCCGGAGACAAAAGAAAGACAATCTCAAACAAACCACTGAAAGATCACAAGAGGAGTTCTCCGCACTCGGGGAAAAAGCTCAAACAACTTCGATTCACACAATACAAGATGTCGCCGTGACAGCCGGCCAAAAAGAGGCCACGAGGCCAGTCGTGGACTCAGTAACAGCGTTAAAAACGACAACACAAGAAGACGAAGACGACGGTTTTCAAGTCATCAACCACGGCAGAAAATGACAATGGCGAGAGAGAAGGAACTCGTCACTCAGCAAGGACGTGAAAGAAGAGGAGGAAGGGAACGTCCTCTTTCAACCAAACAAGAAATCTTCAAAAACACAAGACAAACAGAGCGAAAACAGCGATGCGGAAGGGCCGCTTTTCATCAACACACATTCTGACACCGACGACGGAGACCACGAGGAGGACGACAACAACGAAAGAAACACCACAGAGGGAGATAAAATCCCAAACTGAAGACAAGACAGCAAAAGGTACTAACTTCTAACCTACTCATTATTTAGTTTTTAAATTATTTATAAAATGGCAGACAGTTTATGTTTAATTAGCTTAAATATCCGTGGTATGAAAATGAAAGTACAACACATAGTCACACTCATACACAAACACAAACCAGACTTCATTTTATTGCAAGAAACTAACATCAAAACAGACTTTGAAGCAGCAGAATTAGTGACACGGCTAGGATTAAAAAATTCATCTTTCAGTTTAGCGGAATATAACACGGGATCAGGGACAGCCATCTTACAAATTTCGGACACGTGGGATATTTTTAGAACACACAGCGACCAACATAGTAGAATTTGTACAGTTCAGGTAAAAAAACGACGCCCACTCATTTGTCATTGTAAACATACACACACCGCCCAATTACAATTACAAACCTCTATTTTACGAACAGTTAGACGATTTATTAACACAGACATACAGGGGACAAAATATTGTTCTTGCCGGTGATTTCAACTGTGTTCTTGAAGGAATTGATGTGGTAGGAGGTGAAGTAAGAACACAGCTGAGAAGGTCCGGCAAGGACAGCATACATCAACTAGACACACTACTAAACATCATCGATACACACAACCTCATAGACGCATTCAGACAAACACACCCCGACAGTAGAGAGACGACATACACAAACAAAGCACACAACAGATCATCCAGATTACACAGAATTTACACACCCGCAACACACCACATCATAAAAACCCAACACCTACGACAAACACTAGACTACACAGACCATACAGGCATACTAGCACACTTTAGCCCAAACAGCACAGACACGCAGCCACACAAGTTGTCACCATACTGGAAATTCAATTGCTCACTTCTGAAACACACAGGATATGTACAATATATGACACAGCTCATACACACATCATCATCATCATCATCAAGTGCCGTGGCGGCTGGCGTATGCGTTCATGGCTCTCCATAGATCTCGGTCTTTGGTTTTCTGGATCAACTCTGGTGCTGATATTCCTCCATGCCACCGTCTCAATCCATCCAGCATCACTTCTCTTGGTCTACCTCTGCCTCTCTTCCCCTCGATCTTTCCAGTTGTTACGATGTTCTCCAATGCCTCTCTTCTCATCACGTGACCGAAGAAAGATGTTTGTCTCTGTCTTATTGTTGTATATAATGTTCTAGTTTCATTAGCCTGTTTCAGGCAGTCGTCGTTAGTTACTCTGGCAGTCCAAGGAATTCGCAACATTCGTCTCAGGAACCACATCTCTGTTGCTTCTAATTTCTTCTTAATTTGTTCATTTACGTTCCAAGATTCACTGCCATACAGCAAAACTGGTTCTACATAGCATTTCAGCATTCTCTTTCTTACATTCAGTGATAGTGACTTATTGCATAAGATACTCTTCATTTCATAACATATACACAGACAATATACCGATTGAGAACATCACACAATACTGGGACTTGCTAAAAGCACGATATGAAGCAGAACACAACATTTAGCAACCATGATCCACAAAGACAGACTAAGACAGGAGCGTATTATACAGACAACCACACGACTAACAAAACAGACAGACAGAGATGCACTTCATTTACACACTCTTGAAGCACAGCTAGAAGAACACCAACAACACAGATATCTGGGTGCTCTTCTCAGAACAAAGCTCAACACAATTACACAAGAGAAAGCCATTACACAGTACATTGCAATAGAGGAGAATATACAGCATAGGAGACAAATAAGCAAAATATCAGACATGCAGGGAAACTTACAGACAGAAACACCACACATAGGGAACGCTTTCAAGCAACACTACACACATCTATTCACAGCAGAGGCAGTAGACACACAGATACAAGACAACTTCTTACAGTACACAAAGAAATTACCTGACACAGGCAGATAAACACTGGACACAGAGTTGACACTGACATATATAACACAGGCACTGAGCACACTAAACAAAGACAAAACTCCAGGACCAGATGGTTTGACAGTAGAATTCTACCAACATTTCTTTCCTATCCTAGGCAACCTTCTCCTCAAAGTTTATCAGGAAGCCTTTGACAAACAACAATTATCTGAAAGCTTTAACATGTCCTACATCACTGTCATACGCAAAGACAACACCGACAAAACACAACTGAAGAACTACAGATCAATTTCCTTACTCAACACAGACTTTCATACAAACACTCATACACCCAGACCAACAGTGCACTGTCAAAGACAGAAATATACACAACCACAACCACCTCATTAGAGACATAATCTACTACACACATGGGAAAGACTGTCCATCCTCCATCTTGCCCTTGGATCAAGAGAAGGCCTTCGACCGAATTTCCCACACTTACCTGCATAGAACACTTGAACTCTGTAACATAAGAGAGTACTACAGGCAGTGGATACAGATCTTGTACAAACATCCTGAGAGCAAAGTGTTGGTGAACCATTCACTGACAGCTAGCTTCAGGCTCACGAGATCTGTAAGACAGGGATGTCCCTTATCACCACTACTGTACGTGCTCACCTTAGAGCCTTTACTAGAGAAGATAAGACAGGACACTAGTATTAAAGGAATCTTCCTTCATGGGATAGGAGAGCAGAAGCTCGTCGCTTATGCAGATGACACTGCCTTCTTTCACACTAGCAACATCTCAATAAGGAACATACTCCACACTTTTACCAATTTTGGAAAAGGCAGTGGAGCCAAAGTAAATATACAGAAATCACAGATAATGGGTCTAGGAAAGTGGAAACAAAAGTCTGATTTCCCTCCAGACCTGAGACACACAGACACCATTAAGCTGTATGGGATCACATTTCCATGTGATCCCACAGAAACACACAGACAGACATGGCACTCACTGACGCAACAGATCACAGACATGTTACATAGGTATAGGTATAAAACATCCACAATATTTGGTAGAAGCACAATAGTCAACACATACATAATACCCAAAATATTATACGACAGTACTAGACCCTCCCAAACATAACGTCACAAACATAAACAAACAAATCAGACGTTTCATCTTCACCAACACAATACACAGCATAAAACACAAAACACTCATACGAGACAAAAAACAAGGGGGGATTGTACAACAGGATATCCACACAAAAATACTGTCACTTAGAATCAGTCACATAAGTAAAATCATCAGACATCCAGAACAACATAGATTAGCTTTATATTATATAACACACAACATAAAACACCTCACACCTCTTAACAATGCAGCTGCACACTACCAGGGAACACTGCCAACTGTCTACCAGACATGCATCCAGGCAATACAAGGACATGAACAGTTAATACAGCAAACAACACACACAATATACAAACAGTTAGTTAGAGAGCAAGCACCACCACTCAAACTTAGGATTAAAAGAGGACACAAATACGTCATGTCTGACTTCACATGCACCTTTTAAAACCTACACAACAAACACATAACACCAAAAGCTAGGGAAATCACATATAGACTGTTATACAATATGACACAGACAACACAGACAGAAGCATACAAATTCAAACAAATATCACAATGTCAGCTATGTAGAAATAACACAAAAGAGACAGAGGAACATATTTATTATACATGTCCAACAATTACAGCCATACGCGAAACACTCAAACACCTCATACAAACGCACACATGCAAACAAACTGACATATATAAAGCAATTTTTCTCAACACTATACCAAAGACAGCAAAAGACATACATACAAAACTACTGACAGTTCTTTCTTACAACCGACATCTCATATGGGCATGTAGAAACTCAGCCAGATACAAACACCATACATATAACACACACGTAATATCATTTATGTACACGCACAAAATACAACAACTATTTTCAGAGTAAATCATATGTATTCTTCCTTATTGTGTTACAAATTTGGTATACATGAATGTGAGAAAGAAAGAAGAAACTGTGAGTGAAAGGTGAGTGAATGATTATAAAATATCACACATGGTCACCAAGACCAATGAATAATCCCTCATGTGAGGATTTGTGGAAGTATAAATGTTTGTTTATTTACTTCAAAATGATGAATTGGCCCTTATGGATGAGGGGGAAAAAAGAAAAAAAAGAACAACTCATTCCATTCCAATTTATTAATATTGAATATTGCTTTAAATGCACTTGCTATGCTATAGTACAACCATTACTAAGATTATCATTTGAGTAAATAAAATCACATATCTATTATACTATTATTAATATTATTATTATTATTACTATTATTTTATTATTATTATTATTATTATTATTATTATTATTATTATTATTATTATTATTATTATTATTATTATCATCATCACATTGGCACCTTGCCGTCTTGACAGACGATAGTTTGTGCTTTAAAAGGCATAATAACTTTTAACTATGGCGGTAGCGAGTGTGACTGATAAGGCCAATTTGCGCTGTAAATGTCCGTTCACAGTGGGTGCATGTGAACACGTGGTCATTTCCACCATCATGCACCATCTTACGTCTCAAACGCTTGGTGTGTGACTTTTCTGCAATAATTTTCTCCTTTGACTTTATTCCATTTCTGATATTTGCCCTCCATGCAACACGTTCAGCGGCGACTTGCTCCCAATGTGCATTATCAATGCCTGTATCAATCATGTCCCGCTTACACACATCTTTGTATCGTAGTAGAGGCCGACCCTGAGATCTCTTACCCATCTGTAATTCACCAAAAAAGATATCCTTTGGTATTCTACCATCATCCATCCGCCTAAGATGTCCTATCCATCTAAGTCTACGAAGACTGAGCATGGAATAAACTGTCACACAACCTGATCTTTCCAATACTTCAGTATTTGTGATTTTGTCTTGCCACTTAATACCAAGAATTCTTCGCAGACACCGCATATGAAAGCTGTTTAAATTGTTCTCTTGGTGTGAGTAAGTTGTCCAGGTTTCACTGCCATAGAGAAGAGTACTAAGGACACAGGCTTGATAGACAAGGACTTTTGTTTTGGCAGTAAGCTTCCTGTTCTCCCAGACTCTTTTTCTTAACCTGTTCATTGTTGTTGCTGCCTTACCAATCCGGATGTTGATTTCCTGATCTAGGGATAATTTGCTATTTACCACCGATCCTAGATATGTAAAATGGTCTACTATCTCTAGTTCGGCGTCGTCAATAAAGATTGATGGTACCCCATGTGCACCTTGTGACATAATCTGTGTCTTCTTTTTGCTAATTGTTAAACCAAATTCAGAACAAGCATTGGAGAATGCAGATAGTAGACATTGCAATTCTTCCTCAGAGTGGGTCGTAACTGCAGCATCATCTGCAAAAAGCAACTCTCTGATCAGTACCCTCCTAATTTTGGTCTTAGCCTTCAATCTCTGAGCATTGTAGAGGCCGCCATCTGAGCGTGAGTGAATGTATATACCACCATCCTGATCACGAAATGCATATTTCAGTAGAAGTGAAAAGTATATTCCAAAGAGGGTGGGAGCTAGTACACAACCTTGCTTAACTCCACTCTTGATTTCAAATTCTTCAGAAGTTGCACCATCAAACTTGATTATACCCTTCATGCCTGTGTGGAACGATTCCACAATGGACAGAAGAGTTGGTGGGCAGCCAATCTTCTTTAGTGCCTTGAACAGACCCTCACGACTGACCAAATCAAATGCCTTTGTGAGGTCGATGAAGGCAATAAACAGTGGTTGATTCTGTTCACGGCATTTTTCTTGCATTTGTCGCAATGAGAATATCATATCAGTGGTAGACCGGTTCTGTCGAAAGCCACACTGTGATTCGGGGTAGACTTGATCTCCTAGGACTTGAAGTCTGCGCAGAACAATTCTGGCAAATACTTTTCCAACAATACACAGAAGTGAGATACCCCTATAGTTGTTGCAGTCGCTCCGATCGCCCTTGTTCTTGTACAGTGTTATGATGCTTGAATCTTTGAAATCCTGTGGGACTTGTCCTTCACGCCAGCATAGCTCTATTAGCTGGTGGATCTGTATAGTGAGTGTGTCTTGCCCACTCCTGATAACCTCTATTGGAATCCCATCCTTACCTGGAGCCTTGCCAGATGCAAGTTCATTTATAGCACACTTAACTTCTGTTATGGTGGGAAGTGTGTCCAGGTGGTCAAGAGTTGGTAGAGCCTCTATGGCGTTGAGGGCATTATCCGCTAGTTTGGTCTCACTTGAGTAAAGCTCCAAATAGTGCTCTACCCATCTGTCCATCTGCTGTTTCTTATCAGTGATGACTTCTCCAGTCAAGGTTTTCAATGGTGCACTTCTTTTGATCACTGGACCACAGGCTTTCTTTATTCCTTCATACATGCTTCTTATGTCTCCCTTATCACTTGCGATTTGAATGGACTCACATAACTTGATCCAATAATCATTTGCACACTGCCTGGCAGCCTTTTGCACATCCTTCCTAGCTTGCCTTAGCTCACTCAGAGTGTTACGCGTTGGTCTTTCCTTGTTTCTTAAGAGAGCTTTCTTCTTCTTATCAATCAAGGGCTGCAGAGTCTCGCTGTTGGCCGCAAACCAGTCCTGCCTCTTATGATCCACAGTGCCGTAAACCTTTACGGCAGTTTTACAAAGAGTTTCCTTAAGTTTATTCCATTTATCATTTACTGTACAATTTTTTGGTGTATCAGTGAAAGCGTCTTCAAGTTGCTGTTGAAACTGAAAGCACTTTTCAGGATCATGAGTGTTAATAATATTAATCCTGGGGCTAGATTTGTGTTTAGCTGTGTAGATTCTCTTTGGTCTCAGTCTAACCCTTGCAACAACCAAAGAATGATCCGTATCACAGTCAGCACTGTGGTAACTACGAGTCAATGATATATGGTTCAGATGTTGTCTCCGTGTGATGATGAAGTCCAGCTGGTGCCAATGGCCAGATCTTGGATGTTTCCATGTGACCTTATGCATCTCTTTTGTTTTAAAAAAAGAGTTTGTAATACATAGGTCATTACTGGTGCAATGCTCCAGCAGCCTTTGCCCATTTTCATTCATGCGACCGATGTTGTATTTTCCAAGGCACACTGGCCATGAACTCGAGTCCTTGCCCACACGAGCATTGAAATCACCGAGCATATAAATGTAGTCGGATTTTGGAACTGCCTTGATCACAGAGTCTAACTCCTCATAGAACAAATCCTTCACATCATCAGAGGAATCGAGTGTCGGTGCATATGCAGTAATAATGGTGGCAAACCCACAAGAGGTTGCCAAGCGCAGGGATAATAGTCTTTCATTTCCTCCTGCTGGAATTTCAATCATTCCCAGTAGCGAATTCTTCACTGCAAAGCCCACACCGTGTTGCCTTTTTTCTGCCTGCCCTTTACCCTTCCAGAAAAAGGTGTAGTTGTTTTCCCTGAGTGACCCTTCCTCAGCGAGGCGAGTCTCCTGCAGGCCAGCAATATCAATGTTAAGACGATTGAGTTCGGCATCAATCACAGCCGTTTTTCTCACATCGTCAATATTGGTCAAGCCAGTGGAAAATCCTGGACACATGGTTCTCACGTTCCAGGTTGCAAGCCGTAGCTTGAGGTTTCTATTTATATTTTTGTTTGTACCTGGTGCATTGGTTTTACAGCCTGCGATTCAGATTTTGTCCTAGCCCCAAGCACCCATTGAAGCAGGCAGGCTGTGGCGGATCAGCACCCAATTGGCTGGGGGCTGCCCAGCTTGAGGCGGGCGGTAGCTGATCAGTGACACCTATAGGTGTCTCCCACCGTCAGAGGCAACGCGTGGCGCCCCATGTCTACGCCAACTGACAAGGACTTATAACCCGTAACAGTTGCCTCTCGCTTTGATTCCGAGACCAGTTAAGACCAGGGATGGAGTTATTGCCTCTCCATAGCACAAAGCCTGGGCTAAAATATAGAGATCATGTGTTGCCCATGCAGCATGATCCCTCTCTCGGCCTGCCTAGTTCACTCCAGAGGAAAGGTAACACCCCTACATCTGGAACAAGACAAGCTGCAGAAGCTGCCGGATCAGCAAAGCAATGCTCTAACTGTCCGCCTGTCGGAGTTTCGATCCTAGACCAGTCGCCAACCAAGGCTTAGGGCCTGGTCTGCCCTGCCATGACAATTTTGTCTTTAGCTTGTATTTCCTCGCACCAGGGTAAGGCTTGTACCCTCCCAATTGCGCTCTTCCGCCCGAAGCCGTTGGCACAATGTGGGGTGTCGGGTTTGGTAAGCGCCGCCCAACGTTCGGCGCTAACAGAAACCAGGTAGTACCGTCTACTGTTATACGGTAGCTCAGTCATATCTGACTAAGACCTGACTGATTATCATCATCATCATCATCATTATTACTATCATTATTTTACCTTTATTATCTTTAGTATCATTAATTTTATAAGTATTAATGATATCATCATTATTAGTTGACAACTTCATCTCCCCTGTGCCCCCTTTGCTTATGGTTTGTTGCTTTTGCTACTACCCCCACTAATTGGTCTAAACATTTGTCTTGTATGTGCCATCATTAAGAGTGGTCATGAGGGGGGTGAGAGCATGGCAAAGGAAACAAAAATGTAAAGATTTTCCTTTCTCTTTGTCACCATCCTTTGAATCACGTGAGTGAGTGTTGAATGAATGAATACAGAATCACATATGGTTGCCAAACCAATAATACTGTAAAAATTTGTGTAAATACAAATGCTTGTTTATTTTTTATCAAACAAAGGGAGAGGAAAGGGAAAAAAAATGAATGAACCCTTACAGTTAGGGGGAAAAAAAACAAGGAGGAAAAAAATAACCAAGTCCTTTTACTCCAACTATTATTAAAAACTGCAGTTTGCATTTGTATGTACATGCTATGCTATGTTAACACCATTCCTAAGAAAATCATCCTAGCAAATGGAATCACACGTTTAAAAATTGTTATTATTTTCATAGCTATTATTATCATTGCTGTTATTATCATTGCTGTTTTTTTTTAAATTAAATTTTTTTGCGTATCCCTTACCGGACGTTGCAGTCAACACCAGCATTTTCAGCTGCTGTTGATGTACTAGGCGAGTGTTACGTTCAGTAGTTTGCCATTGCTTTCTGAACGACCAACTTTTTCGAGAAAACTTCGAGATAACTTTTTCGAGAAAACCAGCACCGCCGTGTTTCGAACCCGGGTATACAGGCTCACAAACCGCGTTCGCAAGCTCTTAGCCACAGAGACCGGTTGCTGTTATTATTCTCGGGATATTTCTTCTTGTCATTATTATTATTGTCATCATTATTAATATAAAACCCCATTTCCCATGTGCCCCCCCCCCCTCGCTCATGGTTGTTGTTGCCTTTGCTGATACCCTCACCAGTTTGGTTCAAATATTTATCCTGCCTTTACCATCATTGCCCAGAGAAAGTGGTGAGGAGGGATTTGGTGTGCTGAGTTCAATAGGTGAGAGTGTGGCAAGGGAAACAAAACTGTAAAGATTTCCTTTTCTCTTTGTTACCCCCCTTTGACATGTAAATATGTTCAAGGATTGAAATATGCTTATGCCACCTACACGGCCATATGCAACACTCGGTAAATACACGCACACAAATACTAAACACACAGGACGCATGTAACAACACTAACAATACAAATGCATTCGTATTACTATTACGATGCTCTCTTATTGAGATTAAGTAGGTAATTATGTATTACTATATTAATATTATAGTTTGACAGCTATTAATTTTAATTTTATGATCACTATTATTATTAGTATACTCCCTCAGACCCCCTTATCCCGGCTCATTACTGTTTGCTGTTGATGCTGTTGCTGCCCTGACTGAATTTTATCCCCTTTCATATGTAAATCCCCCCCCCCCCCCCCGCGTTTCCATCCTGTTTCAGGATATTGCGGTCAACACCAGCATCTTTCAGCTGTATGTTGATTCCTAGGCTAGATTACGCTCATCAGCACGCCACGACTTTCTGAGCGACCGGCTCCATACTCTCATAAGTCACTTTTGCGATTCGAACCACTGCTAATTCTCGTCGCGTCACGTGACGAGAGTATTCGGGGTTAGCGGAGAAAGCTGCTAACCCCTCGGCCACGGAGCCGGAATTTTCATATGTAAATATGTCAATGAATTAATTCGTTGAAATATTACACATATGTCACCTACACGCCCACATGCAACGCTCGTTTAATACACGCACACAAATACTGAACACACAGTACGCATGTAACAACAAGAACACAAATACAATCACTACCTTTTCTGCAATGTTCAACTAGTATACTCCTTGACCCCACCCCCCTTTTCCCACCATTTCGCTACTGTTTGTTGTTGATGCTGCTGCCGCCTTCACCGGTTGGTTTCAAAGAAGCTACTGCCATTTTCCTCATTACCGAATGGTGATGATGGTATTGGTGGGGTTGAAACCGATAGGTGAGGGGGTGACGGGGGAAAATTAATGGTATACTATCGTTCTGTTGTTGTTTGTTTTTGGTTTTTCTTTTACACCCCCCCCCCCGCGCCCTCACAACCCCATTTCAAATGTACAAATGTTGGAAAAAATGTTGTAAAACTTGCACATATGTCACCTACACTTCGACAAGCAACGCTCTGTAAAAACACGAACAATACATTTTGCAACGACTTTAACACTCAATAAAAGTTTAAAAAAAAATATTTTACTATATCTTGATTCGCAATATATGACAGTTGTTCCCCTCTGTGGGAAATTGTCAATCAATCAATCAATAGGGTTCCGTCTCCTCAAAGGTTGGTTTTTCAGTAGTTTCAGATTCTTCTCTGAATTCCCGGATTATTTAAACATATCAGTGATATTAATTTTGTGGAAGTGATTTCGATAGTTTTCACCACGTGTAGATCTGGACTAAAAATTTCCTCTGTTACGGATTATTCAAACATATCAGTGATTTCAATTTTGTGGAAGTGTTTTCGATTGTTTTCACCACGTGTAAATCTGTATTAAATATTTCCTCTATCAAGGATTATATAAGATGGAAAACCAAATTGTAAAACGTGTCAAAGTCAACACGAGTGAAGGTTTCGAGAGAGGGTCGTTCCACCACGCAAACACACTTGTGATTTCAATATCAGGACCTCATGTATTCCGGTTCAACTACTCGCTGATAGCGAGCGTCTTGGGGGGGGGGGCCTTGCGGGATAGGTAGGGAAAGGATAAAATCCATCTACCGTTTTGAGGACCCTAAACGATGATACGCTACGCTGATACCGGAAGCAAAGCCGGCTCATTATGAACGGCTTCACGGGACGAAGCATGAACTGCAGGATCCTAAAGTAACTATTGTAATTGAAAACATAGAGAAGGAAAAGACCAAGGCTATGATTCTCTGGATGCATACAACCGCAAAGGTTGAGACAGTGTCGCAAAAAGCCGCGGATATTCGGAAGTGAATAAACTGAAAAACAGCATGGACAAGTGGTTACTTCTATGCAACTCGAAAGAATCTCTGCCACATTACGTGGACATGGAGTTGGACGGGGTAGAAGATAAGCTACACCGTCTCTTCATCACAGCTCCGGGGCGCCGTACGGCGTGTACAGTCTGTGGGGAAGACTCCCACTGGAGTAATAAATGTCCGGCCAAAGTACAAACCCAGAAGGTAACTAGATTGGCACAAAAAGTCACATCGAACTCCCAGTCAGATCAACATAGTAAGGAGGGTGAAGACGGTTTCCAGCTGGTCATTCGGAAAAGGGGACGCTCAACCAAGAGCCTGTCTGAAGGTGAGAGCTCGACACCTCCAGCCTGCCAAACACCTGTTACCACGCTGCAGCCTCTCAACAACCGCGACTACCACACACTGTCTGAAGCGGACAGGTCAAACAAAAAGAAATGTGTAAGTAATTATACTGAACAGATAACGACCAGCGCCATGACCGGAATAGACAGTGATAATATTAACACACCACCACGACAAAGAAACCTGTCAGATTATTCTCCACGCCTCGTTATTGACTTAGAGATTTCAAGCCCGGCGAAGGAATCTACTGACTATCCCCAGAAATGAAAACATGAATACAAACAGTTTGAAACAAGAAACAAAATTATGCTCAACCGTTTCTTATATTACATCAAAAATGGCAGCGGAAATTAAAATAATAAGTATTAACATTCGAGGTATAAGATCCAAAATTATTCATCTTATACCACTCATACACAAATATAAACCTGATTTTATACTCATTCAGGAAACTAACACAGATTATAGAGAAGGACAGGGACTGCCAGGGTAGGATAGCTATAGTATAGGTGGGAAATAACATAAATAAATACACAATCGTCAACATACACGCACCGCCTGACTACAGAAATCAGCCGCTCTTCTACCAAACACTGGACAATTTATTATCACGCTCATATCGGGGTCACAACATCATTTTAGGGGGTGATTTTAATTGCGTACTTTCGGCGCACGACCTTATAAATGGAGATGTAAGAATGCAAATTAGTAACACAACGGGGGAGGAGGAACATCAATTAGACACATTGCAAACAATTTTAGATATCCATGGGCTAACAAACACATACATGCAGATGCATCCCCATGGAATAGATACAATACACACAAACAGTGCGCATAATAGAGCAGCGCGATTAAATAGAATTTATGCGCCCATAACACATCATATAACACAAGTCAAGCATTTACAGGAGACACTGAACTTCACAGACCATAAGGCTGTAGTTGCAACAATAAACACAGTACAAGCAACACCACATCTTAGAAGATCTCCCCATTGGAAACTTAAAAGCACACTTTTACAAAATCAGGACTATGCAGATTGCATAACAAAACTAATCCTCACATACACAAGCTATATACCAGAGGGTAATGCGTGAAAACTCTGGGAAACACTTAAACAAACTATACGAGAGAGAACACAAACACTAGCAGCAGTAATACACAAGCAAAAACTACAACAAGAACAAGTATTGAAAAATGCAATTAAGCTCTTACTACAGACAGACAAAAATTCACCACACATCATAGCATTACAGGAAGAATTAGATTTCCACAGACATCATCGATTTCAGGGGGCTTTACTGCGAACAAAGTTACAAACTATAACACAAGAGATACCGAGTAAACAATACCTAGCTTTAGATAAAAACATACAGCGCAGCAGACAGATAGGCCAGATAATTGACAGGGAAGGGAATATACAAGTCGAGCCACAACAAATAGCCGAAGCCTTTGAAGATTATTACAGGAACCTTTACACAGAGGAAAACACACAGGCGCACGTACAAGAAAACTTTATGAAATTCACAAAACAACTTACAGAGGAACAGAAACTAATACTAGATACTGAATTAGCACTAACAGATATAACACAAGCGGTTCACGGAATGCAGAAGGGCAAATCGCCTGGCCCTGACGGTATTACCGCTGAATTCTATCAGTTTTTCTTTCCTCTTCTATGTCCCCTTTTACTAGCAGTATTCTTTGATCTTTCCACAAACATGAACTCCCATCCAGTTTCAACACGTCTTACATCACTCGTATTCTGAAGGAGAACACCGACAAGACACTTTTAAAGAGTTACAAACCGATCTCGCTTTTAAATGTAGACTACAAGATTTTAACAAAGGCTTTGACGAATAAATTGAAACCAGTAATGGCATCTCTCATTCATGAAGACCAGCAATGTAGTGTACAACACCGGAATATCCAGCAACACACACACTTCATAAGGGACATAATCAACTACACACATCTGAAAAACTGTCAGTCCTCAATTCTCTCTTTAGATTAAGAAAAAGCATTCGACAGAATATCTCACTCATACCTCCACAAAACTCTCTCACACTGCAAAGTGGGAAATTATTTTCGGACATTGGTCAAAATTTTATATTTGAAACCGGAAAGTCGGATTCTATTAAACCATACCCTAACCAATTCTTTCAGGTTGACTAGGTCAGTGAGACAGGGATGTCCCTTGTCTCCATTACTGTACGTTGTCGCTCTAGACCACTTCTAGAAAAGATACGACAGGACGACAATGTCAGGGGTACGTTCATACCAGGGAAGGGTGAACAAAAGCTGCGTGCTTATGCGGACGATACCATTTTCTTTCCGACCACTGAAAAATCTGTACGGATCATTTTGGAGACGTTCTCGTTTTTCGGCAAAGGGAGTGGGGCAAAATTAAACGGCCAAAGATCTACTATAATGGGTTTGGGCAAATGGAAAAATAAGGTGGATTTTCCATTTGATTTAACATCAAACAATCTTATAAAAAGTGTACGGAATAGTCTTCCCATGTCAACCAAATCAGACACACAAAGACACATGGCAAAATCTAGAGAAGAAAATAACAGATATGTTACAGAGGTACAAATACAAAACAACTACCATATTTGGTAGAAGTACCATTGTTAATACATATATAATTCCAAAATTACTATATCTGTGCACAGTCCTAGATCCCCCACGTCAGACTGTCACAAACTAAACAAAGAGATTAGACGCTTCGTGTTTGGCAGCACCATCTACAGTATCAAACATACTACACTCATGCAAGACAAAAAAGATGGATGTATCGCCCTCCAAGACATAACCAAATACAAGCATTTAGGATCAAACATGTAAGCGAAATCTTACAACACCCAGAAAAACACCCTTTAGCACACTATTATATTGGAATTAGGCTATCTTATTTAAAACCTATTAGGAATACATCCTCACATTACTTTGGCACTCTCCCAACATTTTACAAAACATGCATTTCAGCCATTAAAGGACACGAAAAATTACTACACAAGAAAACACATACAATCTACAAGCATTTAGTTAAACTACAAGCAAATCCAGTACACCTCAGAATTAAAAGAGGACATAGATATTTCATAAAAAGGTTATACCGAAACTTTCTCTAATATTCACAATAAGCAGATTACCCAAAAGCAAAAGAAATTACATATAGGGTTGTTTACAGCTTGACCCCAACAACAGAGAGAACAGCAAAAATAACTAAACAAATACTACAGTGTCAGCTTTGTAGACGGAACGTCCAAGAATCAGAAGAGCACATCTATTACGAATGCAACACAATCATGCCAACAAGAAATCTCCTACAAAACATCCTAAACACTCAAACGAAACAAAGAACAGATGTTTACAAAGCAATCATGATAAATTCCATTCCTTACTCCACACAAGACATCCAAACAAAGCTACTTGTTCTATTGGCAAAGTATAGAAATCTTATATATACATTAAGAAACAAGGCAACATACAATTACAGAACAATCAACAAAGAAATTGACCAACACATTTATCAACAAAAAGTCTCAAACATTCTAACTTTAGCCCCATAAGCGCAAATCCCGTAAGAGTTTTGCCTGAAGACAGCACATATTACAGAAGAAGCAAATAACTTGTTTAAACAAAGGATACCACATCTGTAAATGTGTTTATTGATGATATTAATAATCTTACAATTATTATTATTATTATTATTATTATTATTATTATTATTATTATTATTATTAATAATAATACGTTTAAATATTGAGCACAACCCATTACTGGCAACGCCGATCGCATTCCGGCACAAACCTAAGGCCTATCCACGTTATGGAAGCACCATACTCGAGTTTCGCCCTCGTTTGAGCTCGTCAGTAGTGCATATCCCTGACCGGATCCGGAAACAAGCCCCGGATCACGCGTGTGAAGCGGGTGTGTAACCACGCGGCACACACTGGACACGCCAAATTATCACACCGGAATACCACAACGCTACCCATCGTAGGCTATGCTCAAGATTGCCCAATCGCCGCGACTGACGTCCGTCAATCGATGTGGACCCGAACGATCAGGACTTCTCACTGGCAAGGAACACCAGGCCTCCCCGGGGCTTGTTTCCGGATCCGGTCAGGGATATGCACTACTGACGAGCTCAAACGAGGGCGAAACTCGAGTATGGTGCTTCCATGACGTGGATAGGCCTTAGGTTTGTGCCGGAATGCGATCGGCGTTGCCAGTAGTGGGTTGTGCTCAATATTTAAATTTCAAATCCCGAAACAACCAAATAATCAATTTTATCGTTGCTCACTGGATTTAGGAGGCCTGGTGTTCCTTGCCAGTGAGAAGTCCTGATCGTTCGGGTCCACATCGATTGACGGACGTCAGTCGCGGCGATTGGGCAATCTTGAGCATAGCCTACGATGGGTAGCGTTGTGGTATTCCGGTGTGATAATTTGGCGTGTCCAGTGTGTGCCGCGTGGTTACACACCCGCTCCACACGCGTGATCCGGGGCTTGTTTCCGGATCCGGTCAGGGATATGCACTACTGACGAGCTCAAACGAGGGCGAAACTCGAGTATGGTGCTTCCATGACGTGGATAGGCCTTAGGTTTGTGCCGGAATGCGATCGGCGTTGCCAGTAGTGGGTTGTGCTCAATATTTAAATTTCAAATCCCGAAACAACCAAATAATCAATTTTATCGTTGCTCACTGGATTTAGGAGGCCTGGTGTTCCTTGCCAGTGAGAAGTCCTGATCGTTCGGGTCCACATCGATTGACGGACGTCAGTCGCGGCGATTGGGCAATCTTGAGCATAGCCTACGATGGGTAGCGTTGTGGTATTCCGGTGTGATAATTTGGCGTGTCCAGTGTGTGCCGCGTGGTTACACACCCGCTTCACACGCGTGATCCGGGGCTTGTTTCCGGATCCGGTCAGGGATATGCACTACTGACGAGCTCAAACGAGGGCGAAACTCGAGTATGGTGCTTCCATGACGTGGATAGGCCTTAGGTTTGTGCCGGAATGCGATCGGCGTTGCCAGTAGTGGGTTGTGCTCAATATTTAAATTTCAAATCCCGAAACAACCAAATAATCAATTTTATCGTTGCTCACTGGATTTAGGAGGCCTGGTGTTCCTTGCCAGTGAGAAGTCCTGATCGTTCGGGTCCACATCGATTGACGGACGTCAGTCGCGGCGATTGGGCAATCTTGAGCATAGCCTACGATGGGTAGCGTTGTGGTATTCCGGTGTGATAATTTGGCGTGTCCAGTGTGTGCCGCGTGGTTACACACCCGCTTCACACGCGTGATCCGGGGCTTGTTTCCGGATCCGGTCAGGGATATGCACTACTGACGAGCTCAAACGAGGGCGAAACTCGAGTATGGTGCTTCCATGACGTGGATAGGCCTTAGGTTTGTGCCGGAATGCGATCGGCGTTGCCAGTAGTGGGTTGTGCTCAATATTTAAATTTCAAATCCCGAAACAACCAAATAATCAATAATACGTTTATTACTACTGTTACCATTATTATTAATTTTCCCAATATTATATTTGAATGTATAACATGAAATATATTGTGTATGTGTGTCTGTGTTGTTGGCAGTAATATATGTATGCGTATGGGTGTGGATGCAGGTGTGTGTGTGTGTGTGTGTGTGTGTGTGTGTGGTACATGTATTTGCACGCGTATGTGTACGAGTGTGTGTATGTATTAAAATGATGTTATATGGTAATGATATTTTTGAATGTATGAACAAATTAAATAAGCCCTTTAAGTACGCTAAGCTAAAGTGGCTTGTAGTGGTCAGATTTTAAGTCCTTCCCATTGCATCTGAAACCCAGTCACCATCACAGCTTTGAACCAATTACCTCCCTGGGGACAGGCCATGGACTCTAATTGCTAGTTATAAATCCCTGATTCTTATCCCCCAAAATAAAGGGGTCAAGATCATGTACAGGACACTAGAGCGTCATCCTGCAATTTGACATCAGGCCAACAACACCAACAATGTGAACCTTCACCTCGGTAGCTAAGTGACCCAGAAATTACAAAGAAGCCAAATTTTAATGGGAATGATAATTTAAAGTTTATTGCCCAAGCTCACGGCATTCAATGTATAGCTGTCTCCAGAAAGCATGAGATAGATCTAGATAAAATGTGTGTGAGAGAGAGAGAGAGAGAGAGAGAGAGAGAGAGAGAGAGAGAGAGAGAGAGAGAGAGAGAGAGAGAGAGAGAGAGAGAGAGAGAGGTGTCACATACATTCCGCTTGTGCAATTGGAAATTAATCATATGCAAGGCATGTGTGTTTACATGCACTATGCCATAAATGTTTTATTATCATAACTGTATATATGTATGTATTTGTTTTATTCACACATGTGACACCTAACACTAACAAACGTCAACGCTCTATAATATACAAAAATAAAAGAAACACACATTACACCTTGTAAATATACATTGCTTTGTATGAAATAAACGTTAAAAATTTGTTTACTAAAGATTTCCGTGGAGAGGAGCAATATAATGAGTCTAAAGACCATTTTTCAGACCCTTAGGGTATATTGGAATAAATGTTACGAATCGTTTGAAATATAAGCGCTATTATCATATGTTAAAATAAAAAAAAAATCTGCGTTCATCCTAAGACTTTTTTCGGACGCGATTGCGTTGTGCCTGTTTACAGCAGAGATTCTTGCACCGTTAGACCGAGACATCCGAATTCTGCGGGCATTTTTTGACCCCGTTAACCTTCCCGGGGGAACGAATTTTATTTTCAAAGTCACAAATTGAGCACGCAGACCAGTCTTGCATTCGGCCCCTTAAAAAAACAAAAACACATTGCATCGACTGGGAATCGAACACGGGTCAACCGAATGGTAGGCGAGTATTCTATCACTAGACTACTGATGCTTACGAAAGATTTTTCAGGTTCGTCGCAGACATGAGGGGCGCAATGCACTCAAACGAGAAGAGCTGTTGAAGAACATTGAGAAACCCAAGCAATAACCGATACATTGAAGTTTCCACATATCGTACAAGGTTCATACGTCTTAAACAATTCCTTTCAGATTAATATCCATGAATTCTTTTGGGCTTACTTTGTTTTATCCAAAAGGATACTGTGAGCTGTATTTCTTTGGAATTGCTACCGCCGAATACAATAATTGATCAGTATGAATTCAAACGATTACTAAGGAACACTATCCTGGTGTTAAGTGTTATTGTTATTGCTTGCTGAATTACTGGGGCTGCTGTTATCTTGACACCATAGTGTCTTAACCGGTCCTGGGGGTGTGCCTATTGGGGGATTCATCTATGATATGATTGTGTCGCCTTTATGTAAGTATTGATTCGTTTCAATTGTCTTGCTATAGGTTTGAGGATTTCACTAAGTGGTACTTTCCCCTGACAAAAAAGGCGCACAAAGCTGTGTCTGACAAGTTACATGACAAACATTAAATTTTACAAAGCCAAGAGATAGTCATATAACTAGATCATCTCACAAAAGAAAGAGACAAGACTCACGATTCACTGGCTGTCTGTGACAATTACTCCTGAAGGAGTTAACAGATTCAGTGTCAAATAAAATCTAGCTTTGGACCAAACAAGCATGGATGACGGAAAATGGGAAGTGGGGGTGTGTCACAGTTATGACTTCAAAGTTGTTAATATATTATAGTCCATTTACAAATGAGTTACCTCATTCATGATCAATTTTTTTTTTTTTTTTTTTTTGAAAACTGTGTTGCATCGTTATGAAGTTTTCCCTGCCGTTTTATTTTTACCACCAGTCAAGAAATATGTCTTTGATGGGCCCAAAGGCTACTTAAATCATGGAAAGCGGCGATATTTCTTTCATGTTTTGGCGAAAATTTGGTGAATTCACGCTAACAAACTTGTTTTACACTAATGCACGTCAATTCGGGTGACGACACAAGGTGTATCCAGATTCGCTGGGAAGTGGGTGTAATGTGTAATATTTGTAAAGACAGAATTTACAAAGGCATCATCATCATCATCATCATCATCATCATCATCATCATCATCATCATCATCATCATCATCATCATCATCATCATCATCATCATCATCATCATCATCATCATCATCATCATCAAGTGCCCTGCCAGCTGGCTTAGGCGTTCATGGCTCTCCACTGATCTCGGTCTTTGGTTTTCTTGATCACCTCTGCTGCTGATATTCCTCCGTGCCACCGTCTCAATCCATCCAGCATCATTTCTCTTGGTCTGCCTCTGCCTCTCTTCCCCTCAATCTTTCCAGTTGTCACGATGTTCTCCAATGCCTCTCTTCTCATTACATGACCAAAGAAAACTGTTTGTCTCTTTCTTATTGTTGTATATACTGTTCTAGTTTCATTAGCCTGCTTCAGGCAGTCGTTATTAGTTACTCTAGAGATGGCATTATGTATAGTGAAATGTTTTTTTTTTTTACATCTGTCCGAGTTGTTGTGGCATAAACTGCACCCTCGAAAAATGATGTAGCTGGCTAGAGAAATCTAGAAATGGAACAACAACATCAAAAAATATCTGCATGCATGGCGTCTGGGTGTGATGCAGAAGTGATCGGTTATTTTGCCTTGTTTTCTGATGACTGCCATTTCCATCTGTATTTTCATAGAGGTCCTTTGTGTTGGCATTCTGGCGACGGCATTATGTACAGTGAAAGTTTTTACATCTGTCAGAGGTTGTTTTGCTGTGAGAACTGCATTTCGGAGATAAAATAGCGTGGCTGGCTAGAGAACATCTACAAACGGAACACCAAAATCTGGAAACATCAAGACTTTGTTGGTGAACATCTGGTTGGGAAAGTGACTGCCACTTCCATCAAGGATTCCAATTCCAATTTCATTGGAGGTACGAATACCCCCTTTCAGCCTTCGTTTTCCGACATGGCTATGTAGGGTGTCTATGGTGTAACTTGAAGTTTCTATTTCGTAATTTGGGATGCTTGTTATCAGCTTCCCGGCTTCTGATGGGTTGATTGCGTTCGTTCCTGTCTTGATAGGGATTTACATGTCTGGACAGAGTCGCGCACTTGCTGAGGCCTGGAGTTATTGTGTACCCAACCCGTCATATGGTGCTGTTTCCTTCAGGGAGCTTTACCATTCGTCGTTCCATCTGTTGTTTCTTCTCCTTCCACGTCTTGGGACTTCGTCGAATCTTCTTGTTCGCCTTTGAGTGTCTTCTCGGTATCTCGATCTTGGTGGGGAGCGATGTGCCCTCGCCCGACTAAATTGGTCTTGGTCTAGGTAGTCGACCTCCTCCAGTTCAATTACTATGTCTTCTTCTGATGGTTCTTCATCTGTCTGGGTCCATCAAGTATGAATGTTTCGTGGAAGACTTTTGTGGTGTCATTCTGGTGGTGGCATTATGCACAGTCTGCCTGAGCTGGCTGTTGTTGGTCCCTTATTCACTACAGAGTTACAACAACCGAATAATATAATTGACCAGTGCCATTTCTGACACATGGACAATAAAAGATCCGTTACGAATACCAGACTCTTAAACTGAAAGCATTGAATAGGCGTCTTTATGTCCTAATAGGAATCATCAGTGTCAATCTATTCTACTTTCAGTATTTCCGAACATGTTATGCATATGGGGTGAAATATAAAATCCACGGTTTCTCGCATGGTGGCTACAAATACTGCAATTTAAAACAATATTCATACTCCTTCCATCATACATGTCGGATAAAATTACAGGTGGAGTATTGGCCCTAACATTCAGTCAACTTACTTGGTTATTGTTATTTTCCCCTGATGTTCCAAAATCTGAAATGCATATCGTGTCCCACTTAAATAAAGATATCTTTACTGAATTCTTTAAAAAACAGTTATGGGGGATATCCTATCTGTCTCAGCTATAAAAAAATTTTTTGGATTTCTCTGTTGCTGTGGGTAATTTTCAATATGACATAAACCAAACAAAAAGAGCATGCGCAAAATAAAATATACAGGACTTGAAGAATCCCCTTGAAATGTAGACATGGGTTCAAATTTTCTGGGCAACGCCCACATTCGTGGTGTGGGCTAAGGGTTCAAAATTCCGCGACGAGCAACCACTTGTGAGGTGGTAAAGATAATAATTGAGAATAAGGACAAGTTCGCTAGGGGTATTCCGAATGAATGAGATCTTAATCCCAAACACGCCCTCTATAGGAAATAGAGAAACCCCCTAGCATTGAACAAGGCAGAAAAGGGTGCAAGTTCAACACTAATATAGAAGAAATGTTTCCCATAGAAGGCTGGGAGATCCGGGAAGTTCTACCACAGACACCCGAGTAACTAGTCACTCTACCTAGAAGGTGTGTCTATGTGTAAGTGCCCCGCCCCACATTTAATCTTCCACATATATATAAACAATGACAAGTATCCACTGCTATGCACATCCACAGTATTACATAACAGATGGGGTATAGCCACTGTTAGACGCAACAATTACATTACATAACAGAAGGAAACAACCACTATTAGACAAAAACACCACAATGACTCACTGTATCACATAACAGTAACCATAACTGGACTATAAACATCAACTTTGGAACAATATGTTTACAATGAATTAACTTCAAGGCTTGGTTAAACCAAAAAAAAAAAAAAAAACCCACTGTATTGAGCAAACATTTGGGTTCTGGACAAACCCTGTTGGCTGAACCATGGTGACACATACATGAAAGAAATGATCATATTCAGGCAATGCACACAAGTTTTACAACCAGAACAGACTTCCCCCAAAATCCCCCAAAAAGGTTCACATCAAATACATGTGTCACACACAAAACAAAGCAAATAATCCATACAAAGACATAGATAAAGAAATCTATCTAATCTGTCTCTAGAACTATCCTATGGGTCTGTTGATGACTCCTTCTCCTTCACTATCCACTAGAAGAAAAGTCTGGCCATAATCCCACTCGCTTTAATCCAGGAAAACAGCTGCTTTATATATATATATATATATATATATATATATATATATATATATATATATATATATATATATATATATATATATATATATATATATCCACCTATTCAGAAAATTGGGATTGCACACACACACACACACACACACACACACACACACACACACACACACACACACACACACACACACACACACACACACAGAGCTTCCACCTCCGGATCATATATCCAAAGCTTAAACATGAATCCATATGAATCCGCCATGGGTATACTGTAATCCACCAAGTCACAGCTGCTAAGTAACTGGGCTAGGGGCATTCCGGCGTGGTATAACAGACAGGTATAAGTCTGAAGCGTTCCGGCGTGGCATAACAAACAGTTGTCCATGTGATTGATTCAACTAGGATCAGGCACAGAAACTTTCAGCATATCTTTGGATGAGGAGGGACATCACATTATCCATAGTATTTCCTGGCAGAACTAAATTGAATTGGGCATGAATATTCCAGCCTTTTTCTGGGTTAAGATGTAGGCTATGTCTTTCTTCAGCTAAATACATGACTTGATTGACCGGGGGTTGGTATAGTGCTTGATTGTCCATGTCTGGGATATGATGGATGAGAAGATTCAAAGGAAGTTGGAAGTCCACAAAAGCAGTTGGTAAATCCATCCTGTTCAATGATGGTGAACCCCAGGCTATCCATGAGCCTCTGGTATATGACAGTTGAACGTGGAATCAGGTGGTGACATTTAGAAGAGTGTATACGCTGGATCCATCTAGGTCAGACATGCCTCATGCCTTTGCAGACATTGAAATGATGAACATCGTCTGTAAGTTCCCAGAGGTAGGGAATCCACTTCAGCATGGTCAAAGTCCATTAATTATCCAGGCACTGACATACCGGTTCAGGGTGCGCGGCAGTAACCAGCACTATTTACTCTCGAATATTAGGGGTGGGCTGATATCCCAGTTTCCCTCCTCCAATACTAAGCATGGTGACTATAAATCCAGTGCCAATACTTCACCCACATCTCTCCAGCGCTGTATAGTGAAGAAATAAACAGGGTCGATATACATTAGTAATAACCTACCACGCATGTCGTAAGAGGCGACTAAGGAGGCTATGGTTCCGTCGCCCTGCTACTGAGTGAGTGCGTGGCGCGACTCTGTGAGCTGTGAGTTTCGTGTGAAATGCTTTTGAAACTGCCTGAGTTTTTTTTTTTTTGGAACGTGACTGCATGTTCGGAGCGATGGCAGCTGGTTATGTCCCCGAGTTGACCGGTTTTTGCCTTATGCAGAAATGCGTGGCTGCTGTGCTTCTGGTTGACTGCCACTGCCATCGACGATGAACTGTATGGGTGAACATCTAGGAAACATCCAGATGGGAAAATGACTGCCGATTCCATCAAAGATAAACTGGATGTTTCGTGGAGGACTATTGTGTTGACATTCTGGCGCCAGCATTATGCACTGTGTATCTGTGCGGGCTGTTGTTTGTCGAGACTCCTGACTTTTCCACTTTTCACATTGGGCAGTGGGGAGCGTTTTATGTGATATTCACTGGCACAGGAACGGAGCATAATGGGGACGACCCGTTGCTGTGAAGTTGGAACCGTGACTCCTCAAGAGTCTAACTAACTAACTAACTAACTAACTATTCTGATAACAGTGTATCATAATAAAAATAAAGGAAACAAAAGGGAAGAAGAAAGAAAGGTGTTTCTAGTTTCCTAGCACTTGTCGCCTACTGTAGAGTTTTGTCTCACTCCAAAAATTAGCGAGGTATCTACTCAATAGGTACATCTCTTCTGGACTGATACTGGAGCTTCCTGAGGGGTTATTCACATCCTAACCATCCAAACGTCCTGATAGTACCGCTGTCACAACATGGACAAAATCCCTGAGACCATGGCCTCATGTACTCAATTCAAAATCTCCTTTCCATATTTACAAACAGCATTAGGTAAGTACCACTGACAAATGGCAGAAGGCTAGCTACCAGATCAGTCATCTGCTTTTGCATCATCATCATCATCATCATCATCATCATCATCATCATCATCATCATCATCATCATCATCATCATCATCATCATCATCATCATCATCATCATCATCATCATCATCATCATCATCATCATCATCATCATCATCATGTGTTTGTCCCCCTTGGGGTGAATTTAAAAGATCTACTCCAGCAGGAACATAATGAATAGAATATACTTATATAACCACTAACAGAACAACTTATCAATCTTTTACTATAACATGGTATGAACCATCTAGTGGGTATTAATCAATATCTCAAAGCAAAAACACAAGAGCATGGTGTCATCTCCCACTTACTTGAGATTATATATCCTACAAAATGACAATCTCTGAACATCATTTATGAAAAAGACTACAAGACAATCACACCTCTGTGTATTTACAACAATGTAAACAGAAGATTAACTGCTAAGTGCAAGATAAGTCAAGTGAGAATATTTCTCTCTATCTAACAGACTATGTTGTTCACAGATAACAATATTTCTCCCTCATAAGAAAATAGAAATATAATATGCACTCAGAAAGAAAACTTTATAATACAAAGACAATTTGTGAACGATAAGCATTTAGGAATAAAATAGTTTCCCAAAGCGTATCAGAAAGGTGACTCCTAGCAAGATTACATTGTAAGCATTATGAAAGCTGACTGGACAACATGGCGATGGATAGACTGCGTAACTCAAACACAATTTTCAATGAAAAGTGATTCTCATATTTTTCACACACACAACTTCAATCATGATATTAGTTGCATCAAAGCATTATCCTAATACATAAAATAAGATATGTCTTATAATGTTCACCCGAAGCGCAGAGAATACGTGGGCTATTAATTATCCCATTAACAATGGGTCACTCACTAACTTGAATATAAAATAGCGATTGACGGGGCCGGCTTTGTCTAGCTAAGCTTTTGTCTCGCTTAAGCGTCTTTGCTTCCGGGGACTCAGCCAATCAATGGCCTTATTTCAAACCAAAGTTAAGTTCGTTACTTTCCCCAACCGTAATTTTTAATAGCCTCTACTTTTCAGGTAGCGCATATAGCAACGTCTGCTTGGAAAGGACTGCTGGATGAAACACATACGTGACAATTACCATATGCTTGAACTCTTAAAAGAAGAATTGCCGATAAGAAGAAATATTTCTTGGGTCCCAGGTGAGTTCACCTTATCAGGTCTGCACTGTATTTGTTTATGTTTTGCGTATCCTTTTACAGGACTTAGCTGTCAACAGCAGCATCTTTCAGCTGTCTATTGATCTCTTGGCAAGATTACGCTCAGTAGTTTGCCATTGCTTTCTGAGCGGCCGGCTCAGTATCCGCAAGTCACGAGCGGGGGTCGAACCACCTCAGTTCTCGCTCCGCTGCGAGACTCTGCGTGATAAACGGGATTACAGAGAGAAAGTGTTGTAACCCCACAGCCAGAGAGACCGGCCTGTATTTGTTTAATTCTATAAATTTAGAATTGCTAACATGTTACAGAGTGATTTGTTGTGAATATTTGATATCTTCAGGATTTTATTTTTACAAAACCATAAAGCTAGTCCCATGACCGATATTGGATGAAGCAATGTGTAAAAAGGCCCTTTACTTTTTACTTTATATGACAGATATCTAAAGTGCTAGACCTTCAGATATTGGTTCTGTAGGTATGTGAAGTTTAGGTCTTCACATATTGGTTCTATAGGTATGTGAAGTTTAGGCCTTCACATATTAGTGCTGTGGGTGTGTGAATTGTTGGGCCTTCACGAATTAGTACTCTCTCTCTCTCTCTCACTCTCTCTCTCTCTCTCTCTCTCTCTCTCTATATATATATATATATATATATATATATATATATATATATATATATATATATAGTTAACACGTAAAGACGATTGGTTACTCGCATCAGAAGAAGACATTCCACATTCATTGGAAGGAAAAAAATATATATATTCAATTACAATCACCTTTGTTCTTCACCCTGTTTCAGTGAAATTATTCATTCTGGACACCATTCTGTGTTCCCACCTGATTCATTGTTAAATTAACATTTTCTCAGTCTTGAACAAGATTTAATAGGAGCCTTTATTACCTCAAAGTTGTATGGGGTCAGAATTAAATATCTCCTGTACTGAAGATCAAACGTAAACCGCTGTACTGATAAGCCAATTCACTATCCACTATTCTTTGATGATTTCCACTCTCTATATGGGAGTTTTATTTTGTTACTTGATGAGTGGCTCATAAATAGTTCATTCAGATCACCAGTGGTATGTTGTGTTATAATAATTATAACCAGATAATATTGGTATAGAAACATTATTGTTATATTTGTTCTGCAACTCTTCACTGTTATGTTTGCAGAATAAATAAAATTAACAGAATGAAAGAACTGATGAAATTAATTATTCGTAAGTTACATGAAAGCTTTAAATCTGTGGCACATCTATTAAACATTAAACTGCATTGCATTGTTCATTTGTTTGTTTCCAATAACCTGTAGCTAGGGATGACATACCTGTTTTTATTTTCTATTTTCATTGGAAATGTATGAAGTAGTTTGTTTTATTTAAATTGTTTTGCGTGGTAAATGTATGCAAATATAATCACAGAATTCTATTCAGTGCAATGATGTTTGGGTAGGTAGGTAGTAATTCCAATAATTTTTCATGATTGGATTAAAATACAAGAGAGTTGCTTGTACATTTACAGGATGCCATCATCAACCCCAATATGTTTTGGCTGTGTGTAATTTTCTAGGCAAATTTACGCTCAGCAGTTTGCCATTGCTTTCTGAACAGCTGACTTTCATACCAATGTGAAAATCAGTGCAAAGCAGTCTGCTCCCAAACTGCTTGCGGCTGACTTTGAATCTGTTATGTCATGATTGTGAAACTGCATTCACTACCCCAAAGCCACAGATGCCATGTTATTGGATGGATATCTCTTGCAAAGTGTAGTCTATGATGCTTCATTAGAGTCCCTACGCCACTTCTTTCTTTTGTTTTTGTTTTTAACGTTCTTTTTATCTCCATAAGAATGGTTGTTTCCCTTGAAAATTATAACAAAAACATAAATCCTCGTCTTCCTTCCTCTCTTGTGGGGAGTGCTTCACATCTTGTTATGCATCTCAAAGGTCATTGTGTCTGACTTCAGTATGCATTTGCAGGTTTGCTTACGTAAACGAGATCTCAGCTGATATGTGAAATGGCCCAAGCACATTTGCCTGCAGAGACAAGTCATTTCTATACCAACATCTCACAAGTACGTCTGTCAGTTAACCAGTTCACACAGGCTTGTGACTGCTAGACAGCTACACAGCTGTTCTGTTTTATGGATAATTACAGACCTGAGCTGAAGAAGCAAAAGGAGGCTTGTCTGCATAGTCGTGCTGAAGACAGGGAGGATGGCAAAGCTGACAAGCCAACAAATCGACCCCCAGTGGTGAGATCTGACATCAACACCGACACTGTACTTATTGAGTCCAAGCAAGCTCAAATGGTTGTCATTGCATGATGTTGACCCAGTTGAGATTGTTCTGTTCTTGCCAGCCCTGTGTTGTAAGATGGGAGTCCCATACTGCATTGTGAAGGGCAGGGCCAAGTGGATGACAGAAAGACTGCCACATGCCTGGCATTCACCCAGGTAAACCCTGAGGACAAACCAGTTTTGAACAAGTTAACAGAAGCTATCAAGACCAACTTCGTTGACAGGGTTGATGAGATCCGTAGACACTGGAGCAGTGGCAGATGGGGTCCAAATCCCAAGCCAGAATTGCCAAGTTAGAGAAAGCCAAAGCCAAGGAATTGGCATAGAGAGTTGGATGAAGGGTTATATTATATGATATTTACTGAATATATGTCCAGTTGGCCCGTGTGTTGCCGGGGCCCGTACGGGGGAGCAAAGAATAGTAACACTGTTGCCTACTATGCACGTCGTAAGAGGCGACTAAAGAGGCTATGGTGCCGTCGTCCTGCTACTGAGTGAGTGCGTGGCACGACACTGTGAGATGTGAATATCGCGTGGAATGCTTTTACATCTGTTCGCAGTTTGTAGCGTGAACTGCATGTTCGGAACGATTGCGGCCGGCTGTTGCTGGATTGACTGGTTTGCCTTTTCGGTTCACGAGTGCATTTTCCAGGAGACACCTGGAAGTCGTCGCTGTAGCTACGGAGTTCGTGCTTTGGGCGGCATTTTTGGCGGGTCGCCCTGCGGAAAGAGGCCGAGCCATATGGGATAAAACCCGGGTCAATGAAGTCTTTCTGGTGACTGCTGTTTCCATCGACAATGAACTGTATTTCTCGTGGAGGACTTTTGTGTTGGCATTCTGGCGGCGGCATTATGCACAGTGTACCTGTGCGGGCTGTTGGCTTGCTGATACTCCTGTCTATTCCATTGTTCACATAGGGCAGTGAGGAGCATTTTGTGTGATATTCACTGGCACAGGAACGGAGCATAATGAGGATGACCCGTTGCCGTGAAGTTGGAACCGCGACTAACTGACTAAGTAAATGTCCAGGTGTAAACTTTAAAAAAAAAAAAAGAGAGAAATATTAGGGAGATGTGTGAAATCATTAGATTAGAAAAATTCTCCTTTAAGTAGCTGCACAAAATCAAACCTTTGGTGACGTAATACGCGGAACTGTGGGTGCGCTTGAGGTTGGTCAGCTTGGGCTGTTTTTTTTTTTTTTTTCTTTGTCATTTTGGTGGGCCACCATCTAGGTCACGGCATATAATGTTATATACGGGGTGTACCACCAGATAGAGTCTAGTCCAAAACTCCACCACATAGGGGATGAAAAGTAGGTCAAAATCTGTCTAAATTAACTCATGTATGGCTATTGTAATATATAAAGCTAAAACCATGTGCGTGCGTGCGTGCACGTGCGCATATGTCTGAGACTGAGATTCTGCAGTTGAACTACATCACTCTCAGTGTACACGCTCTATGTAAACAATCTTTTACAAAACACAGAAATACACTAAGCCGAAAAAGGGTTAATGTTCCCATATAGATCAAATGTAATTTGCCCTCGACTTTACAGGCAAGGTTTCAGTGATAACCTGATTACACGATCTGGTCACAGATAATTACATGTACAAACGAGTGAATTAATTAGTTAGTTAGTCTTTCCTCTTGAGCCTAAGTCGGCGCATATGGCAGAAGTCATGGCTCTCCATGTCTGGCGGTTCGCTGCTACCTGTTGTAGATCTTGGATGTTCACTTGGCCGTTGAATGAGCCTTCTCTGATGATGGTTCTACGCAGCGTCTCTCTTGGTCTTCCCCGTTTTCTTTTCCCTACTGGTGACCATATGAGGGCTTGGTATGAGTGAATAGCTCTCCTACATTTCAGCTTGAGTTCTTCTTCTTTCGTTTGCTTGAAATATGTCTATAACTGCAATGTTGTCTCTTGTATGAATTTAACTGTCTTTTTTTAGTTCACTCAGTGGTCCATAGAGTTTATCTTCCACTGTTGTCTCTCTAGGCCAGAAGGTTTACCTAGATATGTTGTATTTTGGGCAGTCTTGGCGTATGTGCTCTGCTGTCAGCGACGCCAATCCACATGTGCACATGGCTGTTTCACCAATCTTGAATTTTTTATACATTTGGTTGTGCAATCTATTGTGTCCTGTTCTGAGGCACAGAATAATGACTTGTTCTGGTCTGTTCATAATGTGGTAGTCATCTTGAGCAGGTTTTGGTGGCTTTCTGACTGGTTTGATCATACTTTTCTTTTGGTGGTATGTAACGGGCACATCAGGCTGTTCTTCTTTTGCTCCTTCCTTAGCCAATAGATCAGCTCTGTCGTTTCCGGGTATTCCACAGTGGAGTGGTATCCATTGTTTGGTGACCTTATGCTGACTGCTAAGTTCAGAAAGTAGTGTCCTTAGTACTGGCAATTTCCCAGACAGGAGCGCCTCGAGTACTGATTTTGCATCTGTCAATAGCACCACAGGTTGTGTACCATGGCTGGTATTTAGTAATTTCTCTGTTGCTATCTTGATTGCCTCAATTTCAGCATCATGGTTATGGCAGTACTTTCCTGTTGGTACTCTGGCCGTGTCCCTAGTATTATTAGGGTATTCTATATACACACCCGCTCCTCAATTTCGAACAGCATTTTGTGCTGACCCATCTGTGTAGACTCGGATCCAGAGGTCCTGTGAGTATTCTTCATCAAAGAAGCTGAGAGTGGCTGTTCTGCCTGCACACTTTTCTGTTCTTCCTTGTCAAATACTCCTCTCACTTTTGTCTGGATTTGTAGTGATAGTCTATGTTCATCTTTCCATGGAGTTTGCTCTGGTATAGTTCTCAGGGGGATGCCAAATGTGGGCAGATAGGTGGTTTCTCTGCAGAGTTGTTTGGCCTGGTGGATAAAACTCCTTCTTTTCAACCGCCCCATAGCTAAGTTTTCAAATCTTTTCTTCATAGGGTGGCGTGGCAAGCTGAGGAACTTTTCTGCTTGTATTAGCTTTTTCGTATTTCTCTGCTGTCACGGTGCTTGAGTCCTCCCCATCTTCGCCATCTCCACTATAGGGGTTGATCTCATCCCTCCTGTGGTGACCCTAATTGCTTGATTTTGCACCTTGTCCAGCTCTTGTAGTGTGGTTTTTTATGCTGAACACTACGCAGTTGACCCGTAGTCCACGCGTGGTCGTACGCTCTGTTGATAAACTTTGCTAAGTATTTCCCCACTGGCTCCCCATGTGGTTCCACTTAGTTTTCTCAGGATGGCTATTTTTCTTCTGGCTTTTGCTACTGCTTTGTTGATGTGCTTTCTCCATGTCAGCTTGCATGAAATGTTACTCCAAGGTATGTTGGTTCTTTATCTTCTCTAAGGGGTATTCCATTTATCTGGATGATCCCTGCCTTTTGTTTTGGAGAGAGGGTAAATAGAGTGGTGCTGCACTTATCAGTGTTTATACTGATACACCATCTATTTGCCCATGCAACAAATGTATCTACAGCTCTTTGTAGCGTTCTGCTGGCCACTGATACATGTTCATTTGTGCTCCATAGAACCAGGTCATCAGCGTACATTGCCACTTTAATTCCATGCGGTAGATTAGCAAGATCATTGATGAAGATTAGAAAAAGTGTGAGGGACAAGACCTGGGCTCTTCTGTTGTGCAAGTATGCTTTCACCCATTTGTACATTCTTCCATTCACTATATAGTTTTTTCAGTTTCTTTATCAGACCTTCTTTCCAGACTTTGTCAAAGGCTTTCTTCAGACCTATCCATGCAGCAAGCACCAGCTTCTTCTCTTGGAATACATCTTCAATTTCTTGAGTAATCCATCTAATAGCTACATTGTTTGTAATGAGAGGCGACATTTCAGAAATTCAAAACAATGTTTTCCCATAGTGAATTTGAATAACTAATACACAAAACAATAGATTGCAAGATTTATTGTCTGGCATATTTCGCTGCATCTTGTCAGGTACATACTGCAGAAATCACACATAAACTAAAGTAATTAGATAAATCCTTCAGGCTGAAATATACAACACACATATTCACACAGTAATTTGAATTGTCAACCACAGTAATTTAAAACTGACTATCAATATCATGTCTTTCTGTTTGCACATAGTTGGTTTCTGTAAATGAATGACCATTGCCCCTGCCAGCTTTAACATGCCGCCATATTATTTGTAGTTTTCAAAAGTTTACATCTTCCCAATACCTTTTCCCAAATAACTTGGTAACATTCCAATTTTTAACAAATATTGGCACAGTGTGGTTGGCTTTCAAATAACGTATTACACAGAAATATCAAATAGGGAAGCCTTTGAGGCCACTAAAACAGTTCATAAATAAACACACATGAATTGTTTGGCACTCATAGAAGGAAGTAAACACTAGAGGACACACTAGACAACATAAACATAGAAAGCTATAGATACTGACGGGATTGGAACTTGTCATCTCCAAATGATGACCTCGCTACAGGAACAAGTGTACTTTGACGCATGGCCAACTAGACACCCCTAGTTTTTGGTTTTGTTTTTTCCGGACCAGCAGGGGAAGTAATTCCGTAAAATCAATTCGCAGAATGTAAAAAATGTCTAATGTCTTTCCCATGAATTTGTAGATCTGCAAGCATATCTACCTTGTTGACATGTCTAACTCTATCAAAAGCCTTTGTATAGTCAATAAAGCAAAGGTGTTTATCCTTGTTTACTTCTATAGCACGTTCAATAACTTCGCAGCATATACACATCATTTACTGTACCCTTTCCTTCTACAAACCCATATTGTTCTTCCCCTATTTCAGGTTGTATTTTCTTCCTCACTATTTGGATGATAATTCGTAGCAAAATCTTTGTGATGTGGCTCATTATACTAATTGTTCTATGTTGATCACATTCCAAGGTTCCTGATTTCTTTGGGATTGCAATAAATACAGAGTTACATAATTCAGAAGGTATATCTCCAGTATCATATAATGTGTTTAACAGTCTGGTGACTTGATCTAGTCCAAATTCTTCTAAAGCTTTAATCATTTCTGTTATGATGTTTATCTGCACCGGGGGCCTTGCCAGCTTTCATATGCTTAAGAAAATTTCGAACCTCCATCTTAAAAATTGGCGACCCTTCATTATTAAATCTAATATCATACTGTTCCTCTCTGTTATCATTATACAGGTTTTTCACATAATCTGTCTATACATGTAGAATCTGATCTTTTTCTATTATGATTTTGCCATCTTTAGTTTTTAGACAGCCTGTTGATGTACTTGTTCTTTTATTAGTAAGTTCCTGAATTCTGTTGTGCACTAATTTGGTATTTTGACTGTTGTGTTGTCTTTCAATGTCCAAACACCTTTCCTCAAGCCATGCTTCTTTTGCCTCCTTACATAATATTCTGACTTGTCTGTGAATTTCTTCATATTTGGCAGGATTATTTGTGTTGAGTCTTCTTGTTTCCATTAGGTGTAGAATTTCTTCTGTCATCCATTTCTTACGACCCACCTTCTTTAATTTTGGAATGGTTGTTTCTGCAGCCAAACTGGTTGAATTCTTCAACATTTCCCATTGATCATCAACATCCTGGAATAATATCTCTAGATCAGACAATATATCAAATCTGTTCTGTACTTCTATGTGTAATTTGTTTTGTATTTCCTTGTCATTACTCAATGTACACAAATAATATTTAGTGTTTCCTGTTATATACTTGACTTTCTTCAACTTTATCCTCAGTGTTCCTGTAAGTAGTCTGTGATCACTATAACAATCAGCACTGGGAACTGTTTTTGCTATTGTTAGTGCATTTCTAAATCTTCTGCTAATCAGAATGTAGTCAATCTGGTTTCTGATCCTGCTATCAGGACTCCTCCATGTCCATAATCTTCTAGGGTGTTGTTTAAACCAGGTGTTTCCTACAATCATTTCCTGTTCTTTTGCCCAATCTACGAGTCTGTATCCTCTTTCATTTCTCTCACCTAAACCATAGTTTCCTACTGTGTATCTATCACCTTGATTTCCTAATTTTGCATTGAAATCTCCCATTATGATGTTTATTTCTGAATTTTTACATTTCTTTAAGACAGTCTCCATGTCATTATAAAATTCCTCGACACTATCTTCACTGGATTCTCCTGTTGGGGCATATACTTGAATAATATTTATGCTAAAATGTCTGCCACTTAATTTAACTAGTAGAACTCTGTCCGACACGGCCCAATATCCTTGAACACATTTTGATGTTTTCCGTTCCAAAATAATAGCCACTCCCCTTTGTCGGTCTTCACCTCCAGAATAAATAATCTTAAAATCTTCATCTATCTTGATGCCTGCTCCTGTCCGTCTCGTTTCGCACATCCCTAGAATATTAATTTTTTTCTCTTTCAATTTCTTGTTTTATGTTCTCTAATTTTTCGTCGTTGTTTAACTTCCTAACGTTCCATGTTGCTAATTTTAACGTCTCTGTCTTTGTCTTGCGATGATCAGTCTTTAGGCGAATCATAATGTACTAGGCATTTTTAAAGAGGTAGTTTGCCGTTGCTTTCCTCGATGGCAGTAACCGTACTTGTTATTTGCCGCAGCCATCGACTCGAGAGAGCTCCCCTGCCTGCCGTCGTGAAACTTGAGACCATAACCAACCAATATCTGTCGGCTGCCCTCAAAATTTCATACACCACCTGCCTTCCGTGGCTTCTTTTGAACACTTCCAATAAACGAAAACGAAATAACACCACATAATCCACAGGAAAAACACTAAAACAGCGTCATCCCGAAGAATAGATGAGTCACGTCGTCGCCATTGTCATAACATCTGATGGGAGATACCTTGAAGAGATTAGAACAAGAATCGCCATGGCGAAAGTAGCCTTTAGCAAGATGAAAAACACTCTGACCAATAGAAAAATGTCAATTGAAACGAGAAAAAGAGTGTTGAGTGGATACATAGAGCCTGTTCTTTTGTATGGATGTGAAACTTGGACAATGTGTAGTCAAGCTGAAAAACATCTGATGGCTGCAGAAATGTGGTTTCTGAGGAGAATGCAAAGAATACCATGGACACACAGAAAAACCAATGACCAAGTACTACAGGACACAAATGAAAATCTGATATCTGAAAATCTGAAAAAATGATATGGTACTGTCGCCCTGCTACTGAGTGAGTGCTTGGCGCGACACTGTGAGCTGTGAGTTTCGCGTGGAATGCTTTTACATCTGTCCGCGGTTGTGTGTAGCGTGAACTGCATGTTCGGAACGATGGCGGCCGGCTGTTGCTGGATTGACTGGTTTTCCTTTTCGGCTTACGAGTGCATTTTTCAACAGACTCCTGGGAGTCGCCGCTGGAGCTTCGGAGTTCGTGCTTTGTGCGGCGCTTTTGGTGGGTCGTCCTGTGGAAAGAGACGGAAGCCATATGGGATAAAACCCGGTCAATGAAGTCTTTCTGGTGACTGCCATTTCCATCGACGATGAACTGTATTTTTCATGGAGGACTTTTGTGTTGGCATTCTGGCGACGGCATTATGCACAGTGTATCTGTGCGGGCTGTTGGCTTCCCGATACTCCTGTCTGTTCCATTGTTCACTTTTGGCAGTGAGGAGCATTTTGTGTGATATTCACTGGCACAGGAACGGAGCAATATGGGGACAACCCGTTGCCGTGAAGTTGGAACCACGACTAACTAACTAACTAACTAACTAACAAATGAAAATCGTAAATTGATTAGAGACATTAGACGTAGACAGTCAAAATTTTTTGCACAGGAAGAAATGGATTGGAGAACTTAGTGACAACTGGCAAGATCGAAAGGAACAAACCAAGAGGAAGACCGAGAGGAAAATACCTGGATGGCATGGACGAGACAGGAATACTGAGCTGATCCACGACGCTGATGATTGAGTGAAATGACGAGACATGACCGCCCACGCTTTCCGACATGGCACATGATTGATTGAAAATATGTCAAATTTAATAGGTGCAAGGGAGACAAACATTATTAAATCTTGAAATTAATTTCTTGAATGCAAATTATCATGCACCAAAATTATGTCTCACTGTACGTTTACTAGTTATATATATATATATATATATATATATATATATATATATATATATATATATATATATATATATATATATATATATATATATATATATATATATATATATATATATCTTATATATAAATTAGGATGTGCGTATCTCTGTCTGTATCTCTGTATGTATGTATGTCCTTTATACGCTCGCGAACGGCCCATCCGATTGAGATGAAATTTTCTACACGCCTTCCTTTCATTCCAGAGATGCCAACTGTCGTATTTGTTTTTTCTTCTTCCTCCTCCTCCCTCCTCCCTCCTCCCCCTCCCAAAATACGTACGTCCAGGAAATGGTCTTCTACATAGACACTTCTCTCTGAGGTCCGCGATAACATCGGGAACGAGAACTTATATGACTACTTATATAAATTAAATGAGATGCTTCACACCAGGAGCTGGGCGATGTCGGGCCGGGTCAGACAGACAGACAGACAGACAGACAGACAGATAGTCGGTAACGGGAACGGGAACTTATATGACTACTTATATGAATTCAATGAGATGCTCCCCACCAGGGTCTGGGCGAAGCCGGGCAGGGTCAGCTAGTATATATATATATATATATATATATATATATATATATATATATATATATATATATATATATATATATATATATATGAAGTGAATAAGCTAATGAAGTCAGTAAGTTTAAAGCTGAGCGGTTCAGATCTAAAATTCTTTGTGATCAAGCTGAGGCTCATAGACAAAACGTAAGAACGAATTTCTTCTTCTTCTTCTGCGTTTCACCACGTGTAGATCTGGATTAAGGATTTCCTCTGTCACGGACAATTCAAACATATCATTGATAATAATTTTGTGGAAGTGATTTCGATTGTTTTCACCACGTATATACCTGTGTTAAAGATTGACTCTGTCACGGATTATCGAAGATGGAAAACCAAATTGTAAAACGTGTTAAAGTCAACACGAGAGCAGGTTTTGAGGGAGGAGAGTTCTATCGAGCGAACACACTTGTGTTTTCTATATCAGGACCTCATGTATTTCGGTTCAACTACTCGCTGATGACGAGCGTCTTGATGGGGCCTGGCGGGATTGGTAAGCAAGGGATAAAATCCATCTACCGTTTTGAGGACCCTAAAAGATGGTACGCTACGCTGACAGCGGAAGCAAAGGCGGCCCATTATGAACGGCTTCACGTGATGAAGCATGAACTGCAGGATCCTAAATTAACTATTGTAATTGAAAACATAGAGAAGGAAAAGACCAAGGCATGTCTACAACCGCAAAGGTTGAGACAATGAAGCAAATAGCCGCGGATATTTCGGGAGATATAAATGCGAAAGTGCATAAACTTAAAAACAGCACGGACAATTGGTTACTGCTGTGAAACCCGAAAGAACCTCTACCACATTACGTGGACATGGAGTTGGACGGAGTAGAAGATAAGCTACACCGTCTCTTCATCACAGTTCCCGGGCGCCGTATGGCGTGTACAGTCTGCGGGGAGGACTCTCACTGGAGTAATTAATGTCCGACCAAAGTACAAATCAAGAAGGGGCCTAGACTGGCACAAAGAGTCTCTTCAAATTCCCAGACAGATCAACATAGTAAGGAGGATGAAGACGGTTTCCAGCTGGTCTCTAGGAAAAGTGGACGCTCAACCAAGAGCCTGTCTGACGGTGAGAGCTCTACACCTCCAGCCCAGCCCCCCCCCCCCCCAAACACCCGTTTCCACGCTGCTGCCCCTTAAAAACCGCGACTACCCCACACCGTCTGAAGCGAAAAGAGCAAATAAAAAGAAATGTACTGAAAAGCGGGAAGACAAATCGACCGTCTCAGAACAAAGCAACAGTGGACCTCAGACAGATTTGAACCAGCTCCTCTTTGACACGTAGACCACAGCGATTCTGTCGCGCACAAAAAGGTCCCCTCTTTAGATGAATGAAGCTCTATAGTGATGACTCGGTAAATATTGAATCAATATTGTAAAGAAACTAGTATTATTTCCAGTATTGGGAAAAGGCCATTAAAATTTTCAATGTTATTTCAACATTTTGAAGAAGCCATTATTCATTACTGGGTTGAAATGCAGTCAGTAGGACTTGCAATGTTGTGATGAATCAGTGAATAGTGTTTCATGATATATAAAGTCTAGAATATGATGAATCAGTGACTAAGGTTGCACGATTTATGAAGTCTAGGGTGTGATAATCAGTGAATAAGGTTTTCACGATTTATGAAGGTCAAAGTGTGATGAATCAGTGAATAGTGTTTCATGATTCATGAATTTCGCAACCTGTAGAAGTTATAGAATTGTTATGTATCTGTGAATGCTGATTCACGATTAGGGAAGTCATTATAAGTGACAGGATTGTGATGACTCTGTGAATATTGATTTAGGGTTGATGAAGCCCGATAGTTCAAGAGGGGTGATAGAATCTCTATAATAACCCACAGTATTGGTAAAACAATCCAGTGCTATCAAGAGTGTTCTAGATGAAAATTACTCCATAGTATTTCAAGGAAGAGAAGTTGTTCTCAAGGAGTTGAAATCCAAAAAACCAAGTATTGATGAAGCTGTCGGCATCCTGGAGAAGATCTGGAAGGAGTCATCCAGAAGTTCAGGTGAAATGTGCGTCACGCGCCCCGACGGACAATCTAAACTCCTAGTCTACGAAGAAAGATCATTTAAAGATCTGAATACTAATTTCATTTAAAAAAAAGAAAAAAAGGTGGCTTGTAGTGGTCAGGAAAGTCCTTCCCGTTGTATTTGACACACACAGACACTATTACAGCTTTGGACCAATTATTTCCCTGGGTGGCATGTCATGGACTCTAATTGCTAGTTATAATGCCCCGATTGATTGATTGATTGATTGATTTAAGAACCGACATCACAGCATTCGGAGCAATTCTACAAGCGCGCCGTCCCCATCCTCAGCAGCCAGCGAAAAGTTCCAACACTAATAGTTCCAGTAGCAATCTGATTATATGTCCGTCTCGCCTTTCCTCTGAGCGACGGGCGTCGGCCAGATCCCCTCGCCACACCTTGCTGCCGCATTCCTACCAGACTATGGGCATTCACAGGGCACTTGAGCGTCACCATTTGACATCAGGCCAACAACACCAACAATGTGAAGCTTCACCTCGGTAGCTATGTGACCTAGAAATTACAACGACGCCACGTTTTAATGGGAATGAAAATTTAAGGTTTATTAGTCAGTCAGTCGACAGATCATCCTCATTGCACATCGAACCATTCAGTCCATTGTGCTCGGATCCACTCCTCAGCAAATCCCGCAGCGTGTAGCGGCTCACGACACCAGTTCTGTATTGGTTTATCAATCTTCTTTGGCTTCCTGCGTAGTGCGAAGAGAAGGGCCGAATGTAAGACGGGCCTGCGCGCCCAATTTGTGACCCTAAGAAAGTTGATTTGATTTGATTTGATTTTTGATTTGTGTTCTTGTTTGGCCACACCTCTTTTAATTTGCAGTTCACGCAGTTTGGTCATGGTTGTAGATTCACAGTCATCACTTGGTTCTCGCAACAGTCTTACTTATCGTAGAGCATTCAGAATGTCAGCCTGGTCCATGGCGCGTCCGCCCTCCACAGTAGCCTTACCTGCGAGCTTGTCAGCCCGCTCATTTCCTTGTACTCCCGCATGCCCTGGCACGAAGGTGAAATTAATGTTTGCCAGCCGAGACCGCTCCAGAGACAGCAACCACTCTCTTCGGATCCACCCCATCTCTATCCTCTTGAGCATGCTCATTGAGTCGCTAAGGAAACATGCCGTAGTGAATATCTGTGTCTCGAGCCATGTTATTGCTTTACTTACTGCCATGACTTCCATAGTCAGGCTACTTGTGATCTCAGCAAAAGCACCAGAGTCCTCCTTCACAATTCTCCCTCCGGCCTGCGCCGTAAAATCTGTGTATATGACAGCATCACCGTCTAACGAATTCTCGAAAATCAAAGCTTGTACTTCCGCCTCCACAGCAGCCGGATTTTCTTGATATGACAGCATCCCTGTTTAACGAATTCTCGAAAATCAAAGCTTGTACTTCCGCCTTCCTAATTTCACTATGCAGTGGATGTTGTGTGTTTGCGTTAACTATGTGCTCTGCAAATTTGTATTCTATCTTCAATGGTTGGAAGATGACGAAGGTATCGCATCTCCCTGCATGCTGTATCTCTTGTACATCCAAGAATAATGAGCATGGCTTCGTTCTGTATCCTTTCCATCCTTTCTATCTGCTTACGGCTGAGAGTCAGGATCGCCATCGCATACTCAAAAACAGACATGATCAGCCCTTCGTACAGAAGACATAGATGGCGCTGCTCACAGTTTGCCGCCGCCATCACCCGCATCGTAGCCAAACCCCGCTTGGCCTTTGTTATCACCTGGTCTATGTGCTCGTTATAAGCAAGGCTTCGGTCAAAGCGCATCCCCAGGTAGTTCATTGCCTGCGTTCTTTCTACGGTCTCTGAACACAGCTTTACAGTTGGTGTTGGAGTGTTCACAATATGATTGTTCAAAGAGAACCATGTCACTGTTTATTGCCCAAGCTCACGGTATTCAATGCACTGCGGTCTTCAGAAAGCACGAGATAGATCAAGATAAAATGTGTGGGTGTGTTGGTGTGTGTGTGTGTGTGTGTGTGTGTGTGTGTGTGTGTGTTTGAGAGATGGAGACACACACACACACACAGAGAGAGAGAGAGAGAGAGAGAGAGAGAGAGAGAGAGAGAGAGAGAGAGAGGGGGGGGGAGATGTACAAGTGTAACATGCATTCCGCTTGTGGATATGGAAATGAAGCAATGCAAGTAATGTGTGTTTACATGCACTATGCCATAAATGTCATATTATCATAACTGTATATGTATGTATTTGTTTTATTAACGCATCTGACACTTAACACTAACAAACAGCAAAGCTCTGTAAAATACACAAACAAAAGAAACACGCATTACTCCTTATAAATATACATTGCTTTGTATAAAATAAACGTTTGAGAAAAAAAAAACATAGAGAGAGAGAGAGAGAGAGAGAGAGAGAGAGAGAGAGAGAGAGAGAGAGAGAGAGAGAGAGTTTGTGTGAGTGTGTGTGCGCGCGCGTGTGTGTGCGTGTCCGTCCGTAAAGAAAGGGGGCATAATATTTACTTAACTGTTAATAGGGGATCTAACTCCTCAGAATTTGTTTGGATAATTTTATTTGACATTACGCTATTGACTAACTCATACTGGAATCTGTTGCTCAAATCCTATCATGATTGTTCTCATCTGAAGATTATACATGGGTAAAATATTTTGTTTCTTTATTATGTATATTTTAAATTCAGTATAATGCAATCTAATAACAGTATAAAATACCTGCACGACCTTGAGGTATATTTGCAATTTGGCAGTTTAATTAGTTGCACTGGTTTCTCTTCACAACGTATAAATCTTTCGCTATATCTTGTCCTTCTGTGCCGGGGGCCGGGGTGATCAAAACCACCTCACATAGCACCACTTTAAATGTGGGCCCGGTGGACCACTGTGGGCAATAGCTCACAGTGGGACTAAGGGTCCACGCCAAAAAACATGGGAGGCGGGGTTACAGCTAGTCTGGGGTGACCGCCACCCCCCCCCCCCCCCCAAAAAAAAAAAAAAAATCTTGTCCTTTGATGGAAAACCATTCGATAAAAAAATGCCCCTCCGTGGGGGAACTATTTTTTACTGGCCTCCTAGGGCCACTTAAAAAAAAAAATATCTTGTAATGGTATGGTGGGTGTATTTTGTGTGTGTGTGGAGAGTATTGGTCCCAGCAGACGTGAGAGGAAATCTCTAGAGACGGCGAGAAGTTTGCTCAACTTTCTGTGTCGTTTACTGAATTCTAGTTTCCCCATATTGGGGAACAAAACTTTTTGACTGGCCTCCAAGGGCCACAAAAAAGAAAAACGAAAAAAAAAAATATCTTACGTAATGGTGAGAGTACTTCCGGTGAGAGTATTGGTCCCAGCAGACGTGAGAGGAAATCTCTAGAGACGAGGAGAAGTTTGCTCAACTTTCTGTGTCGTTTACTAGAATTCTTCTTTTTTGCATTCTGAGTCGTAGAAGCTCGGATATTTTATCTAGATAGTTGTCGCAGAAGTGAGAAGCTGTAACTTGGGAAACGCGGCCACCATGTCCTTCTTGGATGGCATTGAGCTTCCCGCTGGCTCAAACGTTCTGCTGCTGTGGGCTGGGGAACAGATGACAATCCACATACAAGAGCTGGCGTCTGCAGTTTCAGAGAAGGTCAAGTCAGGGTCCGGTGGCCGGCTGCAGCTGGAGCACATTGACAGACTTGTTATGTCATCTCACCCAAATTCAAGTTTTGCTGTGGCCATATCTGGTCTGATCAACTCCTTCCACACCCACCACACTGTGGAAGTACTTGGGGGAGTTGTGCCGAGTGCTGACTCCCAGAGGCAAACGTTACCTCCAGGAGTTAGCAGCTCCCTGCCAGGGAGATGAAAATGGAGTCCAGTCAAAAGATAAACTTGTGTCCCTTCTGAAGCTTCAGGATTTGTAAATATATCTGAGCCATATGAAGTATCTCTAAATGATGATGAGAAGTCAGAACTTGCGAAGCGACCAGAATAAAAGAGCGGAGCCACATTGTACAGACTTGTGGCAGAAAAACCTGGTTACGAAGTTGGCTCGTCATCGCAGCTGAAGTTATCCTTCAAACCAAAGGCTGCCGCTAAAGCAGATGAGAATGTGGCCAAAGTGTGGAGTTTGCAGACCATGGACCTCCTTGATGCTGACGTGGCCTTGGTCAATGAGGATGACTTGTTGGATGAGAGTGATTTGAAGAAGCCAGATCCAGCATCTTTTAAAGTGGACTGTGGAGTAGGGCCAAAAAAGAAACAGGCATGTAAAAACTGCACGTGTGGTTTGGCCGAAGAATTGGAGGCAGAGAAAGTACAAGTGCCGGCCAAGACATCCGCTTGTGGAAATTGCTACCTGGGAGATGCCTTCAGATGTGCCAGCTGCCCTTATCTTGGAATGCCGGCGTTCAAGCCTGGAGAGAAAGTTGCCCTGACAACTCAACAGCTGAAAGCAGATGCATGAAAGACCACATGGCTATGAGCATTGTTTTCCTGATACAGAGAACAATATGCCACTTCCCATTCCACTCATGTTACATTGAATATATCGTTTGTGTAGATATAACATGTGTACAGTTGGTAAACTGTTATCCTGCAGATATTCTTATGAACAACCAGTCACATTTTCTAGGTAACACTATAAACCGAACTACACCGAATTGTACCTCAAACCTGTGGATGTTAAGTTTGGAGCTTCCAGTTGGGAACTAGCAAAGGCACCACTATCCTATCTTTAATTAAGCTATCTAAATAAATTTAACTCACCAAGAGTGGGCTTACAAATTGCCAGTCATTTTGATGGATTTCCTCGGTCCTCGTGTGTGGGCCACACAAGCCAGTCATGGTTAAATCTAGAGGCATTTGTGACTCCCTACTCTGGTCCAGTGACTGGGGAGGGCTGGTTAAAGCCTCCCTATTCTATACTACAGCGATCTACATAATCGCTCCTTCGGCCACGGTTGTCTGGTTTGGAGAGACCGGGAAACTGACACGCGCCTCTATTTATCCTCGCTTCCAGAGCGGCTTCCCATCGTACCCCAGGGCACTGCAAGGGATGCTGGTACTGGTAACATTATCATCATCATGTATCGCGCCAGACGATTACACCTGTTAAAAAAAAAAAAATATCTTGTCCTTCAAAACGGGAACCTACCGGGAAGAATTAGAAAGTGAATTAAAACATACTGATCCTAATTCTCATGCATCAAGACTACTCGCCCAAGAGATTGACAGATTAACAAAAGGCGAAGATGATAAGAAAGAACGCCCCCCTGTTCAGGTGATAGATGTGCATAGTGATCGTCCTCAAAAATGTGCACTGAAAATCAGAGTACCGGTCAAAGAACACCCCAGGTACAATTTTGTGGGGAAGTTTCTTGGACCAAAGGGAATGACCATGAAATCCCTACAGGATCAAACAGGATGCAAGATGGCCGTGATGGGCAGAGGATCAATGAGAGAAAAAGATAAGGAAGAAGAGCTGAGAAAGGAAGGCGGAAAGTATGCACATCTGAATGAAGATCTCCACGTCTTGGTTGAGTGTTACACAGAAATTACTGATGGCTACAACAGACTGGCAATGACACTGGTTGAACTCAAGAAGTTCCTTGTCCCTGAAATGAGTGACGGCATGTATGGTGGTGGAGATCATGGAGAAATTGGAATGAACGGTGGTGCACCTCGAGGACGTGGTGGATACAGGGGTGGCCCACCAGAAAGAGGTGGTCGCGGGTCATTTAGAGGCCGTAGAAATGGACCAGTGCCTGGTGGAAGAGGTGCTCTTCTATCCAGAGGTGGTGGCCCACCACCAAGAGGTGCCCCTCGGGGAGCTCCATCATCTCGCGGACCCTCACGTGGGGCCGTGTCTAGAGGTGGTCGCTCATCTGGTGCAGCTTCTTATGATGGCTACAGCGCACAGCAGGGATATGGCTCAAGTGGTTATGACTATGATGACAGCTACTATGGAACTGGGCAAGATTCCTATTATGATTATGGTGGTGGATCATCAAGTGCAGCTGCTGGTTACGATACATACTCTGGCAGTTATGGAGATTACAGTGAAGGCTGGTCCAGCGGAGGAAAAGCTGCTCCTCCCACATCTCGGGGTGCATCAAGAACTCAAAGCAGGTCTCACCCATATACGCGTGCAGCTTCTGGAGACTATTAGAAGATGTTGTGGTTTTAATGTGTTGTCACAGAACTGCAGCTTTAACAAGGACTGTCACTGTTCTCATATTGCAAGTGCTGGATTATTTGACACAATTTTCCCAAACTCATCGTGCAGCTCTCATGTCTTGCTGAGGTACTTGGGATTTGACTGCAGTTTTGTTTTGAATGCTGTTTATTTTTATTATTATTATTTATTGAGCAGCATATTCTGTAAAGTGGGAAAGTGTATTTTTAACATCTATTTTAACTTGTCAAATTGGTCTTATGTATAGGTTACGCAAGTCTGTTTCATAAAAGATGGCAGTGATCAGAAACAACTTTTTTTTTACATTAGAGATATTGTTGTCCAGGCAAGAACAGCTAGGTTTTAGCCGGCTAAATATTGTACAGTGTTTATTATTTGTTATATGAAAACTGATGTCTGTATTCAAAGTTTTTTCTTACCATATGTGTGTTTTCAAATGTTATTGTCAGCATCCAGTCATTTGTCCTTCAAAATTGTTGTTTCCATTGGAAGAATAGTATTTTGTTTAGTCATATGAACATTAAAGACTCATCAGAACCACAAAAAAAAAAAAAAATATCTTGTCCTTCCGGTGAGAGTATTGGTCCCAGCAGACGTGAGAGGAAATCTCTAGAGACGGCGAGAAGTGTGCTCAACTTTCTGTGTCGTTTACTGAATTCTAGTTTCCCCATATTGGGGAACAAAACTTTTTGACTGGCCTCCAAGGGCCACAAAAAAGAAAAACGAAAAAAAAAAATATCTTACGTAATGGTGAGAGTACTTCCGGTGAGAGTATTGGTCCCAGCAGACGTGAGAGGAAATCTCTAGAGACGAGGAGAAGTTTGCTCAACTTTCTGTGTCGTTTACTAGAATTCTTCTTTTTTGCATTCTGAGTCGTAGAAGCTCGGATATTTTATCTAGATAGTTGTCGCAGAAGTGAGAAGCTGTAACTTGGGAAACGCGGCCACCATGTCCTTCTTGGATGGCATTGAGCTTCCCGCTGGCTCAAACGTTCTGCTGCTGTGGGCTGGGGAACAGATGACAATCCACATACAAGAGCTGGCGTCTGCAGTTTCAGAGAAGGTCAAGTCAGGGTCCGGTGGCCGGCTGCAGCTGGAGCACATTGACAGACTTGTTATGTCATCTCACCCAAATTCAAGTTTTGCTGTGGCCATATCTGGTCTGATCAACTCCTTCCACACCCACCACACTGTGGAAGTACTTGGGGGAGTTGTGCCGAGTGCTGACTCCCAGAGGCAAACGTTACCTCCAGGAGTTAGCAGCTCCCTGCCAGGGAGATGAAAATGGAGTCCAGTCAAAAGATAAACTTGTGTCCCTTCTGAAGCTTCAGGATTTGTAAATATATCTGAGCCATATGAAGTATCTCTAAATGATGATGAGAAGTCAGAACTTGCGAAGCGACCAGAATAAAAGAGCGGAGCCACATTGTACAGACTTGTGGCAGAAAAACCTGGTTACGAAGTTGGCTCGTCATCGCAGCTGAAGTTATCCTTCAAACCAAAGGCTGCCGCTAAAGCAGATGAGAATGTGGCCAAAGTGTGGAGTTTGCAGACCATGGACCTCCTTGATGCTGACGTGGCCTTGGTCAATGAGGATGACTTGTTGGATGAGAGTGATTTGAAGAAGCCAGATCCAGCATCTTTTAAAGTGGACTGTGGAGTAGGGCCAAAAAAGAAACAGGCATGTAAAAACTGCACGTGTGGTTTGGCCGAAGAATTGGAGGCAGAGAAAGTACAAGTGCCGGCCAAGACATCCGCTTGTGGAAATTGCTACCTGGGAGATGCCTTCAGATGTGCCAGCTGCCCTTATCTTGGAATGCCGGCGTTCAAGCCTGGAGAGAAAGTTGCCCTGACAACTCAACAGCTGAAAGCAGATGCATGAAAGACCACATGGCTATGAGCATTGTTTTCCTGATACAGAGAACAATATGCCACTTCCCATTCCACTCATGTTACATTGAATATATCGTTTGTGTAGATATAACATGTGTACAGTTGGTAAACTGTTATCCTGCAGATATTCTTATGAACAACCAGTCACATTTTCTGTAAATGATTGATTGTCAAATATCAGGAAACAGCTGCTATAGCTATCTTCAACTGTTCTTCCTCTGCTCTTTAAGTATAGGTCCTCAACTTATGCCTAGTTGTCTTTTGCTTTCGCCAGCAATTCGCTCCATTTCCAGCCAAGATTATTCATGTCTCTAATGCTTTTCCTTGGTGCTTTTTTTTTTTTTTTAAAGTCTCCGTCTCCAATTCTTTTCTCCATGTGTATGTATGCATGTCTCTATTTCATTTGCCTGTGGGTTCCGGTGAAGAGACTTTGTAGTTGTACTATTTTAATGTTTTCTCAGTGCTTCTCCTATCTGGTGTCAGCGTCTTGGGTGGCTGTTGAGTTCTCCCAAAGCTACTAGAGATTCTGTTATACCATCTGAGGCTTCCTATTATGTGCATACATCAGTTAATGTACATATTTTTGTTGTCATTGATTGAGTCTGTCCAAGTTTCTGAACCATACAGCAGTGCTGACTTTACCTTAAATATTCTCAATCGGTTGCTCTTCAGACACTAAAACAGCTGAATAAATTGTGGAATGGGACATATAGAACTACAAAAAATTAGATTTTTAAGAGCATGCACCTTTCCCATTGCAACATACGCCTGTGAGACCTGGAAACTTACTAAGCAAGCTGAACAGCGCATAAATGCCTTTGAATATAAAAGCTATAGATGGGTTCTAGGAATATCTTGGATACAGAAAAGATCTGAATATTGAAGGTTGGCTACTAAAGATGATAAAACAAAGAAAATCGAAATATTTTGGTCACTTGAAACGTCATGAAAGTTTGAATAGAACAATAATTGAGGGGTATATGATGCCAGGGAAGAGAAGAAAAGGAAGGCCAAAGAGAAGATGGGTTCAGGATGTGGCAGATAATCTCCAGATGGGTGTATCGGACGCGGGATATCTTGCATATGACCGAGAAGTTTTCCGGAAGGTTATTGGAGCGAGGTTCTGCAAAGGACATGCTACTGAATCAATTATCAACTTGATACTAGTTTTAATTTCTGTTGACTTCCATAGATTTCCCAGTGCTCTTCCTTTTTTCTATATATATATAGCTACTGTTCCACCATCTTTCTCAACATTGCTAACTAAATATGGACGTAGGTATATGATTCCACTTATTATCTTCAGCTGTTACTGTCTCTAAATTCCTAGAACAGCCATAGATTATGCACCTATGTAAAAATGCCATTTAGCTGCCAGTAAAGCAAATAGATTGATGTGCATTCATGTAGTCCGGGTTGGTTGATTTAGTCAAGGGAACAGAAGATTGATGTGCATTCATGTAGTCCGGGTTGGTTGATTTAGTCAAGGGAACAGAAGATTGATGTGCATTCATGTAGTCCGGGTTGGTTGATTTAGTCAAGGGAACAGAAGATTGATGTGCATTCATGTCGTTAAGGTTGGTTGATTTAGTCAAGGGAACAGAAGATTGATGTGCATTCATGTAGTCCGGGTTGGTTGATTTAGTCAAGGGAACAGAAGATGGATGTGCATTCATGTTGTTAAGGTTGGTTGATTTAGTCAAGGGAACAGAAAATTGATGTGCATTCATGTAGTCCAGGTTGGTTGATTTAGTCAAGGGAACAGAAGATTGATGTGCTTTCATGTAGTCCGGGTTGGTTGATTTAGTCAAGGGAACAGAAAATTGATGTGCATTCATGTAGTCCGGGTTGGTTGATTTAGTCAAGGGAACAGAAGATTGATGTGCATTCATGTAGTCCGGGTTGGTTGATTTAGTCAAGGGAACAGAAGATTGATGTGCATTCATGTAGTCCGGGTTGGTTGATTTAGTCAAGGGAACAGAAGATTGATGTGCATTCATGTAGTCCGGGTTGGTTGATTTAGTCAAGGGAACAGAAGATTGATGTGCATTCATGTCGTTAAGGTTGGTTGATTTAGTCAAGGGAACAGAAGATTGATGTGCATTCATGTAGTCCGGGTTGGTTGATTTAGTCAAGGGAACAGAAGATTGATGTGCATTCATGTCGTTAAGGTTGGTTGATTTAGTCAAGGGAACAGAAGATTGATGTGCATTCATGTCGTTAAGATTAGTTGATTTAGTCAAGGGAACAGAAGATTGATGTGCATTCATGTAGTCCGGGTTGGTTGATTTAGTCAAGGGAGCAGATGTTGAGATTGAAGTTTATTTATATACAGTTGGGGTTGGCTTATTATTTGTGGATTTGAAATTTGGAGTGGAACAGGTAGATGTTGAGATTGAAGTGTATTTCAATGGGATTAAATGGTTATGAATACAAAGGTGAGTGATCAATATGAGCTCGGAATATTATTTGGTTCACCATAAAATATCCTTTTTTTGGGAGCCGATGGTCTGGCATGCGAGCTGGGTGTCCAGTCCAACTATTCCTTTGTATCATGTGCATGTTGCCCTCTCAATAACTGCTGGGAATAAACTATTTGATGTTAAAAAAAAACAACAACATATCTTACGTAATTATTACGTTCGCAATCGCTTCTCGGCCTTTTGGCTAAGATCGAGTGTATTTGCTGCCCCCCCCCCCTCCTGTAGTGCGCTTGGTCTGGTCGGAGGCCGGGATGATCCTTCTCGGTCCCGTGGCTAGGATCGGACGCATTTGCCGCTGTGAGCCCGGTAGTGCGCCTGGTCTGGTCTGGGACCGGGGTGATCAAACCACCTCACATAGCATCACTTTAAATGTTGGCCCGGTGGACCACTGTGGGCAATAGCTCATAGTGGGACTAAGGGTCCACGCCAAAAAAAAAAGGGGGTGGCGGGGGAAACAGTTGGTCTGGGGTAACCGCCAAAGCCAATTAAAATAAAAACAATAATAAAATAAAAATCTTATGTAATCAATATACAATACACTTTAGCAACGAATTTAACACTCAATAAAAGATGTAAAAAAAATATCTTACGTAATCGTATACAATAGCACACAAATACAGAAATTTTTGTCCGGCCTGTAAAAAAAAAAAAAAGAAAGAAGAAAAAAATATCTTACGTAATTACTGCAGCAATGATACTGCATGCGTTTCAAAATACAATCATACAAATATTCACAAACACATTGACATAACGGAATAAAACCAGCTAATCATTTTACTCATTCGAATACCCATAATATATATATGAATGTGGACATGCACACATATATGTGTACATGCACACATATATGTGTATGCTTGTATGGTAGAATGTGGAATATAGAATGTGAATATACAGGTTTATCTTAGGTGTTTATCATATAATACTGACACCCGATCGTCTTGACAGACAATAGTGCAGTTTGAATGGGTGTGTCCCAGACCAGTCCCTGCTGTGGAGATTTTAAAACGTGTCTGCGCCTCACGACGCGAGCCCTGTGTGTGGCTTATTTTGTGAATACTTCTCACTAGGTGGTAACAAACATTGGAGAGCGCAAATAGTACACGCGGCAGCTCCTCTGGCCTAGGGAAACAAAGGATTTGTGGAAAATTGGCTGCGTGTCCTTTGTAAGACCCGGCCACCGGCCTGGTATGTCTAGTGGCTGGTGGTCACTAGGCATTTTTGCGTTCAGTGGTTTGCTCTTTGCCTAAATACAACACGATTTCCCGACACGAATACATAGTTGTAGAATACCAAAGGCCAACATGTATGGTATTTGTATATGGGTAGCCATGTATGGGTATTTCGTGTAGGTATTTATGTAAATATAATTATTGCTTTGTGTTGATATACAGGTATTTATATTAATATATGCACATGGAAATCCCCCCCCCCCCCCACCCCACAATTTAAATAGAATGAGAATTTAAGGTTATTGCCCAAGATCACGGAAATCCATGTACTATCATCTAGAGAAAGCAACAGATAGATCAAGACAGAATGTGTGTATGTGAGAGAGAGAGAGAGAGAGAGAGAGAGAGAGAGAGAGAGAGAGAGAGAGAGAGAGAGAGAGTGAGTGAGTGAGTGAGAGAGAGAGAGAGAGAGAGAGAGAGAGAGAGAGAGAGAGAGAGAGAGAGAGAGAGAGAGATGGACAGGTGTAACATGCATCCCACTTGTGGAGATGGAAATGAAACGAGGAATGTGTGTTTACATGCACTATGCCATAAATGTCATATTATCATAACTGTATATGCATGTTTTTGTTTTGATTAACGCATGTGACACATAACACTAACAAACGGCAACGCTCTGTAATATACACAAACAAAGAAACACACATTACACCTTGTACATTGCTTTGTATGAAATAAACGTTGAAAAAAAAATTTAATCAGTGCAGCTATGTTACCCTTTACCCATTTTGGAAAAGGCAGTGGAGCCAAAATTAATGTACAGAAATCACAGATAATGGGTCTGGGAAAGTGGAAACAAAAGGCTGATTTCCCTCCAGATCTGAGACACATAGACACCATGAAGCTGTATGGGATCACATTTCCATGTGATCCCACAGAAACAGACAGACAGACATGGCACGCACTGACCGAACTGAACACAGACATGTTACACAGGTATAGGTACAAGACATCCACAATATTTGGTAGAAGCACAATAGTCAACACATACATAATACCCAAAATAATATACTTAGCGACAGTACTGGACCCTCCCAAACAGACCATCACAAACATAAACAAACAAATCAGACGCTTCATCTTCACCAACACAATACACAGCATACAACACAAAACTCTCATACAAGAATAGAAACAAGGAGGGATTGCACTACAGGACATCCACACAAAAATACTGTCACTTAGAATCAGTCACATAGGTAAAATCATCAGACACCCATAACAGAACAGACTAGCACTATACTACATAGCCAACAACATCAAACATCTCACACCCATTAACAATGCAACTGCACACTACCAGGGAAGACTGCCAACATTCTAACAGACATGCATAAGGCAATACAAGGACATGAACAGTTAATACAGCAAACAACACACACAATATACAAACATTTAGTTAGAGAACAAGCACCATCACTAAGACTTAGGATTAAAAGAGGGCACAAATACTTCATGACTGACTTCACATGCACCTTTTCAAACCTACACAACAAACACATAACTCCAAAAGCTAGGAAAATCGCATATAGACTGTTATAAAGTATGACCCCCACAACACAAGTAGAAGCATACATATCCAAACAATATCAATTATGTAGAAACAACACACAAGAGACAGAGGAACACATTTATTATACATGTCTAACAATTACTGCCACACGCGCAACACTCCAACACCTCATACAAACGCACACAGGCAAACAAACCGACATATATAAAGCAATTTTTCTCAACACTATTCCAAAGACAGCAACAGACATACATACAAAACTACTTATAGCACTTTCTTACTACAGACATCTTATATGGACATGCAGAAACGTAGCCAGATACAAACACCGCACTTATAACACACACTTAATTTCCTTTATGTACACACACAAAATATCACAACTATTTCCAGAGAAAATCATATGTATTCTTCCTTATGGTATTACAAATTTGAGTGCGAGAAAGAAAGAAGAAACTGTGAGTGAATGGTGAGTGAATGATTATAAAATATCACATATGGTCACCAAGACCAATGAATAATTCCTCATATAAAGATTAGTGGAAGTATAAATGCTTCTTTTATGTGCTTCATAATGATGATTTAACCCTTAAAGATAAGGGGAAAAGAAAATCAACTCCTTCCATTCCAATTTATTAACTATTGAATGCTTGCTTTAAAAGCACTTGCTATGCTATACTACCATATTATTATTATTATTATTATTATTATTATTATTATTATTATTATTATTATTATTACTATTATTATTATTATGCCGGCTTCGTGGCTTAGAGGTTATGACTTTTCTCCGTAATCTCGTATACTCTCGTAGGCAAAGTGATGACGGTGAGAATCAGCAGTGGTTCGAATCGCATCGGTAACTTACGGGGTATGAGAGCCGGCCGCTCAGAAAGCAAAGGCAAACTACTGAGCGTAATCTTGCCAAGAAATCAACATACAGCTGAAAGATGCTGGTGTTGACTGCGATGTCCTGTAACGGATATGGGAAAAAAATTATTATTATCATTATAATTATTACTATCTTTATTTAACCTTTACTATCCTTAGTATCATTAATGTTATATTGATATCATCATTATCATTTCACAACTTCATCTCCCCTGTGCCCCCCCCCCCTTTGCTTATGGTTTGTTGCCTTTGGTACTACCCCCACTGGTTGGTTCAAACATTTATCCTGCCTGTAACACCATTAGAGTGGTCATGAGGGCATTGGTAGAGTGGTCATGAGGGCATTGGTGGAGTGGAACTACTTGGTGAGAGTGTGGCAAGGGAAAAAAAAATTTAAAGATTTCCCCTTTTCTTTGTAACCCCCCTGTCAAATGTAAATGTGTTCAAGGAATGGAATATGCTAATGGGTAATTTCTTATGTTGTAAACACAAAATATCACAGATATCTCAACAGTAAACACAAGTACTCTTCTTTATGATATTATATTTTATTATACATGATACTTATAATATAGTAACATATAAAGGCAGGAAATCAGACCCCTTCCAAATAACATCTGGCTTGAAACAGGGTGATGCACTATCGCCGCTACTCTTCAATCTGGCTCTAGAGAAAGTTGTAAGGAAGGTAAAGGAGGAATGTGATATTGGAGGAACATCCAAGCTGCTTGGTTATGCAGATGATATAGATATTATAGGGCAAAGTGAACAAAAGACATTGGAAATATTGACTCACTTAAAGGAAAAAGCCCAACAGATGGGGCTGGTTATCAACCAAGATAAGACAGAATATATGGTAATTTCAAGAGACGGAATGGCTAGAAACTCTGGCCACATACAAATAGATAATATGACCATTAAAAGAACGGAAACATACAAATACCTGGGTACGATCTTCAACTGCTCCAACATCATAAGGGAAGAAATACAAACTAGAATCAACTCTGGAAATAAGATATACTATGCACTACAACATCTACTAAAATCAAAGGCGCTATTTCGTAACACCAAAATCACAATATACAAAACACTGATCAGACCAGTTGTGCTGTATGGCTCTGAAACCCGGAGTACAACGAAAGGAGACGAAGCCTTGTTACAAACCTTTGAGAACAAAATTTTAAGACGCATCTTTGGACCCATTAGGGATACACAAAGTGGAGAGTGGAAAAGAAGAAGTAACAAAGACATTTATGATCTGTTTAAGTCCCCGCTAATCACTGGTATCATGAAGGCTAATAGACTACAATGGCTGGGGCATATAGAAAGAATGGAAGATAATAGGGAAACAAAACTCGCTTACACTCAGGAAATAAATGACCGTAGACCCCGAGGTAGACCAAGAAGGCGGTGGAGAGATAATACATGTACAGACCTACAAGCACTTGGAATCAACGACTGGCAAGAGAAGGTCCACCAGAGAGACGAATGGAGACGGATTGTATTTGCAGCAAAGAACCTCAATGGCTCGGAACGCTGAAGAAGAAGAAGAAGATACATGAGTGCGAGAAAGAAACAGGAAAATGTGAGTGAATGTTGAATGAATGAATACAATATCACAGATGGTTACCAAACCAATGAGATTGTAAAAATTTGTGTTAATACAAATGCTTGTTTTATTTTTACAAAAAAAAAAAAAAAATAAAAAAAAAAAAAAAAATGAATGAACCCTTACAACTAAAGAAAAAAAAAAGAAGCAAGGAGAAAAAGATAACCATCTTCTTTTATTCCTACTATTATTGAACATTGCAGGTTGCAATTGTATGTACCTGCTATGCTATGTTAACACCATTGCTAAGAAACTCATTAGCAAATGGAATCACATGTTTAAATAATTCTATCATTATCATTACTATTATTATCATTGCTGTTATTAACATTGCTGTTATTATCCTTAGCATGTTTTATTTTTACCATTTATTATGATTGTCATCACTATTAATATATAACCTCATCCCCCATGTCCCCCCCTCCCCACTTGCTCATGGTTGTTGTTGCCCTTGCTGATACCCTCACCGTTTAGTTTCAGACAGTTATCCTGCCTCTACCATCATTAACAGAGAGTGGTGATGAGGGCATTGATGTGGTGGGTCTGATAGGTGAGAGTGTGGCAAGGGGAACAAAAATGGTAAATTTTTTCTCTTTCCCTCTTTCTCTCTTGTTTACCCCCCTCCACATGTAAATATGTCCAATGAATAAAATATTTCACATGCCACATACACGCCCACATGCAACGCTCGGTAAATACACGCACACAAATACTGAACACAAGGACGCATGTAAAAATACTAACAACACAAATGCACTTGTACCACCTTTACCATGCTTTCATACTGAGATTAAGTAACTCTGTATTACTATTTTATTATTATGGTTCGATTGCTATTATTCTTTAATTCTATGATCACTGTTTATCATTATCATAATCCTTCATCTCCCCACTTGTTACTATTTGCTGCGGATGCTGCTGGCGCCCTCAACGGCTGGTTCTAACAAGTTATACTGCCATGTTCATCATTACCGAGTGGTGGTGATGGTATTGGTGGGGTTGGAGCCGACGACATCTTGTAACAATGCGTGTATACAGAGGATCAACAAGTTCTGCTGTGTTGTTTCAAAACAGGCTTTATTTATACATGATGTTCGATACAAAATCCAAGTACAGAATATATTATGATGTTGTCTTCTCTTCTCTCGTTCTAGGTGGTAACTACCCAACAACCAGCTACGTCACGACTTGAGCATCCTTCTTACTGTTCTATATCGATGCTCAAGCGTGCTGTAGTCTTGCACTCCTAAGCTAATACTGATATGATATTCATTCTGCTACACCTCCCTGTCTTTTAAAAGACTTTTCTCCTTCAAAAGTCTTAACTCCTAACCCCTTTATCCTACACCTTCTCTCCTTACCTCCCATAATTTCTCTAAGCCGCCCAAACTAACTCTATTTTAGGTGAATATTTCCTTCTAATTGTACCTCGTCCCCGTGTCACATAGCAAATCACTATGAAGTTATATTTCTTCTTCGTTTCTGGCCCTTCAAAAAAAAACATAACATATATTATAACATTTAACTCTCAACTTTATACAATACATCATAACACATATGGTTACCTTTTTAAAATACTTCTTCTTCTCTTCATAAGCAATCCGCTTAAAAATTCAAACGCTGTACTCTTCTGATACTACCTCAACTCCCTATGGTCATCACTAACCGTATTACCCCCACATTACTATTTCTCTACTTTCAACCAACCTGAAATCACTTGCACACGATAGGAAGACAAAGAATCGGTGCGCACCGGAGATTTAAAGAAGTAGAACTCTCCCTCACAAAAAAAAAAACCACACTCACCTAAACCACACTCACCTTTACCCCCCCCCCCCCCCCATGTCATCTGAGACTTTATGTAATAAAGTCTAAAACAATTATATCTTTCACAGTTCACTTATACCACTTATTATGGCAACAGTTTACGCTGCTATCTACAGCATCAAGCACCAACCATCAAAAATTCACTCCCAAATGTCTATATATTACAGACCTCTTTCCCCATTATACACATCACCTCACATAACTAATCTTCTCCTATATCTCACTCAGAATTCCCTTTTAATCTTGCCGAAAACTTCAGCAACCCATTAATGTCCACTTATTATGGGCATTTCTCCTAAAACTTCCACTTCCAATTTATGCCGTTATCAACAGCTATAAAATACCGCCACTGATCTCATGTCTGTGACCTTCTAACCCCTCACTCCTTACAATCAACGTTATTCTTTCTCAGTCCATATATCATGGACCCCCCAAAACCACATGGCATTTTATCTCCACACTGACACTGTTCATTTCTCATTAACACCCTTACAATTCTTTTACTATTGTACTGCTATCCACAGTATATAATTATTATTCGGAGTCAAACATGGATTCAATTCATGTTTTACTAATTGTCTTCACACTGTCTGGCGTAGCACGTTACCCATTTCTATAAAATCCATGTTAACTTGCGACCCCGTGGAGACCATGTTATAAACTTTCCCCTCATTTACCCCACTGCTATATACGTTATTCACATTAATCTTTTCTTCCCCAATATGGCGTCCAATCCATATATATTCAATCGATGCTGACTTAATGTAGCTCTTATTTTTAACTTCCCCATAACCATTTTATTTGTGTAGTAACCCCGTCACTTAAGTATGGCCTATGTTTCCACAACTTAACCTCTCAACGCTGATTATCACAGCAATTTTGCTAGCAGAATATACTCATATTCACAAAGAGAATGTGTCTCTCTTCTAGTCCTCAGCAGTCTATTAACCATTTTCTGAACGAAGGGTCCTAAATAAAGCCCCATGTATTGCCTTTATTCTAGACAAAACCATAACTGTTTGTAAATTAAACTTAACTTAACTAATTTCTAACATATTTATAAACAATGTAATTACTATTCAACATACAAGACAATTCAAGTTAAAATATGAGTCAACCAAAATAAAACAACAGGATGTCATACCCCCCAGGTTTTGAACTGTTTATCCCCAACAATAAAAGATGCATCAATTTAAATTTGAAGAAAATATCTAGTGTTACCTAACACTACTGGTCTCTTTTACGGACCAGTAGTTTGTACGCAAAAGACTACAAACACAATAATCCTATTCTAAAATCAAATAGTAACAATCATTTTACAGGACCAAATCAAGCAAAAATATATAACATACCATACATATTCAATCAACATTGGTCTCTTATACTAACCCATGAAATACATATCTATTCACCAAGTCATGCCTATTCCGTTATTCTTATAACAGATAAAACAAAACAACTCAATGCTAAGCATTAACCCCAATATATATATATATATATATATATATATATATATATATATATATATATATATATATATATATATATATATATATATCTGTTACCTACAGACCAATTCTTAACTTAGAACAATATCTGTTCTCTCAACAAAAATCATTAATCAATAAATGATCGTACTTTTTCTGGAAGTCAATCATTGATTATCTCCCCTCTTAATATTTCCTTCTTTACAAAACTAATTCCGCTGTAAACTACAGGTCAAATCACTTCACCTAATACCAGTGTGGCGACTATCTGAATGTTACCTCAATGTACCAGCAGTCATCTATCTACTAATAGAACCTGTGGCTCGGCACACTAGTTGTTTCCCCTAAATTTGCACCAAGAATTACTACAACTTCTTAACCATTACCGTTAACTACGGTATCTCCACCCTGCTACATCCAACAAAACTTTATCTATTTACTATAGACCTCTCACCAATACATCTATCTACTGTACCAACAACTAATTCTACTTTTAAGTTTCTCGTCTACCCGACGCAAGTAATATTTCATTCTCCTGCATCAGTACTTTCTAACATCTCACCACAACAACTCTAAGCTATCCTCAAGTCTCTCCTAGCGTTCTTGCACCGCGATGATACTAGTCACACTTATCGGAACACGTTCTCCAACATTCATTTAACTAATCTTGTTTACCTCACCATCTTTCACTCCTCTTCCTATTTATTGGGATTCTTTCAGAAACAGCAAACCACCCCACATACAACTGACAACAGACCTCACTTTTCTCATTTCTCAGTATTAGGCATTCATGCTTCGACATGTCCCTGTCAACAATACTAAACATGTTTTATGAAACGTCATTCAGAATGTTAACTCTCTTTCCGTCAGCCTGTCATACAACTTTCATTAACTCTGTCTAACGTCAGATATTCTAAACAAAAGACATCACAAATTTCTAATTATGTTCGCCTCTCAATTTTCATATACTCAGTTACTCTATGTTCCACGTTTCATCAACGTCACTTATCAGTCACTCTTCGCATATTCACACGGTATTCGTATTTTATGTTTGCTCAGACAGTGATACACAACCTCGCTCTCATCTCACTACTACTCTCGCATCGCGACAACCTGACGTGTCCATACCATTACTTCCAACAACAACAAAAAAAAATTTAGACGTCAATTCAACATTCCAGCAATCACTCACCACAGTCTAAGCGTGTCGATCTCCTCTGCACACATTGACACAAGATATATCAATCGCACAACTATTACCAATCGCTTGACAACATTTTATCCATGTACTCCACTTAGACGGCGTCTCAAAACCTCACTCCTGCTTCACTCATCGCGACGAACACCTGTTTGTCTACACTTATACTCACGCACGGACTAAACGCCTCGTACATGCATGCGGTACTTATCACTTGTCATCATCCTATCCATACTCGACGCACATATGTTTGTCTACATTTTTACACCTACAAGAACAACGGATTATCAGACGAACTACTTCAACACTCAACAGGACTTTCACAATTCAACTGTTTTCTTATTTCTACTTTTCTTACTCATACTCTCCTTTTCAAAGGTCATAACCTATGCATTATCTCTCGCAACTATATCTCTTTTACACACTAACCAGCCCTATCAACGATCTCTCAGAACAAACTTCACTCCGACGAGCCACTAACCTCGTAACTATCATTCTATACTTCTCCACACAACAAGTTTCTCAGATTTAATCACCTCTTCTTTCTTCGCAAGCATGACGTAATTACTTTATCCCCCTCACCAAGACCTCGTACTCTTCAACATCAGTTTCCACAGTCTTTTACTCTTAATACTCTTTCGCTCCACTGGCTCCTCAATGTATATCTCCTCATCAGACACTCTCGGTTCACCTGTCAACAATACTATACTTACTTCTCAACTACCAAGCGAAACTATCTCAGACATCACGTCATAGCTCTGAGTCGAACCATCCACTCTAGTACGAGCATTCATAATTAGTTTATCTCTCCCTCTCTGCAATTTCCATCAGACACTCTCGGTTCACCTGTCAACAATACTATACTTACTTCTCAACTACCAAGCGAAACTATCTCAGACATCACGTCATAGCTCTGAGTCGAACCATCCACTCTAGTACGAGCATTCATAATTAGTTTATCTCTCCCTCTCTGCAATTTCTGTGTTGAATCTATCCTACTTTAATCACAGCAGTTATACATCACTCAACGTGATTAACTCTCTCTATCTAGCCATTCCGGACAAGGAACATTTCAATTTCTACCTTGTTTACTCTCCCTACACCGCAACTAAACACAAGATATTCTGTATAACGCATCCACGTAGAATATCAGTTGCCGTGACTCTCTATCCTCACCAACACTATTGCCTACCCTGTATCATGTGATGCTACACCAAAAAAATTCATCGGCCTATTTTAGACAACCCATATGTATATGCTAACACCGCAATTCCTCTCATAAGCTAAAACAATTCCATATATCCTTCCTCACCCAAGGAATTTTAACAGCCATAGAGCGCATCTAAGCCAAATATTTCATTGTCTCCCAGTACATTAGTACGTCTTTTTTCAATTATGTCATCTTCACTATCTGTTGTTAATCTGTTGTTAAAGTACTCAGGTCTTAAGGTCATATATTCTTCTAATTTTTTTAAATCACTTTCTGTCGTCGAGTAAATTTCCGCTATCTGTTTATTACTATTCTTCTTCTTAAATGCTTTATTTCTATTTCCTTTATTTGCGTCGGTCTGCTCACTGTTTCCTGTATACCTTACATAACGTTTATATTTCCCCATCTCGTTTTCAGATGACACACTGATAAAAGTTCCCTCATCAGACTCATAGTAGTTTACTGCAGACACGTAGATCCTATTCCCATAGTCGGCTTTAGAACGTCTGACTTTCTTCTTACTTTTATTCGTCATGCTCCGGTTCTGTACAATTCCCATATCTTTACCTGAAATATTCTCTCCATAACCTGAACTCTCACACTTAACATTTCTACACCATTTAGGGATTAATTTAATGTCTATACCTGAGGAACTTGACATCTCAGTTGTACCTTTATTAACTATCAGACCGTTAATATTTCTTTCCTCAATACTTTTCCTTTTTGGTTCTCGCCTGTTTATCTTTCCCAATTTCAACCGTGTCTCCCTTAGTCAAGTGAGTTGGTTTTGACTGAGTCTCTACTAACTCGGTTTGACTTCTCTTTATTATCTTGCTGGTTGGTTGTACCTGGACTTTTTTCTCTACTGTATCCACCTGTGTCTGTGTGTTTTCTTCTACCACTTCAAACACCTGCGTCTGAGTTTCTTGGTCTATTTTCTTCTTTTCTTGTCTAAGAGTCAGATCCGCAACCATCTTAGGAGTACTTACGTTTTCTACTCTGTTCCTTGACTCTGACCTCAGATATTGTCTTCGTCTTTGTTCAAACCAGTAGTCACGTTTTCTCCTAGCAGTCTTGCTATGGGACGGCCAATTCCATAATTTCTTGGAAAGGTCTCTCTCAGGACCATTCTTGTATCTATAACACCTATACCAATCCGACCTTTCACCATTACGTCTGTTCTCACCGTCTTTTACCCTATAAACATCAGGCCTTGGTTCGTCATAACCATATTGTCTTCTGTCTTTATTAAGCAGTGGCTGTCTCCTGTTATTCTTTCCTACTCTATTGCAGTCTACCATAAATCTATAAGGCTCTTGTCTAGTCGTTCTGTTCTGCAACGTTTCTACAAAATTTTCTACTTCATTAACTGCCACTTTTAATTCTCTCAACCATGTACTAATACGTTGTAATTCTACAAGTAGGTAATTCATATTAACTTCTTCTTCTTTGTAATTTATATCTAGCTTAAAACAATATGCCTACTTGTTCCTCTGTATATTTCTTGGTACCTGAAAAAAAAAACTCGTCTTGAGCTTTGCTGAAATAATGTATGTTTCTCTACTGTGCTGTGTTGGGTTTACCTATTACCGTTCCTACCCCAGTCAAAACTTGTGTCAGTGAACCTTCTTCTGCCATGCTGAAATATTTCGCTATACACTTATACAAGTAAATTCACATTTATAACAATTTATCTAAATGATCTTATTTAAATATTTAAATCACATTAAAAATGTTCTCATAGCAGTTATACTTAAATTAATTACCATCGAGCATGTCTTTCCTTGATTCAAGAGAAGCGTGAATTCACGTACGTTCTTTAAAAATTTCCCTTGTCACGGTTAATGTATACTCAAACGTCTGGAGTTCGTATAATTTAGTAGCCATCCAAAAGCGACTTCAGTGACATCCTTCTTCTAGCGTCTCAGGTTTCGTTACTTTTCTTTCACTTTCAGCCCCAGGTTGAGCCCCTACCAGATTTGAACCTTCTTTTCACCCTAACAGGGCACTTCCAGGCGACGTCTTGAAAACTGGTCTAGCGATAGAGCGACTAAATTTGAGTCGTCCCTTCTTCAGCAGGCTGACACTCTGTTAAAATATTCGCTTTTGTTGAAAACATTTTGACTTGTTAGAATTCAGGATAAGCGAATGCAACTGTGTTTTCTCGTGATTTCCAATTGAAGGAGCAATATGGTTGACTCAAAATAAGCTCTCATTTTTCTTCAGGTCAAAGTCAATATTAAATGAACATAACAAAAGGAAACAGCTCATTTAAATCAATTTTCTATTGAATTCGCTAGTATGTAAGTGTGTGACCTTCAACACAAGGTTACTTAACGGCTGAAATAATGTAAGTCAAACTTCATAGCAATTCGACAAACATCACGTTGCTTCAAATATTTCTGACGAAAAACAGCTTGATAAAATTCCACAGTCATAGGCACTCATATTATGTAGATGGCTCTATTCAAAAATCTTGATGTGTGTAAGTTTACTTTAGGTAGTCTGAAAAACACTTAAATTTTGACCTTGATTCAATTATAGTTGGTCCGATTTTGAACCTTTTCTTTCTTTTATTTAATGAATGTCTAAAATATCGTTCGTACCTGAACAAATTGGTTAGTCCAGTTTAGCATGCGGCATGTTGACATTTCGTACTTCACGTTGTTCACTCGCGACCTTCAAGTAAAAAATCGAATCCTGTAAGCGGCGCCAATAATCCATCTTGTAACAATGCGTGTATACAGAGGATCAACAAGTTCTGCTGTGTTGTTTCAAAACAGGCTTTATTTATACATGATGGTCGATACAAAATCCAAGTACAGAATATATTATGATGTTGTCTTCTCTTTTCTCGTTCTAGGTGGTAACTACCCAACAACCAGCTACGTCACGACTTGAACATCCTTCTTACTGTTCTATATCGATGCTCAAGCGTGCTGTAGTCTTGCACCCCTAAGCTAATACTGATATGATATTCATTCTGCTACACATCAATAGGTGTACCGACAACGAGCTAGAGAAACTAGCAGACATGTACAACAACAATATAGGGGGTTGGAAAACTGCATGCGATAAACCGCATGAGGAATGCGGAGTTGGTAGGTCTACAAATGCGAGGCTTCACTCATACTGTTCTCTATGGAATAGAGGCAGTAAGGTTAATTGCTATACAACGAATTTGAGGATCAAATCACCCAGTGGTTGTGTTAAAATCAGACCACCGGCAATATAGTTGGAATATGTTGGTACAGAGAAGCCTGATGGAGAGAGAGAGAGAGAGAGAGAGAGAGAGAGAGAGAGAGAGAGAGAGAGAGAGAGAGAGTGATTGGAAAAGTGCCCACGACACGCCCCTGATGTATGCGGGGTCGGTCGGTCTACAAATACGAGGCTTCACTCATACTGTTCCCTATGAATTCGGGGCAGTAAGGTTGATTGTTATACAACGTATTTGAGGATCAAATCACCCAGTGGTAGTTTTAAAATCAGACCACTGGCAATATAGTTGGAATATGTAGGCACAGAGAAGAAAGATGGAAGAGAGAGAGAGAGAGAGAGAGAGAGAGAGAGAGAGAGAGAGAGACACAGAGAGACAGAGAGACAGAGAGAGGGGGTGGAAATTGGAAAAGTACCATCATTAAGAGTGGTCATGAGGGCATTGGTGGAGTGGAACCAATTGGTGAGAGAGTGGCAAGGGAAACAAAAATGTAAAGATTTCCCTTTCTCTTTGTCACACTCCTTTGAATCATGTGAGTGAGTGTTGAATGAATGAATACAAAATCACATAATGTTACCAAACCAATGATACTGTAAGAATGTGTGTAAATACCAATGCTTGTTTATTTTGTATCAACAAAAAAAAAAAAGGAAGAGTAAATGGGGAAAAAAATGAATGAACCCTTACAGTTAGGGGGAAAAAAAAAACAAGGAGGAAAAAAATAACCAACTCCGTTTACTCCAACTATTATTAAAAACTGCAGTTTGCATTTGTATGTACCCGCTATGCTATGTTAACACCATTCCTAAGAAAATCATCCTAGCAAATGGAATCACATGTTTAAAAAATGGTAACATTTTCATAACTATTATTATCATTGCTGTTATTATCATTGCTGTTATTACCCTCAGGATATTTCTTCTTGTCATTATTATTATTGTCATCATTATTAATATAAAACCCCATTTCCCATGTGCCCCCCCCCCCTCGCTCATGGTTGTTGTTGCCTTTACTGATACCCTCACCAGTTTGGTTCAAATATTTATCCTGCCTTTACCATCATTAATGTAATATACAAGTAAATTGAAATATTCTTCAACAAGTGAATCGGTACAATTATCTTGGAACAGTCATAACATCTGATGGGAGATGCCTTGAAGAGATCAGAACAAGAATCGCCATGGCGAAAGTAGCCTTTAGCAAGATGAAAAACATTCTGACCAATAAAAAGATGTCAATTGAAACGAGAAAAAGAGTGTTTAGGGGGTACGTAGAGCCTGTTCTTTTGTATGGATGTGAAACTTGGACAATGAGCAGTCCAGCTGAAAAACATTTGATGGCTACGGAAATGTGGTTTCTGAGGAAAATGCAAAGAGTACCATGGACAGATAGAAAAACCAATGACCAAGTACTACAGGAGACACACGAAAATCGTAGACTGATTAGAGAAATTAGACGTAGACAGTCAAAATTTTTTTGGACATGTTATGAGAAGAAATGGATTGGAGAACTTAGTGACAACTGGCAAGATCGAAGGGAACAGACCAAGAGGAAGACCGAGAGGAAAATACCTGGATGGCTTGGCCACATGGTATGGACGAGACAGGAACACTGAGCTGATCCACGACACTGGTGATCGAATGAAATTGCGAGTCATGACCGCCTCGCTTTCCGGCATGGCACATGATTGATTGATTGATTGCCCAGAGAAAGTGGTGAGGAGGGATTTGGTGTGGCGAGTTCAACAGCTGAGAGTGTGGCAAGGGAAACAAAAATGTAAAGATTTCCTTTTCTCTTTGGTACCCCCCTTTCACATGTAAATATGTTCAAGGAATGAAATATGTTTATGCCACCTACACGGCCATATGCAACGCTCGGTAAATACACGCACACAAATACTAAACACACAGGACGCATGTAACAACACTAACAATACAAATGCATTTGCACTACTATTACGATGCTCTCTTATTGAGATTAAATAGGTAATTATGTATTACTATATTAATATTATAGTTTGCGGTCTACCATTGATATGATATTCTCATTGCGACAGATGCAAGAAAAATGCCGGGAACAAAATCAGCCACTGTTTATTGCCTTCATCGACCTCACAAAGGCATTCGATTTGGTCAGTCGTGAGGGTCTGTTCAAAGCACTAAAGAAGATTAGCTGCCCACCAACTCTTCTGTCCATTGTGGAATCGTTCCACACAGGCATGAAGGGTATATTCAAGTTTGATGGCTCAACTTCAGAAGAGTTTGAAATCAAGAGTGGAGTTAAGCAAGGTTGTGTACTAGCCCCCCACGCTCTTTGGGATATACTTTTCACTTCTACTGAAATATGCCTTTCGTGATCAGGATGACGGTATATACATTCACTCACGCTCAGATGGTGGCCTCTATAATGCTCAGAGATTGAATGCCAAGACCAAAATTAGGAGGGTACTAATCAGAGATTTGCTTTTTGCGGATGATGCTGCGATTATGACCCTCTCTGAGGAGGAATTACAACATCTACTATCTGCATTCTCCAATGCTTGTTCTGAATTTGGTTTAACAGTTAACAAAAAGAAGACACAGATTATGTCACAAGGTGCACATGGTGTACCATCAATCTTTATTGACGACGCCGAACTGGAGATAGTAGACCATTTTACATATCTTGGAACAGAGGTAAATAGCAAATTATCCCTCGATCAGGAAATCAACATCAGGATTGGCAAGGCAGCCAGAACAATAAATATGTTAGCAAAAAGAGTCTGCGAGAACAGGAAGCTTACTGCCAAAACAAAAGTCCTCGTCTACCAAGCCTGTGTCCTTAGTACTCTTCTTTATGGCTGTGAAACCTGGACAACTTACTCACGCCAAGAGAAACGTTTAAACAGCTTTCATATGCGGTGTCTGCGAAGAATACTTGGTATTAAGTGGCAAGACAAAATCACAAATATTGAAGTATTGGAAAGATCAGGTTGTGTGACGGTGTATTCCATGCTCAGTCTTCGTAGACTTAGATGCATAGGACATGTTAGGAGGATGGATGATGGTAGAATACCAAAGGACATCTTTTTTGGTGAATTACAGACGGGTAGGAGATCTCAGGGTCGGCCTCTACTACGATACAAAGATGTGTGCAAGCGGGACATGATTGATACAGGCATTGATAATGCACACTGGGAGCAAGTCGCCGCTGAACGTGTTGCATGGAGGGCAACTATCAGAAATGGAATAAAGACAAAGGAGAAAATGATTGCAGATAAAGCACACACAGAGCGTGAAAGACGTAAGCTGGTGCAAAATGGTGGAAATGACCATGTTTTCTCATGCATCTACTGTGGGCAAACATTTGCAGCAAGAATTGGCCTTACCAGCTGTCACGAATTGGCCGCCTTAACATCCCAGAATATTTTTCTCGGTCTCCAAATTTGAGAGGCCAAATTGAGAAAGAATGAATTAATCACGCTACTCCAAGGTTATCTAGTCGTGAGGTAATATTATTCACAACAAGCCTCTAGCCATGACGTAAGCTTGCAGATGGCAAGTAAAATGGGATACTTGAGATGGACACAACTAGATAATTTAAATTAGTCTACACCTTGGAAAACTGCTGACCCAGACGGGCTATGACACCACACAGACACATTGGCACCTTCTCGCCCAGGTAGACCCTGGCTGAATCAACAATGAACTGGGCCAGTGGTTGAATAAAGGCAATTAACGCCAGATGGAGATAATAGCCCCAGGGCTATAAACAAGCCCCATCCACTCTGACTGGCAGACCCAGGTAGGTGTGAAATCACTGATAAGACTGTGAAACTGATCTAGGGCTGGCAACGCAAAACCATCCAGGTGTGACACTATGGTGAGGGTTAGTGGTTAAAAGAATTTTTATGACTGGACAGACTTGGAGTTAATTGCAATTACTGTCAGGAGGAGATAAGAAGAATTTATGACGGGACTGCCAAAGAGATAATAGTGTCTCAGACACTGTCTGCTAGACTCAGCTTAAATAAGGGTCCCTAGCCTGTTTTATGTTAGATTAAGTCTGACTTCAGAACAGGTGAGACAACCAGCTCGTTTTGTATGATTCTTAGGTTGCTAGATTTAACTAGGAGAATTAATTCTTAGTAACTAGTCGAGTTTTAGATGGATGTAATTACTCTCAGTCTATATCTGACCTAAGTTACTTCCAGAATTATCATTGCTTCAGGTTACTTGAGTATTCTTTCTAAGTTATGTGTTCAATATCATATTGCTTTAAAGTGTTACTCTTCTGAGACGTAGAACCTTATGTAAGACAGATCTTGTCTAAGTATACTTTTAGGTGTCTTGGTAGATGCTTGTCATTTCTTTGTACACTATCGTAGTTGCCTGTTGGTGTGTGCATTCGTTGTACAGATTATAGTCAACTGACTATTTATTTAATTCTTACAATAGCAGTAACTAACTAGTGCATTATGCTATGATGTTAAAGTATCATAATATGTCTAGTTTAATCAATATGTTTATGTGTATTGGATGTTTGATATATTGATTTGTCATATGCAAACCTACCAATATGAAGTGTTATATTATGGTGTGCGCATTGGCACACTAACCATCGATTGGATTTGTAGCAGAGGTGTAATGGTACAGACATTACCCACAAGTGTTATGGGGTATATGGTGCTAAACCTTTTTCATCATATGGTGGACGGTAATGCATGGAAACCTGGCACCGCTACTAGTCACGGCTTGCAAGCCCGGATGATCAGGCATTGTTATAATACCCTTACCGACCCTGTGAGCTGCTAAACTAACATTGGACGGAGCGGCTGTACGACACAGAATTTCTGTATTAGCGACATGGACATGGGGCGGCAGAAATGTAATCATTACGGACGTGTGAGACAATTGAAAAGCCCGTCCCAGACTAAAGACAGTAGGGAGAAGGAGGATGGTGAACACAGTAGAGCTGGAAGATAAACTTGGCCAGACTGGTCATTGTATATGTTTGTGTTATGATATGTTTTAATTAGGATTGCGCTGATGTAGAACTGATATAACACATTCTTGACTTTCTTTCAAGCTCTCACAAGGAGCACCTATGTTACAGATCTCAAGAACGAGTGAAGACTAGGTAGAGCTAGGACTGGCATGAGTCAGGATACCGGCAAGCTGTTTCTTTTTTGAGTCTACTGGAGAGTGGGGATCTGGACCACAGTTCCAGATAGATGAAGTAACAAGTAAAGTTACGTAATGTTTCTCATCACAATATGTTATATGATTTTATCATCCTCATATTGACAATCATCCGATGTCTATTGTTATGATTAGCAAATAAATGTTGTAGTATTGTAACTCATAGTTCTGTCATTATATTTTAAATCCAATTGTGCATACGTGTTGTGTGTGTACATTGGTGGGGGTTCACTTACACACCAAGGAAGGGAGCAGTCAGGGAGAAAAACCTGTACCGGAATAGTTGTCTTTACACTTTAATTCAGACGTAAAAATCTATTCTAACTAACCTTCTCCTTCCCATCCTTGGCGAATATTCGGCACAGTTCATTTCAATTTTGTAACGAGCCACTAGGAACTGTACGTTGGATATTCAAGGGCTTAATCTGTAGTTCAGCCATATAGATTTTGTCCCTAGTCAGTTTCTGACTATCTGGGGTTGCTCGCCAGTGAATAATACATTCATCTAGCCGGTGGGGCACCCCGACTTCTGACACCAGCCACACTCGCCACCACCATGGGTCGTAGTTATTAAGCCTTTTTGCAGCACAATGTACCAAACTATCGTCTGTCAAGACGGAAAGGTGCCAATGAATGAATTATAGTTTGACTGCTATTAATTTTAATTTTATGATCACTATTATTATTAGTATACTCCCGCAGACCCCCTTATCCCCGCTCATTACTGTTTGCTGTTGATGCTGTTGCCGCCCTGACTGGTCGGTTTCCAAAATTTTACTGCCATTATCATCATCACCCCCTTTCATATGTAAATATGTCAATGAATTAATTCGTTGAAATATTACACATATGTCACCTATACGCCCACATGCAACGCTCGTTTAATACACGCACACAAATACTGAACACACAGGACGCATGTAACAACAAGAACACAAATACAATCACTACCTTTTCTGCAATGTTCAACTAGTATACTCCTGGACCCCCTCCCCTACCCCCATTTTCCCACCATTTTTGCTACTGTTTGTTGTTGATGCTGCTGCCGCCCTCACCGGTTGGTTTCAAAGAAGCTACTGCCATTTTCCTCATTACCGAATGGTGATGATGGTAGGCCTATTGGTGGGGTTGAAACCGATAGGTGAGGGGCTGACTGGGGAAAATTAATGGTATACTATCGTTTTGTTGTTGTTTGTTTTTGGTTTTTCGTTTACACCCCCCCCCCCCCCCGCCCCCACACCCCCATTTCAAATGTACAAATGTTGGAAAAAATGTAAAATTTGCACATATATCACCTACACTTCGACAAGCAACGCTCTGTAAAAACACGAACAATACATTTTGCAACGATAAAAAGTTTAAAAAAAAAATATTTTACTATATCTTGATTCGCAATATATGACAGTTGTTCCCCTCTGTGGGAAATTGTCAATCAATCAATCAATAGGGTTCCGTCTCCTAAAAGGTTGGTTTTTCAGTAGTTTCAGATTCTTCTCGGAATTCCCGGATTATTTAAACGTATCAGTGATATTAATTTTGAGGAAGTGATTTCGATAGTTTTCACCACGTGTAGATCTGGACTAAAAATTTCCTCTGTTACGGATTATTCAAACATATCAGTGATTTCAATTTTGTGGAAGTATTTTCGATTGTTTTCACCACGTGTAAATCTGTATTAAATATTTCCTCTATCACGGATTATATAAGATGGAAAACGAAATTGTAAAACGTGTCAAAGTCAACACGAGTGAAGGTTTCGAGGGAGGGTCGTTCCTCCAAGCAAACACACATGTGTTTTCAATATCAGGACCTCATGTATTCCGGTTCAACTACTCGCTGATGGCGAGCGTCTTGAGGGGGGCCTTGCGGGATAAAAATAAAATAAAATATAATGGATAAAATCCATCTACCGTTTTGAGGACCCTAAACGATGATACGCTACGCTGATACCGGAAGCAAAGCCGGCTCATTATGAACGGCCTCACGGGACGAAGCATGAACTGCAGGATCCTAAAGTAACTATTGTAATTGAAAACATAGAGAAGGAAAAGACCAAGGCTATGATTCTCTGGATGTATACAACCGCAAAGGTTGAGACAGTGTAGCAAATAGCCGCGGATATTTCGGGAGATATAAACGCGGAAGTGAATAAACTGAAAAACAGTTTGGACAAGTGGTTACTTCTATGCAACTCGAAAGAACCTCCGCCACATTACGTGGACATGGAGTTGGACGGGGTAGAAGATAAGCTACACCGTCTCTTTATCACAGTTCCGGGGCGCCGTACGGCGTGTACAGTCTGTGGGGAAGACTCCCACTGGAGTAATAAACGTGCGGCCAAAGTACAAACCCAGAAGGTAACTAGATTGGCACAAAAAGTCACCTCGAACTCCCAGACAGATCAACATAGTAAGGAGGATGAAGACGGTTTCCAGCTGGTAAGTCGAAAAAGGGGACGCTCAACCAAGAGCTGCCGCCTCTCAATAACCGCGACTACCACACACCGTCTGAAGCGCACAGGTCAAACAAAAAGAAATGTGTAAGTAATTATACTGACCAGATAACGACCAGCGCCATGACTGGAATAGACAGTGATAATATTAACACACCACCACGACAAAGAAACCTGTCAGATTCTTCACCACGCCTCGTTATTGACTTAGAGATTTCAAGCCCGGCGAAGGAATCTACTATCTCCAGAAATAACATGAATACAGACAGTTTGAAACAAGAAACAAAATTATGCTCAACCGTTTCTTATATTACAACAAAAATGGCAGCGGAAATTAAAATAATAAGTATTAACATTCGAGGTATAAGATCCAAAATTATTCATCTTATACCACTCATACACAAATATAAACCTGATTTTATACTCATTCAGGAAACTAACGTTAACACCGACGAACACGCATTATATATCACAACATGCTTAGGTCTAAGACACTCATGTTTTAGTCATAGTACTCAACATATCGGATTGGGTAGAGCGATAATACAGACATCGGACAGGTGGCAGATTATAGAGAAGGACAGGGACTGCCAGGGTAGGATAGCTATAGTATAGGTGGGAAATAACATAAATAAATACACAATCGTCAACATACACGCACCGCCTGACTACAGAAATCAGCCGCTCTTCTACCAAACACTGGACAATTTATTATCACGCTCATAAGAACATCAATTAGACACATTGCAAATAATTTTAGATATCCATGGGCTAATAAACGCATACAGGCAGATGCATCCCCATGGAATAGATACAATACACACAAACAGTGCGCATAATAGAGCAGCGCGATTAAATAGAATTTATGCGCCCATAACACATCATATAACACAAGTCAAGCATTTACAGGAGACACTGAACTTCACAGACCATAAGTCTGTAGTTGCAACAATAAACACAGTACAAGCAACACCACATCTTAGAAGATCTCCCCATTGGAAACTTAACAGCACACTTTTACAAAATCAGGACTATGTAGATTGCATAACAAAACTAATCCTCACTTACACAAGCTATATACCAGAGGGTAATGCGCGAAAACTCTGGGAAACACTTAAACAAACTATACGAGAGAGAACACAAACACTAGCAGCAGTAATACACAAGCAAAAACTACAACAAGAAAAAGTATTGGAAAATGCAATTAAGCTCTTACTACAGACAGACAAAAATTCACCACACATCATAGCATTACAGGAAGAATTAGATCTCCACAGACATCATCGATTTAAGGGGGCTTTACTGCAACAAAGTTACAAACTATAACACAAGAGATACCGAGTAAACAATACCTAGCTTTAGAACAAAACATACAGCGCAGCAGACAGATAGGCCAGCTAATTGACAGGGAAGGAAATATACAAGTCGAGCCACAACAAATAGCCGTAGCATTTGAAGATTAATACAAGAACCTTTACACAGAGGAAAACACACAGGCGCACGTACAAGAAAACTTTATGAAATTCACAAACCAACTTACAGAGGAACAGAAACTAACACTAGATACTGAATTAGCACTAACAGATATAACACAAGCGGTTCACGGAATGCAGAAGGGCAAATCACCTGGTACCACGGTATTACCGCTGAATTATATCGTTTTTTCTTTCCTCTTCTAGGTCCCCTTTTACTAGCAGTATTCTCTGATCTTTCCACAAACATGAACTCCCATCCAGTTTCAACACGTCTTACATCACTCTTATTCCGAAGGAGAACACCGACAAGACACTTTTAAAGAGTTACAGACCGATCTCGCTTTTAAATGTAGACTACAAGATTTTAACAATGGCATTGACGAATAAATTGAAACCAGTAATGGCATCTCTCATTCATGAAGACCAGCAATGTAGTGTACAACACCGGAATATCCAGCAACACACACACTTCATAAGGGACATCATCAACTACACACATCTGAAAAACTGTCAGTCCTCAATTATCTCTTTAGATCAAGAAAAAGCATTCGACAGAATATCTCACTCATACCTCCACAAAACTCTCTCACACTGCAAAGTGGGAAATTACTTTCGGACATGGGTCAAAATTGTATATATGAAACCGGAAAGTTGGATTCTATTAAACCATACCCTAACCAATTCTTTCAGGTTGACTAGGTCAGTGAGACAGGGATGTCCCTTGTCTCCATTACTGTACGTTGTCGCTCTAGACCACTTCTAGAAAAGATACGACAGGACGACAATGTCAGGGGTACGTTCATACCAGGGAAGGGTGAACAAAAGCTGCGTGCTTATGCAGACGATACCATTTTCTTTCCGACAACTGAAAAATCTGTAGGGATCATTTTGGAAACGTTCTCGTTTTTTTTTTTTTTGGCAAAGGGTGTGGGGCAAAATTAAACGTCCAAAAATCTACTATAATGGGCTTGGGCAAATGGAAAAATAAGGTGGATTTTCCATTAAACAATCTTATAAAAGTGTACGGAATAGTCTTCCCATGTCAACCAAATCAGACACACAAAGACACATGGCAAAATCTAGAGAAGAAAATAACAGATATGTTACAGAGGTACAAATACAAAACAACTACCATATTTGGTAGAAGTACCATTGTTAATAAATATATAATTCCAAAATTACTATATCTGTGCACAGTCCTAGATCCCCCACATCAGACTGTCACAAACATAAACAAAGAGATTAGACGCTTCGTGGTTGGCAGTACCATCTACAGTATCAAACATACTACACTCATGCAAGACAAAAAAGATGGAGGTATCGCCCTCCAAGACATAACCAAATACAAGCATTTAGGATCAAACATGTAAGCGAAATCTTACAACACCCAGAAAAACACCCTTTAGCACACTATTATATTGGAATTAGGCTATCTTATTTAAAACCTATTAGGAATACGTCCTCACATTACTTTGGCACTCTCCCAACATTTTACAAAACATGCATTTCAGCCATTAAAGGACACGAAAAATTACTACACAAGAAAACACATACAATCTACAAGCATTTAGTTAAACTACAAGCAAATCCAGTACACCTCAGAATTAAAAGAGGACATAGATATTTCATAAAAAGGTTATACCGAAACTGTCTCTAATATTCACAATAAGCAGATTACCCAAAAGCAAAAGAAACTACATATAGGGTTGTTTACAGCTTGACCCCAACAACAGAGAGAACAGCAAAAATAACTAAACAAATACTACAGTGTCAGCTTTGTAGACGGAACGTCCAAGAATCAGAAGAGCACATCTATTACGAATGCAACACAATCATGCCAACAAGAAATCTCCTACAAAACATCCTAAACACTCAAACGAAACAAAGAACAGATATTTACAAAGCAATCATGATAAATTCCATTCCTTACTCCACACAAGACATCCAAACAAAGCTACTTGTTCTATTGGCAGAGTATAGAAATCTTATATGTACATTAAGAAACAAGGCATCATACAATTACAGAACAATCAACAAAGAAATTGACCAACAAATTTATCAACAAAAAGTCTCAAACATTCTAAGTTTAGCCCCACAAGCGAAAATCCCGTAAGAGTTTTGCCTGAAGACAGCACATATTATAGAAGAAGCAAATAACTTGTTTAAACAAAAGATACCACATCTGTAAATGTGTTTATTATTAATACGTTTATTACTACTGCTACCATTATTATTAATTTTCCCATTATTAGATTTGAATGTACAACATGAAATATATTGTGGATGAGTGTCTGTGTTGTTGGCAGTAACATATGTATGCGTCTGGGTGTGGATGCAGGTGTGTGTGTGTGTGTGTGTGTGTGTGTGTGTGCATGTATTTGCACTCGCATGTGTACGAGTGTGTGTGTATGTGTGTGTGTGTGTGTGTGTGTGTGTGTGTGTGTGTGTGTGTGTGTGTGCGCGCGCGAGTAGCAGCCTTTAAACCAAGGCGAAATCTCAAGTATTAAAATGATGTTATATGGTAATGATATTTTTGAATGTATTAACACATTAAATAAGTCCTTTAAGTACCCTAAATTAAAGTGGATTGTAGTGGTCAGATTTTAAGTCCTTCCCATTGTATCTGAAACCCAGTCACTATGACAGCTTTGAACCAAATACCTCCCTGGGGACAGGCCATGAACTCTAATTGCTAGTTATAAATCCTTGATTCTTGTCCCCCAAACAAAAGGGGTCAAGAACATTTACAGGACACTAAAGAGTCATCCTGTAATTTGACATCAGGCCAACAACACCAACAATGTGAACCTTCACCTCGGTAGCTAAGTGACTCAGAAATTACAAAGAAGCCACATTTTAATGGGAATGATAATTTAAAGTTTATTGCCCAAGCTCACGGCATTCAGTGTACTGCTGTCTCCAAAAAGCATGAGATAGATCAAGATAAAATGTGTGTTTGTGTGTGTGTGTGTGTGTATGAGAGAGAGAGAGAGAGAGAGAGAGAGAGAGAGAGAGGGAGAGAGAAAGAGAGAGAGAGAGAGAGAGAGAGAGAGAGAGAGAGAGAGAGAGAGAGAGAGAGAGAGAGAGAGTTACATACATTTCGCTTGTGCAAGTGGAAATGAATCATATGCAAGGCATGTGTGTTTACATGCACTATGCCATAAATGTTATATTATCATAACTGTATATATGTATGTATGTGTTTTGTTCACACACGTGACACCTAACACTAACAAACGGCAACGCTCTGTAATATACACAAACAAAAGAAACACATATTACACCTTGTAAATATACATTGCTTTGTATGAAATAAACGTTAACAATTTTTAATTCTAAAGATTTCCGCGGAGAGGAGCAATATAATGAGTCTAAAGACTATTTTTCAGACCCTTATGGTATATTGGAATAAATGTTACGAATCGTTTGAAATGTAAGCGCTATTATCATATGTTAAAATAAAAATAAAAATGCGTTCATCCTAAGACTTTTTTCGAACGCGATTGCGTTGTGCCTGTTTACAGCAGAGCTGCGTTCTTGCACCGTTTGGCCGAAACATCCTAATTCTGCGGGCATTGTTTGACCGCGTTAACCTTCCCGGGGGAACGAATTTTATTTTCAAAGTCACAAATTGGGCACGCAGACCAGTCTTGCATTCGGCCCCTTTAAAAAAACAAAACACATTGCATCGACTGGGAATCGAACACGGGTCAACCGCATGGTAGGCGAGTATTCTATCACTAGACTACTGATGCTTACGAAAGATTGTTCAGGTTCGTCGCAGACATGAGGGGCGCAATTCACTCAAACGAGAAGAGCTGTTGAAGAACATTGAGAAACCCAAGCAATAACCGATACATTGAAGTTTCCTCATATCGTGCAAGGTTCATACTCTTAAACAATTCCTTTCAGATTAATATCCATGAATTCTTTTGGGCTTACTTTGTTTTATCCAAAAGGATACTGGTAGTTGTATTTCTTTGGAATTGCTACCGCCGAACACAATAATTGATCAGTATGAATTCAAACGATTACTAAGGAACACCATCCTGGTGTTAAGTGTTATTGTTATTGCTTGTTGAATTACTGGGGCTGCTGTTAACCTGACACCATAGTGTCTTAACCGGTCCTGGGGGTGTGCCTATTGGGGGATTCATCTATGATATGATTGTGTTGCCTTTCTGTAAGTGTTGATTCGTTTAAATTGTCTTGCTATAGGTTTGAGGATTTCACTAAGTGGTACTTTCCCCTGACAAAAGAGGCACACAAAGCTGTGTCTGACAAGTTACATGACAAACATTAAATTTTACTAAGCCAAGAGATAGTCATATAACTAGGGCATCTCACAAAAGAAAGAGACAAGACTCACGATTCACTGGCTGTCTGTGACGATTACTCCTGAAGGAGTTAACAGATTCAGTGCCAAATAAAATCTAACTTTGGACCAAACAAACAAGGATGACGGAAAATGGGAAGTAGGGGTGTGTCACAGTTATGTCTTCAAAGTTGTTAATATGGTATAGTCCATTTACAAATGAATTACCTCATTCTTTTTTTTTTGTTTTTTGATGTGTTTTTTTTTTTTTTTTTGAAAACTGTATTGCATCGTTATGAAGTTTTCCCTGCCGTTTTATTTTTACCACCAGCCAAGAAATATGTCTTTGATGGGCCCTAAGGCAACTTAAATCATGGAAAGCGGGCGATATTTCTTTCATGTTTTGGCGAAAATTTGGTGAATTCACGCTAACAAACTTGTTTTACACTAATGCACGTCAATTCGGGTGACGACACAAGGTGTATCCAGATTCGCTGGGAAGTGGGTGTAATGTGTAATATTTGTAAAGACAGAATTTACAAAGGCATCATCATCATCATCATCATCATCATCATCATCATCATCATCATCATCATCATCATCATCATCATCATCATCATCATCATCATCATCATCATCATCATCATCATCATCATCATCATCAAGTGCCCTGCCAGCTGGCTTAGGCGTTCATGGCTCTCCACTGATCTCGGTCTTTGGTTTTCTTGATCACCTCTGCTGCTGATATTCCTCCGTGCCACCGTCTCAATCCATCCAGCATCATTTCTCTTGGTCTGCCTCTGCCTCTCTTCCCCTCAATCTTTCCAGTTGTCACGATGTTCTCCAATGCCTCTCTTCTCATTACATGACCAAAGAAAACTGTTTGTCTCTTTCTTATTGTTGTATATACTGTTCTAGTTTCATTAGCCTGCTTCAGGCAGTCGTTATTAGTTACTCTAGAGATGGCATTATGTATAGTGAAATGTTTTTTTTTTTACATCTGTCCGAGGTGTTGTGGCGTGAACTGCACCCTCGAAAAATTGCGTAGCTGGCTAGAGAAATCTAGAAATGGAACAACAACATCAAAAAATATCTGCATGCATGGCGGCTGGGTGTGATGCAGAAGTGATCGGTTATTTTGCCTTGTTTTCTGATGACTGCCATTTCCATCTGTATTTTCATAGAGGTCCTTTGTGTTGGCATTCTGGCGACGGCATTATGTACAGTGAAAGTTTTTACATCTGTCAGAGGTTGTTTTGCTGTGAGAACTGCATTTCGGAGATAAAATAGCGTGGCTGGCTAGAGAACATCTACAAACGGAACACCAAAATCTGGAAACATTAAGACTTTGTTGGTGAACATCTGGTTGGGAAAGTGACTGCCACTTCCATCAAGGATTCCAATTCCAATTCCATTTTTGGTACGAATACCCCCTTTCAGCCTTCGTTTTCCGACATGGCTATGTAGGGTGTCTATGGTGTAACTTGAAGTTTCTATTTCGTAATTTGGGATGCTTGTTATCAGCTTCCCGGCTTCTGATGGGTTGATTGCGTTCGTTCCTGTCTTGATAGGGATTTACATGTCTGGACAGAGTCGCGCACTTGCTGAGGCCTGGAGTTATTGTGTACCCAACCCGTCATATGGTGCTGTTTCCTTCAGGGAGCTTTACCATTCGTCGTTCCATCTGTTGTTTCTTCTCCTTCCGCGTCTTGGGACTTCGTCGAATCTTCTTGTTCGCCTTTGAGTGTCTTCTCGGTATCTCGATCTTGGTGGGGAGCGATGTGCCCTCGCCCGACTAAATTGGTCTTGGTCTAGGTAGTCGACCTCCTCCAGTTCAATTACTATGTCTTCTTCTGATGGTTCTTCATCTGTCTGGGTCCATCAAGGATGAATGTTTCGTGGAGGACTTTTGTGGTGTCATTCTGGTGGTGGCATTATGCAAAGTCTGCCTGAGCTGGCTGTTGTTTGTCGAGACTCACATATGCATTAAAGCATTAATTGGTCCCTTATTCACTACAGAGTTACAACAACCGAATAATATAATTGACCAGTGCCATTTCTGACACATGGACAATAAAAGATCCGTTACGAATACCAGACCCTTAAACTGAAAGCATTGAATAGGCGTCTTTATGTCCTAATAGGAATCATCAGTGTCAATCTATTCTACTTTCAGTATTTCCGAACATGTTATGCATATGGGGTGAAATATAAAATCCACTGTTTCTCGCATGGTGGCTACAAATACTGCAATTTAAAACAATATTCATACTCCTTCCATCATACATGTCGGATAAAATTACAAGTGGAGTATTGGCCCTAACATTCAGTCAACTTACTTGGTTATTGTTATTTTCCCCTGATGTTCCAAAATCTGAAATGCACATCGTGTCCCACTTAAATAAAGATATCTTTACTGAATTCTTTAAAAAAAAGTTTGGGGGGCTATCCTATCTGTCTCAGCTATAAAAAAATTTTTTGGATTTCTCTGTTGCTGTGGGTAATTTTCAATATGACATAAACCAAACAAAAAGAGCATGCGCAAAATAAAATATACAGGACTTGAAGAATCCCCTTGAAATGTAGACATGGGTTCAAATTTTCTGGGCAACGCCCACATTCGTGGTGTGGGCTACTGGTTCAAAATTCCGCGACGAGCAACCACTTGTGAGGTGGTAAAGATAATAATTGAGAATAAGGACAAGTTCGCTAGGGGTATTCCGAATGAATGAGATCTTAATCCCAAACACGCCCTCTATAGGAAATAGAGAAACCCCCTAGCATTGAACAAGGCAGAAAAGGGTGCAAGTTCAACACTAATATAGAAGAAATGTTTCCCATAGAAGGCTGGGAGATCCGGGAAGTTCTACCACAGACACCCGAGTAACTAGTCGCTCTACCCAGAAGGTGTGTCTATGTGTAAGTGCCCCGCCCCACATTTAATCTCCCACATATATATATAAACAATGACAAGAATCCACTGCTATGCACATCCACAGTATTACATAACAGATTGGGTACAGCCACTGTTAGACGCAACAATTACATTACATAACAGAAGGAAACAACCACTATTAGACAAAAACACCACAATGACTCACTGTATCACATAACAGTAACCATAACTGGACTATAAACATCAACTTTGGAACAATATGTTTACAATGAATTAACTTCAAGGCTTGGTTAAACCAAAACAAACAAACCACTGTATTGAGCAAACATTTGGGTTCAGGACAAACCCTGTTGGCTGAACCATGGTGACACATACATGAAAGAAATGATCATATTCAGGCAATGCACACAAGTTTTACAAACAGAACAGACTTCCCCCAAAATCCCCCAAAAAGGTTCACATCAAATACATGTGTCACATACAAAACAAAGCAAATAATCCATACAAAGACATAGATAAAGAAATCTATCTAATCTGTCTCTAGAACTATCCTATGGGTCAAAAAATTGGGGATTGCGCACACACACACACAGAGAGCTTCCACCTCCGGATCATATATCCAAAGCTTAAACATGAATGGGTAATCCATATGAATCCGCCATGGGTATACTGTAATCCACCAAGTCACAGCTGCTAAGAAACTGGGCTAGGGGCATTCCGGCGTGGTATAACAGACAGGTATAAGCCTGAAGCGTTCCGGCGTGGCATAACAAACAGGTGTCCATGTGATTGATTCAACTAGGATCAGGCACAGAAACGTTCAGCATATCTTTGGATGAGGAGGGACATCACATTATCCATAGTATTTCCTGACAGAACTAAATTGAATTGGGCATGAATATTCCAGCCCTTTTCTGGGTTAAGATGTAGGCTATGTCTTTCTTCAGCTAAATACACGACTTGATTGACCGGGAGTTGGTATAGTGCTTGATTGTTCATGTCTGGGATATGATGGATGAGAAGATTCAATGGAAGCTGAGAGTCCACAAAAGCAGTTGGTAAATCCATACTGTTCAATGATGGTGAACCCCAGGCTATCCATGAGCCTCTGGTATATGACAGTTGAGCGTGGAATCAGGCGGTGACATTTAGAAGAGTGAATACGCTGGATCCATCTAGGTCAGACATGCCTCATGCCTTTGCAGACATTGAAATGATGAACATCGTCTGTAAGTTCCCAGAGGTAGGGAATCCACTTCAGCATGGTCAATGCCCATTAATTATCCAGGCACTGACATACCGGTTCAGGGTGCGCGGCAGTAACCAGCACTCTTTACTCTCGAATATTAGGGGTGGGCTGATATTCCAGTTTCACTCCTTCAATACTAAGCATGGTGACTATAAATCCAGTGCCAATACTCCACCCGCATCTCTCCAGCGCTGTATAGTGAAGAAATAAACAGGGTCGATATACATTAGTAATAACCTACCACGCATGTCGTAAGATGCGATTAAGGAGGCTATGGTTCCGTCGCCCTGCTACTGAGTGAGTGCGTCGCGCGACTCTGTGATCTGTTAGTTTCGTGTGAAATGCTTTTAAAACTGCCTGAGGTATTTTTTTGGAACGTGACTGCATGTTCGGAGCGATGGCAGCTGGCTATGTCCCCGAGTTGACCGGTTTTTGCCTTATGCAGAAATGCGTGGCTGCTGGGCTTCTGGTTGACTGCCACTGCCATCGACGATGAACTGTATTTTGGTGGGCTGTGTGGGTGAACATCTAGGAAACATCCAGATGGGAAAATGACTGCCGATTCCATCAAAGATAAACTGGATGTTTCGTGGGGGACTATTGTGTTGACATTCTGGATCCAGCATTATGCACAGTGTATCTGTGCGGGCTGTTGTTTGTCGAGACTCCTGTCTTTTCCACTTTTCACATTGGGCAGTGGGGAGCGTTTTATGTGATATTCACTGGCACAGGAACGGAGCATAATAGGGACGACCCGTTGCTGTGAAGTTGGAACCGTGACTAACTATCTAACTAACTAACTAACTAACTAACTATTCTGATAATAGTGTATCATAATAAAAATAAAGGAAACAAAAGGGAAGAAGAAAGAAAGGTGTTTCTAGTTTCCTAGCACTTGTCACCTACTGTAGAGTTTTGTCTCACTAAAAAAATTAGCGAGGTATTTACTCAATAGGTACATCTCTTCTGGACTGATACTGGACCTTCCTGAGGGGTTATTCACATCCTAACCATCCAAACGTCCTAATAGTACCGCTGTCACAACATGGACAAAATCCCTGAGACCATGGCCTCATGTACTCAATTCAAAATCTCCTTTCCATCGTTACAAACAGCATTAGGTAAGTACCACTGACAAATGGCAGAAGGCTAGCTACCAGATCAGTCATCTCCTTTTGCATCATCATCATCATCATCATCATCATCATCATCATCATCATCATCATCATCATCATCATCATCATCATCATCATCATCATCATCATCATCATCATCATCATCATCATCATCATCATCATCATCATCATCATCATCATCATCATCATTATCATCATGTGTTTGTCCCCCTTGGGGTGAATTTAAAAGATCTACTCCAGCAGGAACATAATGAATAGAATATATTTATATAACCACTAACAGAACAACTTGTCAATCTTTTACTATAACATGGTATGAACCATCTAGTGGGTATTAATCAACATCTCAAAGCAAAAACACAAGAGCATGGTGTCATCTCCCACTCACTTGAGATTATATATCCTACAAAATGACAATCTCTTAACATCATTTATGAAAAAGACTACAAGACAATCACACCTCTGTGTATTTACAACAATGTAAACAGAAGATTAACTGCTAAGTGCAAGATAAATCAAGTGAGAATATTTCTCTCTATCTAACAGACTATGTTGTACACAGATAACAATATTTCTCCCTCATAAGAAAATAGAAATATAATATGCACTCAGAAAGAAAACTTTATAACACAAAGACAATTTGTGAAAGATAAGCATGTAGGAATAAAATAGGTTCCCAAAGCGTATCAGAAAGGTGACTCCTAGCAAGATTACATTGTAAGCCTTATGAAAGCTGACTGGACAACATGGCGATGGATAGACTGCGTAACTCAAACAAAATTTTCAATGAAAAGTGATTCTCATATTTTTCACACACACAACTTCGATCATGATATTAGTTGCATCAAAGCATTATCCTAATACATAAAATAAGATATGTCTTAGAATACGTGGGCTATTAATTATCCCATTAACAATGGGTCACTCACTAACTTGAAGATAAAATAGCGATAGGCTTTGTCTAGCTAAGCTTTTATCTCGCTTAAGCGTCTTTGTTTCCGGGGACACAGCCAATCAATGGCCTTATTTCAAACCAAAGTTAAGTTCGTTTCTTTCCCCAACCGTAATTTTTAATAGCCTCTACTTTTCAGGTAGCGCATATAGCAACGTCTGCTTGGAAAGGACTGCTGGATGAAACACATACGTCACAATTACCATATGCTTTAACTCTTAAAAGAAGAATTTCTGATAAGAAGAAATATTTCTTGGGTCCCAGGTGAGTTCACCTTATCAGGTCTGCACTGTATTTGTTTAATTCTATAAATTTAGAATTGCTAACATGTTACAGAGTGATTTGTTGTGAATATTTGATATCTTCAGGATTTTATTTTTACAAAACCATAAAGCTAGTCCCATGACCGATATTGGATGAAGCAATGTGTAAAAAGGCCCTTTACTTTTTACTTTATATGACAGATATTGCTATAGATGTCTGAAATGTTAGGCCTTCAGATATTGGTTCTGTAGGTATGTGAAGTTTAGGCCTTCACATATTGGTTCTATAGGTATGTGAAGTTTAGGCCTTCACATATTAGTGCTGTGGGTGTGTGATTTGTTAGGCCTTCACGAATTAGTACTCTACATTTTATATATATATATATATATATATATATATATATATATATATATATATATATATATATATATATATACATATATATATATAGTTAACACGTAAAGACGATTGGTTACTCGCATCAGAAGAAGACATTCCACATTCTTTGGAAGGAAAAATATATATATATATATATATATTCAATTTCAATCACCTTTGTTCTTCACCCTGTTTCAGTGAAATTATTCATTCCCAGGGCTGCACTGGCATTTTGCTGGACACCATTCTGTGTTCCCTCCTGATTCATTGTTAAATTAACATTTTCTCAGTCTTGAACAAGATTTAATAGGGGCCTTTATTACCTCAAAGTTATATGGGGTCAGAATTAAACATCTCCTGTACTGAAGATCAAACGTAAACCGCTGTCCCGATAAGCCAATTCACTATCCACTATTCTTTGATGATTTCCACTCTCTATATGGGAGTTTTATTTTGTTACTTGATGAGTGGCTCCTTCTCATAAATAGTTCATTCAGATCACCAGTGGCATGTTGTGTTATAATAATTATAACTTGATAATATTGGTATAGAAAAATTATTGTTATATTTGTTCTGCAACTCTTCGCTGTTAGGTTTGCAGAATAAATAAAACTAACAGAATGAAAGAACTGATGAAATTAATTATTCGTAAGTTACATGAAAGCTTTAAATCTATGGCACATCTATTAAAAATTAAACTGCATTGCATTGTTCATTTGTTTGTTTCCAATAACCTGTAGCTAGGGATGACATACCTGTTTTTATTTTCTATTTTCATCGGAAATGTATGAAGTAGTTTGTTTTATTTAAATTGTTTTGCATGGTAAATGTATGCAAATATAATCACAGAATTCTATTCAGTGCAATGATGTTTGGGTAGGTAGGTAGTAATTCCAATAATTTTTCATGATTGGATTAAAATACAAGAGAGTTGCTTGTACATTTACAGGATGCCATAATCAACCCCAATATGTTTTGGCTGTGTGTAATTTTCTAGGCAAATTTACGCTCAGCAGTTTGCCATTGCTTTCTGAACAGCTGACTTTCATACCAATGTGAAAATTAGTGCAAAGCAGTCTGCTCCCAAACTGCTTGCGGCTGACTTTGAATCTGTTATGTCATGATTGTGAAACTGCATTCACTACCCCAAAGCCACAGATGCCATGTTATTGGATGGATATCTCTTGCAAAGTGTAGTCTATGATGCTTCATTAGAGTCCCTACGGCACTTCTTTCTTTCTTTTCTTTTTTTTTTTAACGTTCTTTTTATCTCCATAAGAATGGTTGTTTCCCTTGAAAATTATAACAAAAACATAAATCCCCGTCTTCCTTCCTCTCTTGTGGGGAGTGCTTCACATCTTGTTATGCATCTCAAAGGTCATTGTGTCTGACTTCAGTATGCATTTGCAGGTTTGCTTACGTAAACGAGATCTCAGCTGATATATGAAATGGCCCAAGCACATTTGCCTGCAGAGACAAGTCATTTCTATACCAACATCTCACAAGTACGTCTGTCAGTTAACCAGTTCACACAGGCTTGTGACTGCTAGACAGCTACACAGCTGTTCTGTTTTATGGATAAATACAGATCTGAGCTGAAGAAGCAAAAGGAGGCTTGTCTGCACAGTCGTGCTGAAGACAGGGAGGATGGCAAAGCTGACAAGCCAACAAATCGACCCCCAGTGGTGAGATCTGGCATCAACACCGACACTGCACTTATTGAGTCCAAGCAAGCTCAAATGGTTGTCATTGCATGATGTTGACCCAGTTGAGATTGTTCTGTTCTTGCCAGCCCTATGTTGTAAGATGGGAGTCCCATACTGCATTGTGAAGGGCAAGGCCAGGTGGTTGACAGAAAGACAGCCACATGCCTGGCATTCACCCAGGTCAACCCTGAGGACAAACCAGTTTTGAACAAGTTAACAGAAGCTATCAAGACCAACTTCGTTGACAGGGTTGATGAGATCCGTAGACACTGGAGCAGTGGCGTTATGGGGTCCAAATCCCAAGTCAGAATTGCCAAGTTAGAGAAAGCCAAAGCCAAGGAATTGGCATAGAGAGTTGGATGAAGGGTTATATTATATGATATTTACTGAATATATGTCCAGTTGGCCCGTGTGTTGCCGGGGCCCGTACGGGGGAGCAAAGAATAGTAACACTGTTGCCTACCATGCACGTCATAAGAGGCGACTTAGGAGGCTATGGTTCCGTCGTCCTGCTACTGAGTGAGTGCGTGGCACGACACTGTGATCTGTGAATATCGCGTGGAATGCTTTTACATCTGTTCGCAGTTTGTAGCGTGAACTGCATGTTCGGAACGATGGCGGCCGGCTGTTGCTGAATTGACTGGTTTGCCTTTTCGGTTCACGAGTGCATTTTTCAGGAGACACCTGGAAGTCGTCGCTGTAGCTACGGAGTTCGTGCTTTGGGCGGCATTTTCGGCGGGTCGCCCTGCGGAAAGAGGCCGAGCCATATGGGATAAAACCCGGGTCAATGAAGTCTTTCTGGTGACTGCTGTTTCCATCGACAATGAACTGTATTTCTCGTGGAGGACTTTTGTGTTGGCATTCTGGCGGCGGCATTATGCACAGTGTACCTGTGCGGGTTGTTGGCTTGCTGATACTCCTGTCTATTCCATTGTTCACATAGGGCAGTGAGGAGCATTTTGTGTGATATTCACTGGCACAGGAACGGAGCATAATGGGGATGACCCGTTGCCGTGAAGTTGGAACCACGACTAACTAACTAACTAAATGTCCAGTTGTAAACTTTAAAAAAAAAAGAGAGAAATATTAGGGAGATGTGTGAAATCATTAGATTAGAAAAATTCTCCTTTAAGTAGCTGCACAAAATCAAACCTTTGGTGACGTAATACGCGGAACTGTGGGTGCGCTTGAGGTTGGTCAGCTTGGGCTGGGTTTTTTTCTGTTTTTCTTTTTGTTTTTTTGTCATTTTGGTGGGCCACCATCTAGGTCACGGCATATAATGTTATATACGGGGTGTACCACCAGATAGAGTCTAGTCCAAAACTCCACCACATAGGGGGTGAAAAGAAGGTCAAAATCTGTCTAAATTAACTCATGTATGGCTATTGTAATATATAAAGCTAAAACCATGTGCGTGCGTGCGCGCGCGCATATGTCTGAGACTGAGACGCTGCAGTCGAACTACACCACTCTCAGTGTACACGCTCTATGTAAACAATCTTTTACAAAACACAGAAATACACTAAGCCGAAAAAGAGTTAATGTTCCCATATAGATCAAATGTAATTTGCCGTCGACTTTACAGGCAAGGTTTCAGTGATAACCTGATTACACGATCTGGTCACAGATAATTACATGTACAAACGAGTGAATTGATTAGTTAGTTAGTCTTTCCTCTTGAGCCTAAGTCGGCGCACAGGGCAGAAGTCATGGCTCGCCATGTCTGGCGGTTTGTTGCTACCTGTTGTAGATCTTGGATGTTCACTTGGCCGTTGAATGAGCCTTCTCTGATGATGGTTCTACGCAGGGTCTCTCTTGGTCTTCCCCGTTTTCTTTTCCCTACTGGTGACCATATGAGGGCTTGGTACGAGTGAATGGCTCTCCTACATTTCAGCTTGAGTTCTTCTTCTTTCGTTTGCTTGAAGTATGTCTATAACTGCAATATTGTCTCTTGTATGAATTTAACTGTCTTTTTTAGTTCACTCAGTGGTCCATAGAGTTTATCTTCCACTGTTGTCTCTCTGGGCCAGAAGGTTTGCCTAGATATGTTGTATTTTGGGCAGTCTTGAAGTATGTCTGCTGTCTTCGACGCCAATCCACATGTGCACATGGCTGTTTCACGAATCTTGAATTTTGTATACATGTGATTGCGTAATCTATTGTGGCCTGTTCTGAGGCGCAGAATAATGACTTGTTCTGGTCTATCCATAACGTGGTAGTCATCTTGAGCAGGTTTTGGTGGCTTTCTGACTGATTTGATCATTCTTTTCTTTTGGTGGTATGTAACGGGCACATCAGGCTGTCCTTCTTTGGCTCCTTCCTTAGCCACTTGATCAGCTCTGTCGTTTCCGAGTACTCCACAGTGGGATGGTATCCACTGTATGGTGACCTTATGCTGACTGCTAAGTTCAGAAAGTAGTGTCCTTAGTACTGTCAATTTCCCAGACAGGAGCGTCTCGAGTACTGATTTTGCATCTGTCAATAGCACCACAGGTTGTGTACCATGGCTGGTATTTAGTAATTTCTCTGTTGCTATCTTGATTGCCTCAATTTCAGCATCATGGTTATGGCAGTACTTTCCTGTTGGTACTCTAGCCGTGTCCCTAGTATTATTAGGGTATTCTATATACACACCGGCTCCTCAATTTCGAACAGCATTTTGTGCTGACCCATCTGTGTAGACTCGGATCCAGAGGTCCTGTGAGTATTCTCCATCAAGGAAGCTGAGAGTGGCTGTTCTGCGCTGCATTCTGTTCTGTTCTTCCTTGTCAAATATTCCTCTCACTTTTGTCTGGATTTGTAATGATAGTCTATGTTCATCTTTCCATGGAGTTTGCTCTGGTATAGTTCTCAGGGGGATGCCAAATGTGGGCAGATAGGTGGTTTCTCTGCAGAGTTGTTTGGTCTGGTGGATAAAACTGCTGCTTTTCAACTGCCCCATAGCTAAGTTTTCATATCTTTTCTTCATAGGGTGGCATGGCAAGCTGAGGAACTTTTCTGCTTGTATTAGCTTTTTCGTATTTCTCTGCTCTCACAGTGCTTGTGTCCTCCCCATCTTCGCCATCTCCACTATAGGGGTTGATCTCATCCCTCCTGTGGTGACCCTTATTGCTTGATTTTGCACCTTGTCCAGCTCTTGTAGTGTGGTTTTTTATGCTGAACACTACGCAGTTGACCCGTATTCCACGTGTGGTCGTATGCTCTGTTGATAAACTTTGCTAAGTATTTCCCCACTGGCTCCCCATGAAGTTCCACTTAGTTTTCTCAGGATGGCTATTTTCCTTCTGGCTTTTGCTACTGCTTTGTTGATGTGCTTTCTTCATGTCAGCCTGCCATGAAATGTTACTTCAAGGTATGTTGGTTCTTTATCTTCTCTAAGGGGTGTTCCATTTATCTGGATGATCCCTGCCTTTTGTTTTGGAGAGAGGGTAAATAGAGTGGTGCTGCACTTATCAGTGTTTATACTGACACACCATCTATTTGCCCATGCAACAAATGCATCTACAGCTCTTTTTAGCGATCTGCTGCCCACTGATACATGTTCATTTGTGCTCCATAGAACCAGGTCATCAGCGTACATTGCCGCTTTAATTCCATGCGGTAGATCATAGCAAGATCATTGATGAGGATTAGAAAAAGTGTGGGGGACAAGACCTGGGCTCTTCTGTTGTGAAAGTATGCTTTCATCCTTTTGTATATTCTTCCATTCACTTTATAGTTTTTCAGTTTCTTTATCAGACCTTCTTTCCAGACTTTGTCAAAGGCTTTCTTCAGACCTATCCATGCAGCAAGCACCAGCTTCTTCTCTTGGAATATATCTTAAATTTCTTGAGTAATCCATCTAATAGCTACATTGTTTGTAATGAGAGGCGACATTTCAGAAATTCAAAACAATGTTTTCCCATAGTGAATTTGAATAACTAATACACAAAACAATAGATTGCACGATTTATTGTCTGGCATATTTCGCTGCATCTTGGCAGGTACATACTGCAGAAATCACACATAAACTAAAGTAATTAGATAAATCCTTCAGGCTGAAATATACAACACACATATTCACACAGTAATTTGAATTGTCAACCACGGTAATTTAAAACTGACTATCATGTCTTTCTGTTTGCACATAGTTGGTTTCTGTAAATGAATGACCATTGCCCCTGCCAGCTTTAACATGCGACCATATTATTTGTAGTTTTCAAAAGTTTACATCTTCCCAATACCTTTTCCCAAATAACTTGGTAACATTCCAATTTTTAACAAATATTGTCACAGTGTGGTGGGCTTTCAAATAACGTATTACACAGAAATATCAAATAGGGAAGCCTTTGAGGCCACTAAAACAGTTCATAAATAAACACATGTATTATTTGGCACTCATAGAAGGAAGTAAACACTAGAGGACACACTAGACAACATAAGAATAGAAAGGTATAGATACCGACAGGATTGGAACTTGTCATCTCCAAATGATGACCTCGCTACAGGAACAAGTGTACTTTGACGCATGGCCAACTAGACACCCCTAGTTTTTTTTTCTTTTTTTCCGGACCAGCAGGGGAAGTAATTCCGTAAAATCCATTCGCAGAATGTAAAATATGCCTAATGTCTTTCCCATCAATTTGTAGATCTGCAAGCAAATCTACCATGTTGACATGTCTAACTCTATCAAAGGCCTTTGTGTAGTCAATAAAGCAAAGGTGTTTATCCTTGTTTACTTCTATAGCACGTTCAATAACTGTTCGCAGCATATACACATCATTTACTGTACCCTTTCCTCCTACAAACCCACATTGTTCTTCCCCTATTTCAGGTTGTGTTTTCTTCCTCACCCTTTGCATGATAATTCGTAGCAAAATCTTTGTGATGTGGCTCATTATACTAATTGTTCTATGTTGATCACATTCCAAGGTTCCTGATTTCTTTTGCATTGCAATAAATACAGAGTTACATAATTCAGAAGGTATATCTCCAGTATCATATAATGTGTTCAGCAGTCTGGTGACTTGATCTAGTCCAAATTCTGCTAAAGCTTTAATCATTTCTGTTGTGATGTTTATCTGCACCGAGGGCCTTGCCAGCTTTCATATGCTTAAGAACATTTCGAACCTCGATCTTCAAAATTGGCGGCCCTTCATTATTAAATATAATATCATACTGTTCCTCTCTGTTATCATTATAAAGGTTTTTCACATAATCTGTCCATACATGAAGAATCTGATCTTTTTCTATTATGATTTTGCCATCTTTAGTTTTTAGACAGCCTGTTGATGTACTTGTTCTTTTATTAGTAAGTTCCTGAATTCTTTTGTGCACTAATTTGGTATTTTGACTGTTGTGTTGTTTTTCAATGTCTAAGCACTTTTCCTCAGGCCATGCTTCTTTTGCCTCCTTACATAATATTCTGACTTGTCTGTGAATTTCTTCATATTTGGCAGGATTATTTTTGTTGAGTCGTCTTGTTTCCATTAGGTGTAGAATTTCTTCTGTCATCCATTTCATACCACCCACCTTCTTTAATTTTGGAATAGTTGTTTCTGCAGCCAAACTGGTTGAATTCTTCAACATTTCCCATTGATTATCCACATCCTGGAATAATATTTCTAGATCAGACAATATATCAAATCTGTTCTGTACTTCTATGTGTAATTTGTTTTGTATTTCATTGTCATTACTCAATGTACACAAATCATATTTAGTGTTTCCTGTTATATACTTGACTTTCTTCAACTTTATCCTCAGTGTTCCTGTAAGTAGTCTGTGATCACTATAACAATCAGCACTGGGAACTGTTTTTGCTATTGTTAGTGCGTTTCTAAATCTTTTGCTAATCAGAATGTAGTCAATCTGGTTTCTGATCCTGCTTTCAGGACACCTCCATGTCCATGATCTTCTAGGGTGTTGTTTAAACCAGGTGTTTCCTACAATCATTTCCTGTTCTTTTGCCCAATCTACGAGTCTGTATCCTCTTTCATTTCTCTCACCTAAACCATAGCTTCCAACTGTGTATCTATCACCTTGATTTCCTACTTTTGCATTGAAATCTCCCATTATGATGTTTATTTCTGAATTTTTACATTTCTTTAAGACAGTCTCTATGTCATTATACAATTCCTCTTCACTATCTTCACTGGATTCTCTTGTTGGGGCATATACTTGAATAATATTTATGCTAAAAGGTCTGCCACTTTATTTAACTAGTAGAACTCTGTCCGACACGGCCCAATTTCCTTGAACACATTTTGATGTTTTCCGGTCCAAAATAATAGCCACTCCCCTTTGTCGGTCTTCACCTCCAGAATAAATAATCTTAAAATCTTCATCTATCTTGATGCCTTCTTCTGTCCGTCTCGTTTCGCACATCCCTAGAATATTAATTTTTTCTCTTTCAATTTCTTGTTTTATGTTCTCTAATTTTTCGTCGTCGTTTAACGTCCTAACGTTCCATGTTGCTAATTTTAACGTCTCTGTCCTTGGCTTGCGATGATCAGACTTTAGGCGAATCATAATGTACTAGGCACTTTTAAAGAGGTAGTTTGCCGTTGATTTCCTCTATGGCAGTAACCGTACTGGCCATTTGCCGCAGCCATTGACCCGAGAGAGCTCCTCTGTCTGCCGTCGTGAAACTTGAGACCATAACCAACCAATATCTGTCGCTGCCCTCAAAATTTCATACACCACCTGCCTTCCGTGGCTTCTTTTGAACACTTCCAATAAACGAAAACGAAATAACACCACATAATCCACAGGAAAAACACTAAAACAGCTTCATCCCGAAGAATAGATGCGTCACGTCGTCGCCATAGTCATAACATCTGATGGGAGATGCCTTGAAGAGATTAGAACAAGAATCGCCATGGCGAAAGTAGCCTTTAGCAAGATGAAAAACATTCTGACCAATAGAAAGATGTCAATTGAAACGAGAAAAAGAGTGTTGAGTGGATACATAGAGCCTGTTCTTTTGTATGGATGTGAAACTTGGACAATGTGTAGTCAAGCTGAAAAACATCTGATGGCTGCAGAAATGTGGTTTCTAAAGAGAATGCAAAGAATACCATGGACACACAGAAAAACCAATGACCAAGTACTACAGGAGACAAATGAAAATCGTAAATTGATTAGAGAAATTAGACGTAAACAGTCAACATTTTTTGGACTTGTCATGAGAAGAAATGGATTGGAGAACTTAGTGACAACTGGCAAGATCGAAGGGAACAGACGGAGAGGAAAATACCTGGATGGCTTGGCCACATGGCATGGACGAGACAGGAACACTGAGCTGATCCACGACGCTGCTGATCGAGTGAAATGACGAGACATGACCGCCCACGCTTTCCGGCATGGCACATGATTGATTGATTGAATAAAATGTCAAATTTAATAAGTGCAAGGGAGACAAACATTTGTAAATCTTGAAATTAATTTCTTGAATGCAAATTATCATGCACCAAAATTCTGTCTCACTGTACGTTTACTAGTTATATATATATATATATATATATATATATATATATATATATATATATATATATATATATATATATATATATATATATATATATATATATATATATATATATATATATCTTCTTATATATAAATTAGGATCTCCGTCTGTCTGTCTGTATGTCCGTATGTCCGTCTGTCCTTTATGCGCTCGCGAACGGCCCATCCGATTGAGATGAAATTTTCTACACGCCTTCCTTTCATTCCAGAGCTGCTAACTGTGATATTTTGTTAGTGTGAAATCGCCTGCTTACCCAATATTATTTCATTTTTCATCATAATTTCATATATTTCAGGGGACCTAACTCTGTAAAAGTTATTTCAAGGGGCATAACTTTTCTGTATAACTTATAGTCATATTGTGGCATCGTTTTCAAAGATTTATAAACTCTTTGTCCATAGTTATGTACCGGCATATGAGTTATAATAAATAATGATACAATCTGTAAGGCATTTTCAAAGTTTTCATAAAAATAATGCACAATGCATAACATTGTAACTCATCTTTTTTTGCTTAAGAAGATACTGTAGTCATGCAGGTGATTAGAAAGAGTTTTCATTAAAAATAATGGATGGTGTGTGGAAGAACGTTCTTTTAAGTTACTTTTTTTGTTGTATGAATTTAATGAAGCCGGACAGGGTCAGGCAGACAGATAGACAGACAGACAGACAGATAGACAGTCGGGAACAGGAACTTATATGACTACTTATATAAATTAAATGAGATGCTTCACACCAGGAGCTGTGCGATGCCGGGCCGGGTCAGACATACAGACAGACAGACAGACAGACAGATAGTCGGTAACGGGAACGGGAACTTATATGACTACTTATATGAATTAAATGAGATGCTTCCCACCAGGGACTGGGCGAAGCCGGGCAGGGTCAGGCAGAAAGATAGACAGACAGATAGACAGACAGATAGACAGACGGGAACTTATATGACTACTTATATGAATTAAATGAGATGCTCCACACCAGGAGCTGGGCAATGCCGGGCCGGGTCAGACAGACAGACAGACAGACACACAGGCAAACAGACAGACAGACAGACAGACAGACAGACAGACAGTCAGTCGGTAACGGGAACGAGAACTTATATGACTACTTATATGAATTAAATGAGATGCTCCCCACCAGGGTCTGGGCGAAGCCCGGCAGGGTCAGCTAGTATATATATATATATATATATATATATATATCATCATCATTGGCACCTTGCCGTCTTGACAGACGATAGTTTGTGCTTTAAAAAGGCATAATAACTTTTAACTATGGCGGTAGCGAGTGTGACTGATAAGGCCAATTTGCGCTGTAAATGTCCGTTCACAGTGGGTGCATGTGAACACGTGGTCATTTCCACCATCATGCACCATCTTACGTCTCAAACGCTTGGTGTGTGACTTTTCTGCAATAGTTTTCTCCTTTGACTTTATTCCATTTCTGATATTTGCCCTCCATGCAACACGTTCAGCGGCGACTTGCTCCCAATGTGCATTATCAATGCCTGTATCAATCATGTCCCGCTTACACACATCTTTGTATCGTAGTAGAGGCCGACCCTGAGATCTCTTACCCATCTGTAATTCACCAAAAAAGATATCCTTTGGTATTCTACCATCATCCATCCTCCTAAGATGTCCTATCCATCTAAGTCTACGAAGACTGAGCATGGAATAAACTGTCACACAACCTGATCTTTCCAATACTTCAGTATTTGTGATTTTGTCTTGCCATTTAATACCAAGAATTCTTCGCAGACACCGCATATGAAAGCTGTTTAAATTGTTCTCTTGGTGTGAGTAAGTTGTCCAGGTTTCACTGCCATAGAGAAGAGTACTAAGGACACAGGCTTGATAGACAAGGACTTTTGTTTTGGCAGTAAGCTTCCTGTTCTCCCAGACTCTTTTTCTTAACCTGTTCATTGTTGTTGCTGCCTTACCAATCCGGATGTTGATTTCCTGATCTAGGGATAATTTGCTATTTACCACCGATCCTAGATATGTAAAATGGTCTACTATCTCTAGTTCGGCGTCGTCAATAAAGATTGATGGTACCCCATGTGCACCTTGTGACATAATCTGTGTCTTCTTTTTGCTAATTGTTAAACCAAATTCAGAACAAGCATTGGAGAATGCAGATAGTAGACATTGCAATTCTTCCTCAGAGTGGGTCGTAACTGCAGCATCATTTGCAAAAAGCAACTCTCTGATCAGTACCCTCCTAATTTTGGTCTTAGCCTTCAATCTCTGAGCATTGTAGAGGCCGCCATCTGAGCGTGAGTGAATGTATATACCACCATCCTGATCACGAAATGCATATTTCAGTAGAAGTGAAAAGTATATTCCAAAGAGGGTGGGAGCTAGTACACAACCTTGCTTAACTCCACTCTTGATTTCAAATTCTTCAGAAGTTGCACCATCAAACTTGATTATACCCTTCATGCCTGTGTGGAACGATTCCACAATGGACAGAAGAGTTGGTGGGCAGCCAATCTTCTTTAGTGCCTTGAACAGACCCTCACGACTGACCAAATCAAATGCCTTTGTGAGGTCGATGAAGGCAATAAACAGTGGTTGATTCTGTTCACGGCATTTTTCTTGCATTTGTCGCAATGAGAATATCATATCAGTGGTAGACCGGTTCTGTCGAAAGCCACACTGTGATTCGGGGTAGACTTGATCTCCTAGGACTTGAAGTCTGCGCAGAACAATTCTGGCAAATACTTTTCCAACAATACACAGAAGTGAGATACCCCTATAGTTGTTGCAGTCGCTCCGATCGCCCTTGTTCTTGTACAGTGTTATGATGCTTGAATCTTTGAAATCCTGTGGGACTTGTCCTTCACGCCAGCATAGCTCTATTAGCTGGTGGATCTGTATAGTGAGTGTGTCTTGCCCACTCCTGATAACCTCTATTGGAATCCCATCCTTACCTGGAGCCTTGCCAGATGCAAGTTCATTTATAGCACACTTAACTTCTGTTATGGTGGGAAGTGTGTCCAGGTGGTCAAGAGTTGGTAGAGCCTCTATGGCGTTGAGGGCATTATCCGCTAGTTTGGTCTCACTTGAGTAAAGCTCCAAATAGTGCTCTACCCATCTGTCCATCTGCTGTTTCTTATCAGTGATGACTTCTCCAGTCAAGGTTTTCAATGGTGCACTTCTTTTGATCACTGGACCACAGGCTTTCTTTATTCCTTCATACATGCTTCTTGTGTCTCCCTTATCACTTGCGATTTGAATGGACTCACATAACTTGATCCAATAATCATTTGCACACTGCCTGGCAGCCTTTTGCACATCCTTCCTAGCTTGCCTTAGCTCACTCAGAGTGTTACGCGTTGGTCTTTCCTTGTTTCTTAAGAGAGCTTTCTTCTTCTTATCAATCAAGGGCTGCAGAGTCTCGCTGTTGGCCGCAAACCAGTCCTGCCTCTTATGATCCACAGTGCCGTAAACCTTTACGGCAGTTTTACAAAGAGTTTCCTTAAGTTTATTCCATTTATCATTTACTGTACAATTTTCTGGTGTATCAGTGAAAGCGTCTTCAAGTTGCTGTTGAAACTGAAAGCACTTTTCAGGATCATGAGTGTTAATAATATTAATCCTGGGGCTAGATTTGTGTTTAGCTGTGTAGATTCTCTTTGGTCTCAGTCTAACCCTTGCAACAACCAAAGCATGATCCGTATCACAGTCAGCACTGTGGTAACTACGAGTCAATGATATATGGTTCAGATGTTGTCTCCGTGTGATGATGAAGTCCAGCTGGTGCCAATGGCCGGATCTTGGATGTTTCCATGTGACCTTATGCATCTCTTTTGTTTTAAAAAAAGAGTTTGTAATACATAGGTCATTAATGGTGCAATGCTCCAGCAGCCTTTGCCCATTTTCATTCATGCGACCGATGTTGTATTTTCCAAGGCACACTGGCCATGAACTCGAGTCCTTGCCCACACGAGCATTGAAATCACCGAGCATATAGATGTAGTCGGATTTTGGAACTGCCTTGATCACAGAGTCTAACTCCTCATAGAACAAATCCTTCACATCATCAGAGGAATCGAGTGTCGGTGCATATGCAGTAATAATGGTGGCAAACCCACAAGAGGTTGCCAAGCGCAGGGATAATAGTCTTTCATTTCCTCCTGCTGGAATTTCAATCATTCCCAGTAGCGAATTCTTCACTGCAAAGCCCACACCGTGTTGCCTTTTTTCTGCCTGCCCTTTACCCTTCCAGAAAAAGGTGTAGTTGTTTTCCCTGAGTGACCCTTCCTCAGCGAGGCGAGTCTCCTGCAGGCCAGCAATATCAATGTTAAGACGATTGAGTTCGGCATCAATCACAGCCGTTTTTCTCACATCGTCAATATTGGTCAAGTCAGTGGAAAATCCTGGACACATGGTTCTCACGTTCCAGGTTGCAAGCCGTAGCTTGAGGTTTCTATTTATATTTTTGTTTGTACCTGGTGCATTGGTTTTACAGCCTGCGATTCAGATTTTGTCCTAGCCCCAAGCACCCATTGAAGCAGGCAGGCTGTGGCGGATCAGCACCCAATTGGCTGGGGGCTGCCCAGCTTGAGGCGGGCGGTAGCTGATCAGTGACACCTATAGGTGTCTCCCACCGTCAGAGGCAACGCGTGGCGCCCCATGTCTACGCCAACTGACAAGGACTTATAACCCGTAACAGTTGCCTCTCGCTTTGATTCCGAGACCAGTTAAGACCAGGGATGGAGTTATTGCCTCTCCATAGCACAAAGCCTGGGCTAAAATATAGAGATCATGTGTTGCCCATGCAACATGATCCCTCTCTCGGCCTGCCTAGTTCACTCCAGAGGAAAGGTAACACCCCTACATCTGGAACAAGACAAGCTGCAGAAGCTGCCGGATCAGCAAAGCAATGCTCTAACTGTCCGCCTGTCGGAGCTTCGATCCTAGACCAGTCGCCAACCAAGGCTTAGGGCCTGGTCTGCCCTGCCATGACAATTTTGTCTTTAGCTTGCATTTCCTCGCACCAGGGTAAGGCTTGTACCCTCCCAATTGCGCTCTTCCGCCCGAAGCCGTTGGCACAATGTGGGGTGTCGGGTTTGGTAAGCGCCGCCCAATATATATATATATATGAAGTGAATAAGCTAATGAAGTCAGTAAATTTAAAGCTGAGCGGTTCAGATCTAAAATTCTTTGTGATCAAGCTGAGGCTCGAAGACAAAACGTAAGAACGAATTTCTTCTTCTTCTGCGTTTCACCACGTGTAGATCTGAATTAAAGATTTCCTCTGTCACGGACAATTCAAACATATCATTGATAATAATTTTGTGGAAGTGATTTCGATTGTTTTCACCACGTGTATACCTGTGTTAAAGATTTACTCTGTCACGGATTATCGAAGATGGAAAACCAAATTGTAAAACGTGTTAAAGTCAACACGAGAGCAGGTTTTGAGGGAGGAGAGTTCTATCGAGCGAACACACTTGTGTTTTCTATATCAGGACCTCATGTATTTCGGTTCAACTACTCGCTGATGACGAGCGTCTTGATGGGGCCTGGCGGGATTGGTAAGCAAGGGATAAAATCCATCTACCGTTTTGAGGACCCTAAAAGATGGTACGCTACGCTGACACCGGAAGCAAAGGCGGCCCATTATGAACGGCTTCACGGGATGAAGCATGAACTGCAGGATCCTAAATTAACTATTGTAATTGAAAACATAGAGAAGGAAAAGACCAAGGCTATGATTCACTGGATGTCTACAACCGCAAAGGTTGAGACAGTGAAACAAATAGCCGCGGATATTTCGGGAGATATAAATGCGGAAGTGCATAAACTTAAAAACAGCACGGACAATTGGTTACTGCTGTGAAACCCGAAAGAACCTCTACCACATTACGTGGACATAGAGTTGGACGGGGTAGAAGATAAGCTACACCGTCTCTTCATCACAGTTCCCGGTCGCCGTACAGCGTGTACAGTCTGTGGGGAGGACTCCCACTGGAGTAATAAATGTCCGACTAAAGTACAAATCAAGAAGGGGCCTAGACTGGCACAAAGAGTCTCTTCAAATTCCCAGACAGATCAACATAGTAAGGAGGATGAAGACGGTTTCCAGCTGGTCACTAGGAATAAGGGACGCTCAACCAAGAGCCTGTCTGACGGTGAGAGCTCGACACCTCCAGCCCCCCAAACACCTGTTTCCACGCTGCTGCCACTCAACAACCGCGACTACCCCACACCGTCTGAAGCGCAAAGAGCAAATAAAAAGAAATGTACTGAAAAGCGGGAAGACACATCGACCGTCTCAGAACAAAGCAACAGTGGACCTCAGACAGAATTGAACCAGCCTCTCTTTGACACGTAGACGACAGCGATTCTGTCACGCACAAAAATGTCCCCTCTGTAGATGAATGAAGCTCTATAGTGATGACTCGGCAAATATTGAATCAATATTGTAAAGAAACCAGTATTATTTCCAGTATTGGGAAAAGGCCATTAAAATTTCCAATGTTATTTCAACATTTTGAAGAAGCCATTATTCATTACTGGGTTGAAATGAAGTCAGTAGGACTTGCAATGTTGTGATGAATCAGTGAATAGTGTTTCATGGTATATGAAGTCTAGAATGTGATGAATCAGTGACTAAGGTTGCACGATTTATGAAGTCTAAGGTGTGATAATCAGTGAATAAGGTTTTCACGATTTATGAAGTTTAAAGTGTGATGAATCAGTGAATAGTGTTTCATGATTCATGAATTTTGCAACCTGTAGAAGTTATATAATTGTGATGTATCTGTGAATGCTGATTCACGATTAAGGAAGTCATTATAAGTGACAGGATTGTGATGACTCTGTGAATATTGATTTAGGGTTGACGAAGCCCGATAGTTCAAGAGGGGTGATAGAATCTCTATAATAACTCACAGTATTGGTAAAACAATCAAGTGCTATCAAGAGTGTTCTAGATGAAAATTACTCCATAGTATTTCAAGGAAGAGAAGTTGTTCTCAAGGAGTTGAAATCCAAAAAACCAAGTATTGAAGAAGCTGTCGGCATACTGGAGAAGATCTGGAAGGAGTCAGCCAGAAGTTCAGGTGAAATGTGCGTCACGCGCCCCGACGGACAATCTAAACTCCTACTCTACGAAGAACGATCATTTAAAGATCTGAATACTAATTTCATTTTTTAAAAAAAAAGGGTGGCTTGTAGTGGTCAGGAAAGTCCTTCCCGTTGTATTTGACACACACAGACACTATCACAGCTTTGGACCAATTATTTCCCTGGGGGCAAGCCATGGACTCTAATTGCTAGTTATAATGCCCCGATTGATTGATTGATTGATTTAGGAACCGACATCACAGCATTCGGATCATTCCTACAAGCGCGCCGTCCCCATCCTCAGCAGCCAGCGAAAAGTTCCAACACTAATAGTTCCAGTAGCAATCTGATTATATGTCCGTCTCGCCTTTCCTCTGAGCGCCGGGCGTCGGCCAGATCCCCTCGCCACACCTCGCTGCCGCATTCCTACAAGACTATGAGCATTCACAGGGCACTAGAGCGTCACCTTGTAATTTGACATCAGGCCAACAACACCAACAATGTGAAGCTTCACCTCGGTAGCTATGTAACCTAGAAATTACAAAGAAGCCAGGTTTTAATGGGAATGAACATTTAAAGTTTATTAGTCAGTCAGTCGACAGATCATCCTCATTGCACATCGAACCATTCAGTCCATTGTGCTCGGATCCACTCCTCAGCAAATCCCGCAGCGTGTAGCGGCTCGCGACACCAGTTCTGTATTGGTTTATCAATCTTCTTTGGCTTCCTGCGTAGTGTTCTTGTTTGGCCACACCTCTTTTAATTTGCAGTTCACGCAGTTTGATCATGGTTGTAGATTCACAGTCATCACTTGGTTCTCGCAACAGTCTTACTTATCGTAGAGCATTCAGAATGTCAGCCTAGTCCATGGCGCGTCCGCCCTCCACAGTAGCCTTACCTGCGAGCTTGTCAGCCCGCTCATTTCCTTGTACTCCCGCATGCCCTGGCACGAAGATGAAATTAATGTTTGCCAGCCGAGACTGCTCCAGAGACAGCAACCACTCTCTTCGGATCCACCCCATCTCTATCCTCTTGAGCATGCTCATTGAGTCGCTAAGGAAACATGCCCTAGTGAATATCTGTGTCTCGAGCCATGTTATTGCTTTACTTACTGCCATGACTTCCATAGTCAGGCTACTTGTGATCTCAGCAAAAGCACCAGAGTCCTCCTTCACAATTCTCCCTCCGGCCTGCGCCGTAAACGCCCATGAGCTTCTCACATGTCGGACGACCGACCCATCTGTGTATATGACAGCATCACCGTCTAACGAATTCTCGAAAATCAAAGCTTGTACTTCCGCCTCCACAGCAGCCGGATTTCTTGTCTGCATTTTCTGTCTAGTTGGATGCAGACTGAAAGAGACGTACAGAAATCTGTTGGCAATTGTACCCACTCCTCGCCAGGTTCTAAGTCCTCAAGTGAACATACCTGATGAAGAATGTCCTCGGCTTGACCCATCCACGACCTTCCTCTTTTTAATCTGCTGCCCTTCACCTTCCTAATTTCACTATGCAGTGGATGTTGTGTGTTTGCGTTAACTCTGAGGTAGGCACGTGCTCTGCAAATTTGTATTCTGTCTTCAATGGTTGGAAGATGACGAAGGTATCGCATCTCCCTGCATGCTGTATCTCTTGTACATCCAAGAATAATGAGCATGGCTTCGTTCTGTATCCTTTCCATCCTTTCTATCTGCTTACGGCTGAGAGTCAGGATCGCCATCGCATACTCAAAAACAGACATGACCAGCCCCTCGTATAGAAGACATAGATGGCGCTGCTCACAGTTTGCTGCCGCCATCACCCGCATCGTAGCCAAACCCCGCTTGGCCTTTGTTATCACCTGGTCTATGTGCTCGTTATAAGCAAGGCTTCGGTCAAAGCCCATCCCCAGGTAATTCATTGCCTGCGTTCTTTCTACGGTCTCTGAACACAGCTTTACAGTTGGTGTTGCAGTGTTCACAATATGATTGTTCAAAGAGAACCATGTCACTGTTTATTGCCCAAGCTCACGGCATTCAATGCACTGCGGTCTTCAGAAAGCACGAGATAGATCAAGATAAAATGTGTGGGTGTGTTGGTGTGTGTGTGTGTGTGTGTGTGTGTGTGATGAGAGAGAGAGAGAGAGAGAGAGAGAGAGAGAGAGAGAGAGAGAGAGAGAGAGAGAGAGAGAGAGAGAGAGAGGGGGGGAAGAGATGTACAAGTGTAACATGCATTCCGCTTGTGGATATGGAAATGAAGCAATGCAAGTAATGTGTGTTTACATGCACTATGCCATAAATGTCATATTATCATAACTGTATATGTATGTATTTGTTTTATTAACGCATCTGACACTTAACACTGACAAACAGCAACGCTCTGTAAAATACACAAACAAAAGAAACACGCATTACTCCTTATAAATATACATTGCTTTGTATAAAATAAACGTTTGAGAAAAAAAAAAACATACAGAGAGAGAGAGAGAGAGAGAGAGAGAGAGAGAGAGAGAGAGAGAGAGTAGAGAGAGAGAGAGAGTGTGTGTGTGTGTGTGTGTGCGCGCGCGTGTGTGTGCGTGTCCGTCCGTAAAAGAAAGGGGGCATAATATTTATTTAACTGTTAATAGGGGATCTAACTCCTCAGAATTTGTTTTGGGTGATTGGGTAATTTGACATTACGCTATTGAATAACTCATACTGGAATCTGTTGCTCAAATCCTATCATGATTGTTCTCATCCGAAGATTATACATGGGTGAGATATTTTGTTTCTTTATTATGTATATTTTAAATTCAGTATAATGCAATGTAATAACAGTATAAAACACCTGCACGACCTTGAGGTATATTTGCAATTTGGCAGTTTAATTAGATGCACTGGTTTCTCTTCACAACGTATAAATCTTTCGCTATATCTTGTATTTTATCACAAAAATCTTGTTTACAATGATACTGTAAACACTTGTGTCAATACAAATACTTGGTTAAATTTTTATTTAAAAAACAAAAGAAAGAGAGAATACAGAGGAAAATATGAATGAACCCCTACATTTAGAAAAAAAACAAGTTGGAAAATATAACCCACTCCTTTACTCCAAGTATTACTAAAAACTGCAGTTTGCAAGTGTATGTACCTGCTAGGCTATGTTAACACCATTCCAAAGAAAATCATCCTAGCAAATGGAATCACATACTGTAAAAATGTTATCATTCTCATAACTATTAGTACCCTTGCTGTTTTTTATAATTGCTGTTATTACCCTCAGTATGCCTCTTCTTGTCATTATTATTATTGTCATCATTAGTAATAAACAAAATCCCTTTCCCATGTGCCCCCCATCCCCTTGCTCATGGTTTGTTGCTACCTTTGCTGATACCCACACCGGTTTGGTTCAAATATCTATCCTGCCTTTACCATCATTGCCCAGATAGTGGTGATAAGGGCATTGATGGAGTGAAACAAATTGGTGAGAAGATGGCAAGGGAAACAAAAATGTAAAGATTGTTAAAATGTTGTGCAAATACTGATGCTTGTTTACTTTTTACATAAAGTTTAAAAAAAAAAAAAAAAAAAAAAAAAAAAAAAAAGAGGAAGGGAAAAAATGAATGAACCCTCACAAATAAGGAAGGAAAAAAAAATAAGCAAGGAGAAAAAGATAACCAACTCCTTTTACTTCTACTATTATTGAACATTGCATGTTGCAAGTATATGTATAATTTTAAAAAAAAATAAATAAATAAAAAATAAGCAAGGAGAAAAAAAAGATAACCAACTCCTTTTTACACCTACTATATTATTGAACAGTGCAGGATGCAATTGTTATTGTAGGTACCTGCCATATTTTAACACTATGTCTAAGAAAATCATTTTAGCAAAGGGAATCACATGTTTGGAAAATGTGATCATTAATCATTATCAAAACAAATCCTACCATTGTGTTTATTAATATTAGCATTGCTGCCATCACCCTTAGTAGGCTTTTATTCCTTGTCATTATTATTATAAGATGTATTTCATGTAAACACCATTCCTAAGGAAATCAATTTAGCACATAAAATCACATGCTAAAACTATTAATTATTATCATTGAGTCTATCACTAGTCTCAGCACTGTTATTCCTTGTCACTATGATATTTATTTATGTATTTGGTTGTTACTTTGCATTATTATCATGTAATCACTATTAATAGATATGGCTTTGTAAACGCGTATACTATCACATCCCCCTTTCCCACCCTTTTGATACTGTGATTGTTGTCTCTGCTGCCACCCTCACCGTTTTGTTTCAGTTCTGCACCGCCATGTTTATCATCACCGAGAGTGATGGTACTTGGTAGGAGTTTTTGGAGCTGACAGGAGAGCGGGGAGGCAGGGGAAATAATAACAGCCCGCTAACATCACGCTTTTGATTTAAAATATGTCCTTACAACAATGTCAATGGAAAAATGTTTAAATGTATAAAATATTTGTAATTTTTGCGCATATGTCACCTACACGCCCACATGCAACGCTCTGTAAAAACACGCACACAAATACTGAACACACAGTACGCATGTAACAACACAAACAATACAAATGCAACAACTACCCCTTCTGCATAGTAAACTAGGATACTCCTTGACAACCCCCCCCCCCCCCACCTTTTCGATACTGTTGGTTTTGATGCTGCTGCTGCCTTCACCGGTCGGTTCTAACAAGTTTTACTGCCTTGTTCCTCATTACCAAGTGGTGATGATGGTATTGGTGGGGTTGGAGCTGACAGGTGAAAGGGTGGCAGACAGAAAATAATGGTATACTACCGTCTGTTTGTTGTTTGTACTCGTTTACCGTTACCCTTCATTTCAAATGTAAAAATGTTGAAATAAATGTTGTAAAAATTTGCGCATATGTCACCTACACTTCCACATGCAACGCCCTGTAACAACACGAACAATACAAATGCAAATGTTTCTTAACACTCAATAAAAGTTTAAAAAAAAAAAAAAAAAAAAAAAAAATATCTTGTCCTTCGCCTTTTGGCTAAGATCAAGTGTATTTGCTGGCCCCCCGACAGTAGTGCGCTTGGTCTGGCCGGAGGCCGGGATGATCATTCTCGGTCCCTTGGCTAAGATCAGACGCATTTGCTGCATCTCTCCAGTAGTGCGCCTGGTCTGGTCGGGGGCCGGGTGATCCAAAAAGAAAAAAAAAAACCTCACATTAGCATCACTTTAAATGTGGGCCTGGTGGACCACTGTGGGCAATAGCTCACAGTGGGACTAAGGGTCCACGCCAAAAACAGGGGAGGCGGGGAACCAGCTAGTCTGCGATGACCGCCAAAAAAAAAAAAAAAAAAAAAAAAAAAATCTTGTCCTTCCTGACGAAATTGGGCCTCAGATGCAATTTTTGTCCGGCCTGTTTTACAGGCTAATTTTAAAGATAGAAAAAGAAGAAGAAAGAAAGAGAAGAAAAAAAAATATCTTGTCCTTCATTTCTCCTCAGTTCTTTCATTGACGGCTCTGCGTTGTTGGACATGTTGTCACAATATCACTCATTCTTGTACTCCCGCCTGGTTTCATGTTGATCACCGCACAGCACATCCCGATCTTGTAAACTAGCAGAATCGGGCCCTTTGGAACCCGGAACTTTTACTCCATTATAAACTAGACTTTTCCCAGAACGTGGGCACAGGACATTGCTCAGATGTCATCCATAAAGCCTGCCTATTTGTCAAATGGCAGTGACCCAGTACCGCAGCCAAGCACAAGCACAGATCACTTAAACACAAAAGCAGACCCGTTGGATGATAAAAGCGTGGTGTTGGAGACTGGCAACGAAGGCGCTGAAAATTTGGGGGCCGTGTCGGATTTCTTGAATGCCAAGTGGGACCCTGATGATCCGACAGAAAACGAAGTTATGACTCCTCCCTCTCCGGCCTGCATTCGCCGCATCAAAAATGACATCCTGGCCATATATTCAGACCCTCCACCAGGTCTGTGTGTCATGCCTGACCCAAATAATATCACAAAGATTCATGCTCTGCTGACTGGCCCATTCGACACGCCATATGAAGGTGGGTTTTTCTACTTCCTGATTCGCTTCCCTGCAGACTACCCAATAAGTCCTCCGCGGGTCCGGCTCATGACGACCGGCAGCGGAACAGTCCGGTTCAACCCTAACCTTTACAAGAATGGCAAAGTCTGTCTAAGCATTTTAGGGACCTGGGCAGGCCCATCCTGGAGTCCCGCACAAACTCTGTCCACAGTTCTTATCTCCATCCAGTCTCTGATGAATGAGAAACCTTACCACAATGAGCCAGGGTTTAAACATGAACGCACATCTGGTGATTCCAAACATTACAATGACATCATACAGCATGAGACCTTGCGGGTGGCAGTCTGCGATATGATCGAAGGAGGCATTAGGATTCCTGATACCTTGAGGGCGGTGATGGAGAGCTCGTTCCCGGATTACTTCAAGTACTACCTGCAGGTCTGTGAGAGTCTACAGCACCTGGATGGCATGGAGATGAATGATCCTTTTGGAGACACCCGCCCAAAATTTGATTTCAAATCTCTGTCTCGCCGGTTGAAAGCCATTAGATCCAGAATTGACAACAACATCCCGGAGACCGACAGCGACGAGGAGGTAGACGTAGAGGATGATGAAGACAGGAGCAAGGAAGACGGATCCCTTTTGCTGTTAGCTGGTTGCTGTGGGCGAGTGCCCTTTGCAGTTGCCATTTGCTGTGGGCTGGTTGCCTCTATTCTGTGGGCTAGTGCTGTTTGCTGTGGGCTGGTTGCCTCTATTCTGTGGGCTAGTGGCTGTTTGCTGTGACTCTAGACGGTGCAGAAGGCCATGCAGTTAATGACTGCTGAAACCTACCAGGCTCAAAGTCCCGAGGCTCCAGGAAGCATCATACAGGTTCGGGTGACTGAGTCCTACCACCTGAGTCTACAAACTAACAGCCAATACTACACTGACATACCTCTAGTGGGATGATGAGAATGTCCAGCAGACTACTCTCACCCAACTGTTCACTATCACAACTGTCTATATGTCTGTTTTTCAGAATTTGAATCTCCAATAAAGATTCTAGATTTGCCTGTGTCACCGGAGGAATAAATAATAAAGGACAGGAAGATGTTATTTCCTATACTTAAGTGCTCAAAGACAAAGAAGCGCAACACTGACTTTTAATGGGCCAGAGAAGAAAAGGACAATAAGAAGAAATAGAGAAAGAGCACCGTGTATATTCTCCTCTGTTAACAAGAAAAGGGGTAGAATTTAGACAGAAGATTCCAGGAGTTCTTAGGGCGGGGGATATACGGTTGTACATCCCAGACAGAAGATTACACTGCTGGACTGTAACAGGATCAATGAGTTTACACAACAAACTACAGACTAAACAAAACAAATTAAGAACAACAAAATTAGGTTTTTATTGACAGAACTGCATGATTTGGTGACAAACAGGTATCTTGACATGTCACATAACTGACATATACAGAAATGGGAACCTATGTTCCCACAGTAATCACTGCTGCCTAACACCGCTATGCACATGACTAGGTACCCATCTCCACAAACCAACAAGGACATGGCAACAACAGAGCCTCAACGTAAACAACAACGGTAACAGCAGGTATGGACTCTCTATTGTTATCGTCTCAGGACTCAAGGACAGTCAGTACATACAGAAATGGGAATCGGAGATCCCACAGTTAGAGACAACTGCTGCCTAGCACTGACTCCAGGGGCGGTCTCTAAATGACAGTGAGACCTCAATCATGTTCAGTTGAGTCGAAGGGCACCCTCAATACCCACACAAGACACCCGCATCACATAAGTCGACTGGGACCAGATACAGTGAAGAGCCATAACATAACGGATAACAAAACTATAACCCTAACAGCAGAGATATAGTGGCATAAACAGGTATACGAAGGGGGATGTGAGTGGCCTACGACATTAACCAGAGCCGGGGCTCAAGTTTGCTCTACAAACCACAAACATGGCCAGGGGTCACTACCTGCAATGCATGACAAGGTACAACATCTAATTAATAATCATCAAAGCATCATTATTTGCATCAACACATGGACTTCACAAGACAACCACTACAGCAATGGTGTATGCAAACAGTGTCCTTGTGGCACAAACATAGACATGGACTGTGTAAGTTCACACCAACCACATGATACTTCAACTGGACAACAATGATATGGATAGGTTATAGGCTATACTCCACATAAAATATAAACAGAGCACACACGCTCTACAGCATCCTTCGGAGTGATTGGGCCCACAATTAATGCAACAGCCACCACCATATCATGGGACAATCTTAATGTGAGGGCGGATCATCCCTCGTCACAATGCTCGCAGCCTTTCCTGCTGCTTCTCATCTAACTCAGTATTTACTTCTTGAATACTCTCAGTTCAGGGAGGTCATTACCTACAGATCTCTGACACAACACAACTTCTCATCCCCAACACCACAGGCTAAGAATACCACTCATAAATGCCAATGTTACACAGAAACACTCATCAACTAGTCAAAATCAACACCGAACACAACTCAGCTACACCGGTGTACAACGACTCTAACAGGACAACACCATTTGAACATGTACATACAGGACATAAATACAGTTCAATGCACCAACAGCAATCCAGCAGACATAGGATATGCAATTCAACATGACATCAGCAGGACACACACCTTTGTACTGATAACTGGACAACATCAACAGACCAGAAGCACAGTTCTACACATAACACCAGCAACAATCAGGACACAGGCTATAACATAAGTCACCGCCAACAACTCAGACATATAACACCACATAAAACCATCACAATCACCAAATGATCGCTCTCACCATAGCCACCCTATCTTGTGTAGTGTTCAACCTGGCACCTTCATCACTACACCCAGTCATGAATAATTATTACCATAGCTCCATTTATCTAGAAGAACATAACATACATTGTCATCAAGCACCATATATCTATTACTTTCACTGTGCCACTCTACACCTTCGTACGCCAGCAATCACTATAGGTTTGGCGTTCTTGAGTCATGATAAGTCATCTAACATAATGGAGGCGTCTCTCATCCCCTGGCACCCTTTACTTTTCATTACATGTGAGGCATCTCAATACCTCAATACATTATAATATAAATACACCGGTCTTCCCCTTTTGTTGTGGGAAGTTAAATCATCAACACATCCGTAAAATGGTTTCAGTTCAACTTCATGTTCCTCACTGTAGACCAGACTGGTATAACCACACCATGATGTACCTTGCCTCCCTCTTACTGACTGTACAGTCCACCTGGAACAGCCCTGGTTACCCCAGGCCATTCAATCTACTGTTATCTTCAACCTCACCATGCTACTATAATAATGGTATTATATTATATATATCCTGCACACCTAATCTGGCCACCTTCATACAGGAATACCACCCAAATAGAATTAATCATAACCTAATATTTTATGCAACAGTGGTCCATATTTTCCTCTAAACCATTATTTCCTCATATTTTATGCTAGTGCTCTGTATTTTCCTCTTGTCAGAACACAGACTTTACAGGACAATACCTACATCCTCCTCTACTCTGGGCTATGATACTACATATTTTTAATACTGTACTGAATCGTGGCTATATCAAATTCTATAGAACTACCCAACACACACAGTACAGTATCGATACTTGATTACTTCCAATCCGTACTGCACTGTCTGCTACATTAAATCTAAAAACCTACAAATATACACACCATCGTATGAGAAACATCCTTTCTCCTGAATTGTCACTGAATACACCTGGTACTAGTTTTCTTACTACTTCCCTGCCAGTCTGCAGAGTAGCACTTTTACAATCATTAATTGAAGCAAACCCATGTTGTTGTCATTCTGCCGGTCATCGCCATTTTACATGAAGATAACTCTACTAATTTTAGTCACTCAGGAACAGAAGAGGTCCTCATTCTAGGTAACACTATAAACCGAACTACACCGAATTGTACCTCAAACCTGTGGATGTTAAGTTTGGAGCTTCCAGTTGGGAACTAGCAAAGGCACCACTATCCTATCTTTAATTAAGCTATCTAAATAAATTTAACTCACCAAGAGTGGGCTTACAAATTGCCAGTCATTTTGATGGATTTCCTCGGTCCTCGTGTGTGGGCCACACAAGCCAGTCATGGTTAAATCTAGAGGCATTTGTGACTCCCTACTCTGGTCCAGTGACTGGGGAGGGCTGGTTAAAGCCTCCCTATTCTATACTACAGCGATCTACATAATCGCTCCTTCGGCCACGGTTGTCTGGTTTGGAGAGACCGGGAAACTGACACGCGCCTCTATTTATCCTCGCTTCCAGAGCGGCTTCCCATCGTACCCCAGGGCACTGCAAGGGATGCTGGTACTGGTAACATTATCATAATCATGTATCGCGCCAGACGATTACACATCACACCCCCAATTTTTCGACGATCCCAGTCGAATACTCTAGACCCTTAGGGTTTAGCCAAAACACTAGGGCTATTTAAATAAACAATCAGTCAAGGGGGTTTCATCACGGGACTTAAACCTCTCAGCGTAAAATTGTTACCAGTTATATTTTCTGAACCTGCCTTAAAACATACATCAGTGACAATTTACAAATCAGTCCCTGACAAAAGATAATACCATATCTTCTGAGTGGCCATGAGGAATATGCAGTCTGCATACAAAATAAACCACCAACCCTGACATCAACATCAACACTTAGCTCCATGGATGCAATACATAGGGGCACAAAAAATTTTTTTTCACATAGGCATCCCCTTAACTTTACAATCCCTACTTTAAAAAAAAATGTCCAAAATCACATGCGTGCTATCCACTAGACCACCTGCAAACCAAGATGCAGACACCCTTGCCACTGAAAAAAAAATATAATTCCCGTGACTATGCAAGCAAACCCAGTTTTTGTTTTCCCGGTCTGATTCTGGTAGCCCCGCTTCTGCTAGCAGCCTCCACCAGTTCCTTGGGATGAGTCAGTAATTTCTCAGTTGTCCCCATGGTACCCAAATGAAGCGGGGTAGAAAAATACCTGTACATGGGAAAAAAAACAAAGCAAAAAAAAAAAAAAAACATGCTGGAAGACATGGCGTCTTAGACTCACTTTCTGTGAGTGGGGATTCCTAATTTGAATTAATATTGCATGACACAAAATAATTAACTAGTAATTAATTATTTGTCCATAAAGTGTGTCGCAGAAATATCTAACGAATGTTTCCGTCTGATGATGCTCACTGGATAGCGTTTCCTCCCACTATTATGTGTCTCTTTTGAATTGTCTTATGCACAGGGGAAATATAGGAAATCAGTTCATTCACTGCTCGATGATTCTCGCTGGATGCTATTTCCTCTCACTGAATGTCTATTATATGTCGCTTTTAAATTTTCTGTGCACGGGGGAAATATAGGAAATCACTGTTCATTCACCGCTCAACACTTAATGTCCACTTATATCATGAATCTCGATGAACACGCTGGTATTATTATTAACTCCTCTGCTTCCGCCTATAAGGAAAGGATTTTCTTATCACCACAGGTAACATTGTCATGTCACTTCAAACGAACATGGTGAACTGATGTACAATAAGGGAAACATCCACCTCGATGATCTCAGATGATGGGGCCACCGGTGGGGATTGAATATGGATGTCCAGCGCTCTGCTGCTGGTGGGACACACTGGTGGGATGGATTTCTGATGTCCCCTCTTCCAGACAAACAAGGGAAAGGTACTTCTATGGATGGCCCCAGATGTTGGCACTGCTGAAATCAGTCGCATGAACAGTCCACAACTGTTCTCCCAAAAGAATCAACAGAATTTTTCTCTTGGACAAGCACAGCCCCAGCCTCTATTGAATGTGGGAGCATTCTGCTCTCATGGAGTCGTCAACCACCTCTGTAGCTTTCTGAGTAAAGCTTGATGGTTTCAGTAGGAATATATATGCATATTCCAAAAGACTTTATAGCTAAAGTTTGGTGACCTTCGTTGTTTTCTCACTCTTAATTTATACCAGCGGACTCAGACTGAGTGACGGCTGGGTGGGAAACTTTGGTTCCCTAAACATGGAATAAGGTCACCTTTAATTTCGACGACTTGAGATGTGGTGTAGGTCTGGAGGCTCTTCTCTCAATGCTGTGCTTCTTGGAGACTTGGGGAAAAAACCTGAACCCAGTTAATGTCTTTGGCCAGGGACCTCTCACACCCCCAAAAAGGCAAAAAAAAAAAAACCAAAAAAAAAAAAAACAACATGGAACTACCACCTAAAAGAATCATTGAAGACTGGAACAGACACCAACAAGATAATCTAAAGGCCGCCAAACAATCCTGGCAGGCTCGCCACTTGTCACCGGATGAATAAATAATAAAGGACAGGAAGATGTTATTTCCTATACTTAAGTGATCAAAGACAAAGAAGCGCAACACTGACTTTTAATGGGCCAGAGAAGAAAAGGACAATAAGAAGAAATAGAGAAAGAGCACCGTGTATATTCTCCTCTGTTAACAAGAAAAGGGGTAGAATTTAGACAGAAGATTCCAGGAGTTCTTAGGGCGGGGGATATACGGTTGTACATCCCAGACAGAAGATTACACTGCTGGACTGTAACGGGATCAATGAGTTTACACAACAAACTACAGACTAAACAAAACAAATTAAGAACAACAAAATTAGGTTTTTATTGACAGAACTGCATGATTTGGTGACAAACAGGCATCTTGACATGTCACATAACTGGCATATACAGAAATGGGAACCTATGTTCCCACAGTAATCACTGCTGCCTAATACCGCTATGCACATGACTAGGTACCCATCTCCACAAACCAACAAGGACATGGCAACAACAGAGCCTCAACGTAAACAACAACGGTAACAGCAGGTATGGACTCTCTATTGTTATCGTCTCAGGACTCAAGGACAGTCAGTACATACAGAAATGGGAATCGGAGATCCCACAGTTAGAGACAACTGCTGCCTAGCACTGACTCCAGGGGCGGTCTCTAAATGACAGTGAGACCTCAATCATGTTCAGTTGAGTCGAAGGGCACCCTCAATACCCACACAAGACACCCGCATCACATAAGTCGACTGGGACCAGATACAGTGAAGAGCCATAACATAACGGATAACAAAACTATAACCCTAACAGCAGAGATATAGTGGCATAAACAGGTATACGAAGGGGGATGTGAGTGGCCTACGACATTAACCAGAGCCGGGGCTCAAGTTTGCTCTACAAACCACAAACATGGCCAGGGGTCACTACCTGCAATGCATGACAAGGTACAACATCTAATTAATAATCATCAAAGCATCATTATTTGCATCAACACATGGACTTCACAAGACAACCACTACAGCAATGGTGTATGCAAACAGTGTCCTTGTGGCACAAACATAGACATGGACTGTGTAAGTTCACACCAACCACATGATACTTCAACTGGACAACAATGATATGGATAGGTTATAGGCTATACTCCACATAAAATATAAACAGAGCACACACGCTCTACAGCATCCTTCGGAGTGATTGGGCCCACAATTAATGCAACAGCCACCACCATATCATGGGACAATCTTAATGTGAGGGCGGATCATCCCTCGTCACAATGCTCGCAGCCTTTCCTGCTGCTTCTCATCTAACTCAGTATTTACTTCTTGAATACTCTCAGTTCAGGGAGGTCATTACCTACAGATCTCTGACACAACACAACTTCTCATCCCCAACACCACAGGCTAAGAATACCACTCATAAATGCCAATGTTACACAGAAACACTCATCAACTAGTCAAAATCAACACCGAACACAACTCAGCTACACCGGTGTACAACGACTCTAACAGGACAACACCATTTGAACATGTACATACAGGACATAAATACAGTTCAATGCACCAACAGCAATCCAGCAGACATAGGATATGCAATTCAACATGACATCAGCAGGACACACACCTTTGTACTGATAACTGGACAACATCAACAGACCAGAAGCACAGTTCTACACATAACACCAGCAACAATCAGGACACAGGCTATAACATAAGTCACCGCCAACAACTCAGACATATAACACCACATAAAACCATCACAATCACCAAATGATCGCTCTCACCATAGCCACCCTATCTTGTGTAGTGTTCAACCTGGCACCTTCATCACTACACCCAGTCATGAATAATTATTACCATAGCTCCATTTATCTAGAAGAACATAACATACATTGTCATCAAGCACCATATATCTATTACTTTCACTGTGCCACTCTACACCTTCGTACGCCAGCAATCACTATAGGTTTGGCGTTCTTGAGTCATGATAAGTCATCTAACATAATAGAGGCGTCTCTCATCCCCTGGCACCCTTTACTTTTCATTACATGTGAGGCATCTCAATACCTCAATACATTATAATATAAATACACCGGTCTTCCCCTTTTGTTGTGGGAAGTTAAATCATCAACACATCCGTAAAATGGTTTCAGTTCAACTTCATGTTCCTCACTGTAGACCAGACTGGTATAACCACACCATGATGTACCTTGCCTCCCTCTTACTGACTGTACAGTCCACCTGGAACAGCCCTGGTTACCCCAGGCCATTCAATCTACTGTTATCTTCAACCTCACCATGCTACTATAATAATGGCATTATATTATATATATCCTGCACACCTAATCTGGCCACTTTCATACAGGAATACCACCCAAATAGAATTAATCATAACCTAATATTTTATGCAACAGTGGTCCATATTTTCCTCTAAACCATTATTTCCTCATATTTTATGCTAGTGCTCTGTATTTTCCTCTTGTCAGAACACAGACTTTACAGGACAATACCTACATCCTCCTCTACTCTGGGCTATGATACTACATATTTTTAATACTGTACTGAATCGTGGCTATATCAAATTCTATAGAACTACCCAACACACACAGTACAGTATCGATACTTGATTACTTCCAATCCGTACTGCACTGTCTGCTACATTAAATCTAAAAACCTACAAATATACACACCATCGTATGAGAAACATCCTTTCTCCTGAATCGTCACTGAATACACCTGGTACTAGTTTTCTTACTACTTCCCTGCCAGTCTGCAGAGTAGCACTTTTACAATCATTAATTGAAGCAAACCCATGTTGTTGTCATTCTACCGGTCATCGCCATTTTACATGAAGATAACTCTACTAATTTTAGTCACTCGGGAACAGAAGAGTTCCTCATTCTAGGTAACACTATAAACCGAACTACACCGAATTGTACCTCAAACCTGTGGATGTTAAGTTTGGAGCTTCCAGTTGGGAACTAGCAAAGGCACCACTATCCTATCTTTAATTAAGCTATCTAAATAAATTTAACTCACCAAGAGTGGGCTTACAAATTGCCAGTCATTTTGATGGATTTCCTCGGTCCTCGTGTGTGGGTCACACAAGCCAGTCATGGTTAAATCTAGAGGCATTTGTGACTCCCTACTCTGGTCCAGTGACTGGGGAGGGCTGGTTAAAGCCTCCCTATTCTATACTACAGCGATCTACATAATCGCTCCTTCGGCCACGGTTGTCTGGTTTGGAGAGACCGGGAAACTGACATGCGCCTCTATTTATCCTCGCTTCCAGAGCGGCTTCCCACCGTACCCCAGGGCACTGCAAGGGATGCTGGTACTGGTAACATTATCATCATCATGTATCGCGCCAGACGATTACACCTGTTAAAAAAGAAAAGAAAAAAAATATCTTGTCCTTCAAAACGGGAACCTACCGGGAAGAATTAGAAAGTGAATTAAAACATACTGATCCTAATTCTCATGCATCAAGACTACTCGCCCAAGAGATTGACAGATTAACAAAAGGCGAAGATGATAAGAAAGAACGCCCCCCTGTTCAGGTGATAGATGTGCATAGTGATCGTCCTCAAAAATGTGCACTGAAAATCAGAGTACCGGTCAAAGAACACCCCAGGTACAATTTTGTGGGGAAGTTGCTTGGACCAAAGGGAATGACCCTGAAATCCCTACAGGATCAAACAGGATGCAAGATGGCCGTGATGGGCAGAGGATCAATGAGAGAAAAAGATAAGGAAGAAGAGCTGAGAAAGGAAGGCGGAAAGTATGCACATCTGAATGAAGATCTTGGTCTTGGTTGAGTGTTACACAGAAATTACTGATGGCTACAACAGACTGGCAATGGCACTGGTTGAACTCAAGAAGTTCCTTGTCCCTGAAATGAGTGACGACATGTATGGTGGTGGAGATCATGGAGAAATTGGAATGAACGGTGGTGCACCTCGAGGACGTGGTGGATACAGGGGTGGCCCACCAGAAAGAGGTGGTCGCGGGTCATTTAGAGGCCGTGGAAATGGACCAGTGCCTGGTGGAAGAGGTGCTCTTCTATCCAGAGGTGGTGGCCCACCACCAAGAGGTGCCCCTCGGGGAGCTCCATCATCTCGCGGACCCTCACGTGGGGCCGTGTCTAGAGGTGGTCGCTCATCTGGTGCAGCTTCTTATGATGGCTACAGCGCACAGCAGGGATATGGCTCAAGTGGTTATGACTATGATGACAGCTACTATGGAACTGGGCAAGATTCCTATTATGATTATGGTGGTGGATCATCAAGTGCAGCTGCTGGTTACGATACATACTCTGGCAGTTATGGAGATTACAGTGAAGGCTGGTCCAGCGGAGGAAAAGCTGCTCCTCCCACATCTCGGGGTGCATCAAGAACTCAAAGCAGATCTCACCCATATACGCGTGCAGCTTCTGGAGACTATTAGAAGATGTTGTGGTTTTAATGTGTTGTCACAGAACTGCAGCTTTAACAAGGACTGTCACTGTTCTCATATTGCAAGTGCTGGATTATTTGACACAATTTTCCCAAACTCATCGTGCAGCTCTCATGTCTTGCTGAGGTACTTGGGATTTGACTGCAGTTTTGTTTTGAATGCTGTTTATTTTTATTATTATTATTTATTGAGCAGCATATTCTGTAAAGTGGGAAAGTGTATTTTTAACATCTATTTTAACTTGTCAAATTGGTCTTATGTATAGGTTACGCAAGTCTGTTTCATAAAAGATGGCAGTGATCAGAAACAACTTTTTTTTTACATTAGAGATATTGTTGTCCAGGCAAGAACAGCTAGGTTTTAGCCGGCTAAATATTGTACAGTGTTTATTATTTGTTATATGAAAACTGATGTCTGTATTCAACGTTTTTTCTTACCATATGTGTGTTTTCAAATGTTATTGTCAGCATCCAGTCATTTGTCCTTCAAAATTGTTGTTTCCATTGGAAGAATAGTATTTTGTTTAGTCATATGAACATTAAAGACTCATCAGAACAAAACAAACAAAAAAAAAATATCTTGTCCTTCCGGTGAGAGTATTGGTCCCAGCAGACGTGAGAGGAAATCTCTAGAGACGGCGAGAAGTTTGCTCAACTTTCTGTGTCGTTTACTGAATTCTAGTTTCCCCATATTGGGGAACAAAATTTGTTGACTGGCCTCCAAGGGCCACAAAAAAGAAAAACGAAAAAAAAAATATCTTACGTAATGGTGAGAGTACTTCCGGTGAGAGTATTGGTCCCAGCAGACGTGAGAGGAAATCTCTAGAGACGAGGAGAAGTTTGCTCAACTTTCTGTGTCGTTTACTAGAATTCTTCTTTTTTGCATTCTGAGTCGTAGAAGCTCGGATATTTTATCTAGATAGTTGTCGCAGAAGTGAGAAGCTGTAACTTGGGAAACGCGTCCACCATGTCCTTCTTGGATGGCATTGAGCTTCCCGCTGGCTCAAACGTTCTGCTGCTGTGGGCTGGGGAACAGATGACAATCCACATGCAAGAGCTGGCGTCTGCAGTTTCAGAGAAGGTCAAGTCAGGGTCCGGTGGCCGGCTGCAGATGGAGCACATTGACAGACTTGTTATGTCATCTCACCCAAATTCAAGTTTTGCTGTGGCCATATCTGGTCCAATCAACTCCTCCCACACCCACCAGGGTCCACGCCAAAAAAAGGGGGTGGCGGGGGAACCAGTTGGTCTGGGGTAACTGCCAAAGCCAATTAAAATAAAAAAATAATAAAATAAAAATCTTATGTAATCAATATACAATACACTTTTGCAACGAATTTAACACTCAATAGAAGATTTTTTTAAAAAATATCTTACGTAATCGTATACAATAGCACACAAATACAGAAATTTTTGTCCGGCCTGTAAAAAAAAAAAAAAGAAAGAAGAAAAAAAATATCTTACGTAATTACTGCAGCTATGATACTGCATGCGTTTCAAAATACAATCATACAAATATTCACAAACACATTGACATAACGGAATAAAACCAGCTAATCATTTTACTCATTCGAATACCCATAATATATATGAATGTGGACATGCACACATATATGTGTACATGCACACATATATGTGTATGCTTGTATGGTAGAATGTGGAATATAGAATGTGAATATACAGGTTTATCTTAGGTGTTTATCATATAATACTGACACCCGATCGTCTTGACAGACAATAGTGCAGTTTGAATGGGTGTGTCCCAGACCAGTCTCTGATGTGGAGATTTTAGAACGTGTGTGCGCCTCGCGACGCGAGCCCTGTGTGTGGCTTATTTTGTGAATACTTCTCACTAGGTGGTAACAAACATTGGAGAGCGCAAATAGTACACGCGGCAGCTCCTCTGTCCTTGGGAAACAAAGGATTTGTGGAAAATTGGCTGCGTGTCCTTTGTAAGACCCGACCACCGGCCTGGTGTGGCTAGTGGCTGGTGGTCACTAGGCATTTTTGCGTTCAGTGGTTTGCTCTTTGCCTAAATACAACACGATTTCCCAACACGAATACATAGTTGTAGAATACCAAAGGCCAACATGTATGGTATTTGTATATGGGTAGCCATGTATGGGTATTTCGTGTAGGTATTTATGTAAATATAATTATTGCTTTGTGTTGATATACAGGTATTTATATTAATATATGCACATGGAAATCCCCCCCCCCCACAATTTAAATAGAATGAGAATGTAAAGGTTATTGCCCAAGATCACGGAAATCCATGTACTATCATCTACAGAAAGCAACAGATAGATCAAGACAGAATGTGTGTATGTGTGTGTGTGTGTGTGTGTGTGTGTGTGAGAGAGAGAGAGAGAGAGAGAGAGAGAGAGAGAGAGAGAGAGAGAGAGAGAGAGAGAGAGAGAGAGAGAGAGATGGACAGGTGTAACATGCATCCCACTTGTGGAGATGGAAATGAAACGAGGAATGTGTGTTTACATGCACTATGCCATAAATGTCATATTATCATAACAGTATATGCATGTTTTTGTTTTGATTAACGCATGTGACACATAACACTAACAAACGGCAACGCTCTGTAATATACACAAACAAAGAAACACACATTACACCTTGTACATTGCTTTGTATGAAATAAACGTTGAAAAAAAAATTTAATCAGTGCAGCTATGTTACCCTTTACCCATTTTGGAAAAAGCAGTGGAGCCAAAATTAATGTACAGAAATCACAGATAATTGGTCTGGGAAAGTGGAAACAAAAGGCTGATTTCCCTCCAGATCTGAGACACATAGACACCGTGAAGCTGTATGGCACGCACTGACCAAACAGATCACAGACATGTTACACAGGTATAGGTACAAGACATCCACAATATTTGGTAGAAGCACAATAGTCAACACATACATAATACCCAAAATAATATACTTAGCGACAGTACTGGACCCTCCCAAACAGACCGTCACAAACATAAACAAACAAATCAGACGCTTCATCTTCACCAACACAATACACAGCATACAACACAAAACACTCATACAAGAATAGAAACAAGGGGGGGGGGGGGTTATTGCACTACAGGACATCCACAAAAAAAATACTGTCACTTAGAATCAGTCACATAGGTAAAATCATCAGACACCCAGAACAGAACAGACTAGCACTATACTACATAGCCAACAACATCAAACGTCTCACACCCATTAACAATGCAACTGCACACTACCAGGGAAGACTGCCAACATTCTAACAGACATGCATACAGGCAATACAAGGACATGAACAGTTAATACAGCAAACAACACACACAATATACAAACATTTAGTTAGAGAACAAGCACCATCACTAAGATTTAGGATTAAAAGAGGGCACAAATACTTCATGACTGACTTCACATGCACCTTTTCAAACCTACACAACAAACACATAACCCCAAAAGCTAGGGAAATCACATATAGACTGTTATACAGTATGACCCCCACAACACAAGTAGAAGCATACATATCCAAACAATGTCAATTATGTAGAAACAACACACAAGAGACAGAGGAACACATTTATTATACATGTCCAACAATTACTGCCACACGCGCAACACTCCAACACCTCATACAAACGCATACAGGCAAACAAACATATATAAAGCAATTTTTCTCAACACTATTCCAAAGACAGCAACAGACATACATACAAAACTACTTATAGCACTTTCTTACTACAGACATCTTATATGGACATGCAGAAACGTAGTCAGATACAAACACCGCACTTATAACACTCACTTAATTTCCTTTATGTACACACACAAAATATCACAACTATTTCCAGAGTAAATCATATGTATTCTTCCTTATTGTATTACAAATTTGGTATACATGAGTGCGAGAAAGAAAGAAGAAACTGTGAGTGAATGGTGAGTGAATGATTATAAAATATCACACATGGTCACCAAGACCAATGAATAATTCCTCATGTAAAGATTTGTGGAAGTGTAAATGCTTCTTTTATGTGCTTCATAATGATGATTTAACCCTTATAGATAAGGGGCAAAGAAAATCAACTCCTTCCATTCCAATTTATTAATTATTGAATGCTTGCTTTAAAAGCACTTGCTATGCTATACTACCATATTATTATTATTATTATTATTATTATTATTATTATTATTATTATTATTATTATTATGCCGGCTTCGTGGCTTAGAGGTTATGACTTTTCTCCGTAATCTCGTATACTCTCGTGGGCAACGTGATGACGGTGAGAATCAGCAGTGGTTCGAATCGCATCGGTAACTTACGGGGTATGTGAGCCGGCCGCTCAGAAAGCAAAGGCAAACTACTGTAGATACAGAGCGTAATCTTGCCAAGAAATCAACATACAGCTGAAAGATGCTGGTGTTGACTGCGATGTCCTGTAACGGATATGGAAAAAAAAATTATTATTATTATTACTATCTTTAATTTACCTTTACTATCCTTAGTATCATTAATGTTATATTGATATCATCATTATCATTTCACAACTTCATCTCCCCTGTGCCCCCCCCCCCATTTGCTTATGGTTTGTTGCCTTTGGTACTACCCCCACTGGTTGGTTCAAACATTTATCCTGCCTGTAACATCATTAGAGTGGTCATGAGGGCATTGGTAGGGTGGCCATGAAGGCATTGGTGGAGTGGAACCACTTGGTGAGAGTGTGGCAAGGGAAACAAAAATTTAAAGATTTCCCCTTTTCTTTGTAACCCCCCTGTTACATGTAAATGTGTTCAAGGAATGGAATATGCTAATGGGTAATTTCCTATGTTGTAAACACAAAATATCACAGATATCTCAAGAGTAAGCACAAGTACTCTTCTTTATGATATTATATTTTAGTATACATGAGTGCGAGAAAGAAACAGGAAAATGTGAGTGAATGTTGAATGAATGAATACAAAATCACAGATGGTTACCAAACCAATGAGATTGTAAAAATGTGTGTTAATACAAATGCTTGTTTTATTTTTACCAAAAAAAAAAAAAAAAAAAAAAAAAAAAAAAAAAAAAAAAACAAAGAAGAAAGGGAAAAAAATGAATGAACCCTTACAACTAGAGAAATAAAAGAAGCAAGGAGAAAAAGATAACCATCTCCTTTTATTCCTACTATTATTGAACATTGCAGGTTGCAATTGTATGTACCTGCTATTCTATGTTAACACCATTGCTAAGAAACTCATTAGCAAATGGAATCACATGTTTAAATAATTCTATCATTATCATTACTATTATTATCATTGCTGTTATTAACATTGCTGTTATTACCCTTAGCATGTTTTATTTTTACCATTTATTATGATTGTCATCACTATTAATATATAACCTCATCCCCCATGTACCCCCTCCCCACTTGCTCATGGTTGTTGGTGCTCTTGCTGATACCCTCACCGTTTAGTTTCAGACAGTTATCCTGCCTCTACCATCATTACCAGAGGGTGGTGATGAGAGCATTGGTGTGGTGGGTCTGATAGGTGAGAGTGTGGCAAGGGAAACAAAAATGGGAAATTTTTTCTCTTTCCCTCTTTCTCTCTTGTTTACCCCCCTCCACATGTAAATATGTCCAATGAATAAAATATTTCACATGCCACATACACGCCCACATGCAACGCTCGGTAAATACACGCACACAAATACTGAACACAAGGACGCATGTAAAAATACTAACAACACAAAGGCACTTGTACCACCTTTACCATGCTTTCATACTGAGATTAAGTAACTCTGTATTACTATTTTATTATTATGGTCCGATTGCTATTATTCTTTAATTCTATGATCACTGTTTATCATTATCATAATCCTTCATCTCCCCACTTGTTACTGTTTGCTGTGGATGCTGCTGCCGCCCTCAACGGTTGGCTCTAACAAATTATACTGCCATGTTCATCATTACCGAGTGGTGGTGATGGTATTGGTGGGGTTGGAGCCGACAGGTGAGCGATGTGGCAGGGGAAATAATAACCGTGTAATATCATCCTGCTGTTGTTTAAAATATTTCCTTACAACAATTTCAATGAAGGAATGTTCCAATGTATAAAAAGTTTTGTAAATTTGCGCATATGTCACCTACACGTCCACATGCAACGCTCTGTAACAACACGAACAATACACTTTGCAACGATTTTAACACTCAATAAAAGTTTTAAAAAAAAATATATCTTACTTATTTGGTCTACACGTCTTCACGGTTGGCATTGATGTCGCGTATGCGGGCATGGTCTTATTCTGTTTTTCGCACTTCTTCCACGGCGTAGTTTCAAATGGTGTCTACGTGACATCTTCTTTATGACTTGTAGAGTTCGACAAACGATTTTGTGCACTTAGAAAGAGAGATGCACACAAAAGTAAGCTATTTCAAAAATCTGGTCAAAGTGGTTAAAAGCGCAAATGTGCAGAGATGTGTCAAAGAGTAAGCACAGACAAGTCACTGAAATTGTTCTGGCGAATACATAAAAGCATGAGTGGTGTAGTCAAGAATAAGAGCATTTCTGACTTCCAAGGTGCTGACCTCATCTGGCAGAGGACTTACGAGGACAAGGGCAAAGCCCTCTTTGAACGCTATCTAGAGCAGAGCAACCAGACAGACATGGGAGGCCGAAATCTGGCCAAGGAGGTCACCTCAGACAGGTGCAAGGCCCACAACACTTCGGATGACGACAACAGTGACAGTGAAAGAAATCAAGGCTGTGCTTCGACGATCAAAAAACAGCACTCCAGAACCTAATGGCATAAGCTACGACGACATCAATAGGTGTACCGACAACGAGCTAGAGAAACTAGCAGACATGTACAACAACAGTATAGGGAGTGTTAGCATCAAGGAGGAGTGGTTACACAGCTATTTGATTCCCTTGCCGAAGCCTGGCAAAGACCACAAAAAAAATTCAGGGATATCGAATTATAACCTTGCAGAATACAATAGGCAAGCTGCTTGAGAAGGTAATTGCCAGGAAAATATCAAGCCAGCTAGAGAGGCAAGGTGTTTTCCCACCTACCCTGGGTGGTTACCGTCCAAAAAGAGAAACCTGGACCAATGCAGCAGTTTTTGCCCATGATGTCTATGAAGGTTTCCACTCAGGCATTGAAACCTTTGCTGCAGCGATTGATCTAGAGGACGCGTTCAAGAGAGTATCATTGGATTTTTTAATGCTTCAGCTTCTTGAACTAAAAGTAAGTCCATTCCTCCTTAGTTGGATCGCTGCAGCCCTCTTCCAACGGAAAGTAGTTTTTAGATGTGGCAGTTGGACTTCGGAACCAACAACAATATATCTTGGCCTACCACAGGGATCACCATTATCTCCGGTAGTGTTCAACGCCTAGGCCTACACAGTGAGAATCACCAGTGAGCAGATCACAGGACCTGACAGGACATTGTCATATTCCGATGATGTTTTAGTGCATCGTCGGGGTAAGGATTGCGAGCAGGTTGCTGTGGAGCTACAAACCGAACTCAATCGCATAAGTACTTGGTGTGATGAAGCTGGGGCAATGGTCAACCCAACAAAGGCAGCAGTGACTTGGTTCTCGTTGAATAATCATATTGTCAACACTCCAACACTAACTGTAAAGTTGTGTTCAGAGACGGTGGAAAGAACGCAGGCGATGAATTACCTGGGGATACGGTTTGATCGAAGCCTTGCTTATAATGATCACATAGACCAGGTGATAACAAAAGCCAAGCGGGGTTTGGCTGCGATGCGGGTGATGGCGGCAGCAAACTGTGAGCAGCGCCATCTATGTCTTCTGTACGACGGGCTGGTCATGTCTGTTTTTGAGTATGCAATGGCAATCCTGACTCTCAGTCGTAAGCAGATAGAAAGGATGGAAAGGATACAGAATGAAGCTATGCGCATTATTCTTGGATGTACAAGAGATACAGTATGCAGGGCGATGCGCTACCTTCTGGATTTTCCAACCATTGAAGAGAGAATACAAGTCTGCAGAGCACGCGCCTACCTCAGAGTTAACGCAAACACACAGCATCCACTGCATAGTGAAATTATGAAGGTGAAGGGCAGCAGGTTAAAAAGAGGATGGTCGTGGATGGGTCAAGCCGAAGACATTCTTCAACAGATGTGTTCACTTGATGACTTAGAACATGGCGAGGAGAGGGTACAAGTGCCAACAGATTTCTGCACATCCCTTTCAGTTTGCATCCAACTAGATAGAAAATGCAGACAAGAAAATCCGGCTTCTGTGGAGGCTGAAGTACAAGCGTTGATTTTCGAGAATTCGCTAGACGGTGATGCTGTCATCTACACAGATGGGTCGGTCGTCCGACATGTGAGAAGCTCATGGGCCTTTACAGCTCGGACCGGAGGGAGAATTGTGAAGGAGGATTCTGGTGCTTTCACTGAAACCACAAGTAGCCTGACCATGGAAGTCATGGCAGTAAGTAAAGCAATAACATGGCTCGAGACACAGACATTCACTAGGGTATGTTTCCTTAGCGACTCAATGAACATGATCAAGAGGATAGAGGAGGGGTCGATCCGAAAAGAGGACGGTCGTGGATGGGTCAAGCCGAAGACATTCTTCAACAGATGTGTTGACTTGAGGATTTAGAACATGGCGAGGAGTGGGTACAAGTGCCAACAGATTTCTGCACATCCTTTTCAGTTTTTATCCAACTAGATAGAAAATGCAGACCCGAAAAACGCCTCGTTGCTGCCTCTGGGGCGGTCTCGGCTGGCAAACATTAGTTTCATCTTCGTGCCAAGGCATGCGGGAGTACAAGGAAATGAGCGGGCTGACAAGCTCGCAGGTAAGGCTACGGTGGAGGGCGGACGCGCCATGGACCAGGCTGACATTCTGAATGCTCTACGAGAAGTAAGAATTTTGCGTGAACCAAGTGATAACTGTGAATCTACAACCATGGCCAGACTGCGAGAACAGCAAATTAAAAGATGGTAGGCCAAACAAGAACAATACGCAGGAAGCCAAAGAAGATTGATAAACCAACACAGAACTGGCGTCGTTAGCCGCTACACGCTGCGGGATTTGCTGAGGAGGGGATCCGAGCACTTATGGGCTGAATGGTTCGATGTGCAATGAGGATGATCTGTCGACTAACTAACTAAACGATTTTGAAAGCAGCTCGGCTCTGGTTTCTCTTCACAAACGAATAAATCTTTCGTGTTTTAGATTTTCAATGTGGTAATATTTCCGGACCACTTCAACAGCAGCCATGGCACCGTTTGACAATATGGAATCCGTGAACATCGACCGTTTTCTCGAGGGGACACAGCTTCACAAGAAAGGTACGTTAGTTCTTACTATTACCGGACCTGGGGCGGCGGCCAAGGGCACGCCACTTTTAATTGCCAGTACGTTGCTCGGCCCATGCGGTGTGCCTGCTGACGAAGTAGCGGACATTTACCGGTACTAAACACCGACACGGTGGTTTGCAAACCTGACTCAAGCTGCCCATGTGGCAGTTTACAAAGGCCTGCGTGGCAAGAAGATAAAACTGCCGACGGAGGGACTAGAGGTGTCGATTGAACATCTTGAAAAAGAACGAGAACGTGTGACGATTCATTGGCTTCCCAACACGATTCCTCCAGAGGGAATCAAGTTCATTGTGAAACAGACAATTGGTGACGAAAATACGGAAGTATTCCGCATTCAGTACGGTGGCGGAAAGTGGGGAGTCCTGTGTACCCCGACAAAACCAATACCACATTATGCGAAGATCACAGCGCCTGGGAAAATCACAGGCGATCACCGTATCATGTTTACAATGGTTGGTCGTCGCACCCAATGCCCTACATGTGGCTTGGACTCGCACTGGGCCAACAAATGCCCAAGCCGGAGACAAAAGAAAGACAATCTCAAACAAACCACTGAAAGATCACAAGAGGAGTTCCCCGCACTCGGGGAAAAAGCTCAAACAACTTCGATTCACACAATACAAGATGTCGCCGAGACAGCCGGCCAAAAAGAGGCCACGAGGCCAGTCGGGGATTCAGTAACAGCGTTAAAAACGACAACACAAGAAGACGAAGACGACGGGTTTCAAGTCGTCAACCACGGCAGAAAAAGACAATGGGGAGAGAGAAGGAACTCGTCACCCAGCAAGGACGTGAAAGAAGAGGAAGAAGGGAACGTCCCCTTTCAACCAAACAAGAAATCTTCAAAAACACAAGACAAACAGAGCGAAAACAGCGATGCTGCAGGGCCGCTTTTCATCAACACAGATTCTGACACCGACGACGGAGACCACGAGGAGGACGACAACAACAACGGAAGAAACACCACAGAGGGAGATAAAATCCCAAACTGAAGACAAGACAGCAAAAGGTACTATCTTCTAACCTACTCATTATTTAGTTTTTAAATTATTTATAAAATGGCAAACAGTTTATGTTTAATTAGCTTAAATATCCGTGGTATGAAAATGAAATTACAACACATAGTCACACTCATACACAAACACAAACCAGACTTCATTTTATTGCAAGAAACTAACATCAAAACAGACTTTGAAGCAGCAGAATTAGTGACACGGCTAGGATTAAAAAATTCATCTTTCAGTTTAGCGGAAGATAACACGGGATCAGGGACAGCCATCTTACAAATTTCTGACACGTGGGATATTTTTAGAACACACAGCGACCAACATGGTAGGATTTGTACAGTTCAGGTAAAAAACGACGCATACTCATTTGTCATTGTAAACATACATGCACCGCCCAATTACAATTACCAACCTCTATTTTACGAACAGTTAGACGATTTATTAACACAGACATACAGGGGACAAAATATTGTTCTTGCCGGTGATTTCAACTGTGTTCTTGAAGGAATGGATGTGGTTGGAGGTAAAGTAAGAACACAGCTGAGAATGTCCGGCAAGGACAGCATATATCAACTAGACACACTACTAAACATCATCGATACACACAACCTCACAGACGCATTCAGACAAACACACCCCGACAGTAGAGAGACGACATACACAAACAAAGCACACAACAGATCATACAGATTAGACAGAATTTACACACCCACAACACACCACATCATAAAAACCCAACACCTACGACAAACACTAGACTACACAGACCATAAAGGCATACTAGTACACTTTAGCCCAAACAGCACAGACACGCAGCCACACAAGCGGTCACCACACTGGAAGTTCAATTGCACACTTCTGAAACACACAGGATATGTACAATATATGACACAGCTCATACACACATGCACAGACAATAAACCGACTGAGAACATCACACAATACTGGGACTTGCTAAAAAGCACGATACGAAGCAGAACACAACATTTAGAAACCATGATCCACAAAGACAGACTACGGCAGTAGCGTATTATACAGACAGCCATACGACTAACAAAACAGACAGACAGAGATACACGTCATTTACACACTCTTGAAGCACAGCTAGAAGAACACCAACAACATAGATATCTGGGTGTTCTTCTCAGAACAAAGCTCAACACAATTACACAAGAGACAGCCAGTACACAGTACATTGCAATAGAGCAGAATATACAGCATAGGAGACAAATAAGCAAAATATCAGACATGCAGGGAAACATACAGACAGAAACACCACACATAGGGACCGCTTTCCAGCAACACTACACACATCTATTCACAGCAGAGGCAGTAGACACACAGATACAAGACAACTTCTTACAGTACACAAAGAAATTACCTGACACAGGCAGAGAAACACTGGACACAGAGCTGACACTGACAGATACAACACAGGCACTGAGCACACTAAACAAAGACAAAACTTCAGGACCAGACGGTTTGACAGTAGAATTCTACCAACATTTCTTTCCTATTCTAGGCAATCTTCTCCTCAAAGTCTATCAGGAAGCCTTTGACAAACAACAATTACCTGAAAGCTTTAACATGTCCTACATCACACTCATACGCAAAGACAACACCGACAAAACACAACTGAAGAACTACAGACCAATTTCCTTACTCAATACAGACTATAAGTTACTTGCCAAATCACTCACCAACAAACTCAAACCTTTCATACCAACACTCATACACCCAGACCAACAGTGCAGTGTCAAGACAGAAATATACACAACCACAACCACCTCATTAGAGACATAATCAACTCCACAAGGGAAAGACTTCCATCCTCCATCTTGTCCTTGGATCAAGAGAAGGCCTTCGACAGAATTTCCCACACTTACCTGCATAGGACACTAGAACACTGTAACATAAGAGAGTACTACAGGCAGTGGATACAGATCTTGTACAAAAATCCTGAGAGCAAAGTGCTGGTAAACCATTCACTGACAGCTAGCTTCAGGCTCACGAGATCTGTAAGACAGGGATGTCCCTTATCACCACTACTGTACGTGCTCACCTTAGAGCCTTTACTAGAGAAGATAAGACAGGACACTAGTATTAAAGGAACCTTCCTGCATGGGATAGGAGAACAGAAGCTCGTCGCTTATGCAGATGACACTGTCTTCTTTCACACTAGCAACATCTTAATAAGGAACATACTCCACACCTTTACCCATTTTGGAAAAGGCAGTGGAGCCAAAGTAAATATACAGAAATCACAGATAATGGGTCTAGGAAAGTGGAAACAAAAGTCTGATCTCCCTCCAGACCTAAGACAAACAGACACCATGAAGCTGTATGGGATCACATTTCCATATGATCCCACAGAAACACACAGACAGACATGGCACTCACTGACCCAACAGATCACAGACATGTTACATATGTATAGGTATAAAACATCCACAATATTTGGTAGAAGCACAATAGTCAACACATACATAATACCCAAAATATTATACTTAGCGACAGTACTAGACCCTCCCAAACATACCGTCACAAACATAAATACACAAATCAGACGTTTCATCTTCACCAACACAATACACAGCATAAAACACAAAACACTCATACAAGACAAAAAACAAGGGGGGATTGCACTACAGGATATCCAGACAAAAATACTGTCACTTAGAATCAGTCACATAGGTAAAATCATCAGACATCCAGAACAACATAGATTAGCTATATATTACATAGCACACAACATAAACACCTCACACCTCTTAACAATGCAGCTGCACACTACCAGGGAACACTGCCAACATTCTACCAGACATGCATCCAGGCAATACAAGGACATGAACAGTTAATACAGCAAACAACACACACAATATACAAACAGTTAGTTAGAGAGCAAGCACCACCACTGAAACTTCAAAAAAGGACACAAATACGTCATGTATGACTTCACATGCATCTTTTCAAACCTACACAACAAACACATAACACCAAAAGCTAGGGAAATCACATATAGACTGTTATACAATATGACACCGACAACACAGACAGAAGCATACAAATTCAAACAAATATCACAATGTCAGCTATTTAGAAATAACACAAAAGAGACAGAGGAACACATTTATTATACATGTCCAACAATTACAGCCATACGCGAAACACTCAAACACCTAATACAAACGCACACAGGCAAACAAACCGACATATATAAAGCAATTTTTCTCAACACTATACCAAAGACAGCAAAAGACATACATACAAAACTACTGACAGCTCTTTCTTACTACAGACATCTCATATGGACATGTAGAAACTCAGCCAGATACAAACACCGCACATATAACACACACTTAATATCATTTATGTATACGCACAAAATACAACAACTATTTCCAGAGTAAATCATATGTATTCTTCCTTATTGTATTACAAATTTGGTATACATGAATGTGAGAAAGAAAGAAGAAACTGTGAGTGAATGGTGAGTGAATGATTATAAAATATCACACATGGTCACCAAGACCAATGAATAATCCCTCATGTGAGGATTTGTGGAAGTATATATGTTTGTTTATTTACTTCAAAGTGATGAATTGGCCCTTATGGATAAGAGGTAAAAAAAGGAGAAAAGAACAACTCCTTCCATTCCAATTTATTATTTATTGAATATTGCTTTAAATGCACTTGCTATGATATACTACCACCATTACTAATATTATCATTTGAGTAAATAAAATCACATATCTATTATATTATTATTATTATTATTATTATTATTATTATTATTATTATTATTATTATTGTTATTATTATTACTACTACTATTATTATCATCATCATTATTATTATCATTATTTTACCTTTATTATCTTTAGTATCATTAATTTTATAAGTATTAATGATACATCATTTTTATTTGACAACTTCATCTCCCCTGTGCCCCCTTTGCTTATGGTTTGTTGCTTTTGCTACTACCCCCACTAATTGGTCTAAACATTTATCATGCCTGTACCATCATTAAGAGTGGTCATGAGGGCATTGGTGGAGTGGAACCAATTGGTGAGAGAGTGGCAAGGGTAACAAAAATGTAAAGATTTCCCTTTCTCTTTGTCACCCTCCTTTGAATCATGTGAGTGAGTGTTGAATGAATGAATACAAAATCACATATGGTTACCAAACCAATGATACTGTAAGAATGTGTGTAAAAACAAATGCTTTTTTATTTTGTATCAAAAAAAAAAGGGGGGGGGGAGAGTAAAGGGGGGAAAAAATGAATGAACCCTTAAAGTTAGGGGAAAAAACAAGGAGGGAAAAAAATAACCAACTCCGTTTACTCCAACTATTATTAAAAACTGCAGTTTGCATTTGTATGTACCCGCTATGCTACGTTAACACCATTCCTAAGAAAATCATCCTAGCAAATGGAATCACATGTTTAAAAAATGGTATCATTTTCATAACTATTATTATCATTGCTGTTATTATCATTGCTGTTATTACCCTCAGGATATTTCTTCTTGTCATTATTATTATTGTCATCATTATTAATATAAAACCCCATTTCCCATGTGCCCCCCCCCCTCGCTCATGGTTGTTGTTGCCTTTACTGATACCCTCACCAGTTTGGTTCAAATATTTATCCTGCCTTTACCAACATTAATGTAATATACAAGTAAATTGAAATATTCTTCAACAAGTGAATCGGTACACTTATCTTGGAACAGTCATAACATCTGATGGGAGATGCCTTGTAGAGATCAGAACAAGAATCGCCATGGCGAAAGTAGCCTTTAGCAAGATGAAAAACATTCTGCCCAATAAAAAGATAATTGAAACGAGAAAAAGAGTGTTGAGGGGATACATAGAGCCTGTTCTTTTGTATGGATGTGAAACTTGGACAATGAGCAGTCAAGCTGAAAAGCATCTGATGGCTGCAGAAATGTGGTTTCTGAGGAAGATGCAAAGAATACCATGGACAGACAGAAAAACCAATGACCAAGTACTACAGGAGACAAATGAACATCGTAAACTGATTAGAGAAATTAGACGTAGACAGTCAAAATTTTTTGGACATGTTATGAGAAGAAATGGATTGGAGAACTTAGTGACAACTGGCAAGATCGAAGGGAACAGACCAAGAGGAAGACCGAGAGGGAAATACCTGGATGGCTTGGCCACATGGTATGGACGAGTCAGGAACACTGAGCTGATCCACGACACTGGTGATCGAGTGAAATGGCGAGTCATGACCGCCTCGCTTTCCGGCATGACACATGATTGATTGATTGATTACCATCATTGCCCAGAGAAAGTGGTGAGGAGGGATTTGGTGTGGCGAGTTCAATAGCTGAGAGTGTGGCAAGGGAAACAAAAATGGAAAGATTTCCTTTTCTCTTTGTTACCCCCATTTCACATGTAAATATGTTCAAGGAATGAAATATGTTTATGCCACCTACACGGCCATATGCAACGCTCGGTAAATACACGCACACAAATACTAAACACACAGGACGCATGTAACAACACTAACAATACAAATGCATTCGCACTACTATTACGATGCTCTCTTATTGAGATTAAATAGGTAATTATGTATTACTATATTAATATTATAGTTTGCGGTCTACCATTGATATGATATTCTCATTGCGACAGATGCATGAAAAATGCCGGGAACAAAATCAGCCACTGTTTATTGCCTTCATCGTCCTCACAAAGGCATTCGATTTGGTCAGTTGTGAGGGTCTGCTCAAAGCACTAAAGAAGATTCGCTGCCCACCAACTCTTCTGTCCATTGTGGAATCGTTCCACACAGGCATGAAGGGTATATTCAAGTTTGATGGCTCAACTTCATAAGAGTTTGAAATCAAGAGTGGAGTTAAGCAAGGTTGTGTACTAGCCCCCACGCTCTTTGGGATATACTTTTCACTTCTACTGAAATATGCCTTTCGTGATCAGGATGACGGTATATACATTCACTCACGCTCAGATGGTGGCCTCTATAATGCTCAGAGATTGAATGCCAAGACCAAAATTAGGAGGGTACTAATCAGAGATTTGCTTTTTGCGGATGATGCTGCGATTACGACCCACTCTGAGGAAGAATTACAACATCTACTATCTGCATTCTCCAATGCTTGTTCTGAATTTGGTTTAACAGTTAACAAAAAGAAGACACAGATTATGTCACAAGGTGCACATGGTGTACCATAAATCTTTATTGACGACGCCGAACTGGAGATAGTAGACCATTTTACATATCTAGGAACAGAGGTAAATAGCAAATTATCCCTCGATCAGGAAATCAACATCAGGATTGGCAAGGCAGCAACTACAATGAATATGTTAGCAAAAAGAGTCTGGGAGAACAGGAAGCTTACTGCCAAAACAAAAGTCCTCGTCTACCAAGCCTGTGTCCTTAGTACTCTTCTTTATGGCAGTGAAACCTGGACAACTTACTCACGCCAAGAGAAACGTTTAAACAGCTTTCATATGCGGTGTCTGCGAAGAATACTTGGTATTAAGTGGCAAGACAAAATCACAAATACTGAAGTATTGGAAAGATCAGGTTGTATGGCGGACATGTTAGGAGGATGGATGATGGTAGAATACCAAAGGACATCTTTTTTGGTGAATTACAGACGGGTAGGAGATCTCAGGGTCGGCCTCTACTACGATACAAAGATGTGTGTAAGCGGGACATGATTGCTACAGGCATTGATAATGCACACTGGGAGCAAGTCGCTGCTGAACGTGTTGCATGGAGGGCAACTATCAGAAATGGAATAAAGACAAAGGAGAAAATGATTGCAGATAAAGCACACACAGAGCGTGAAAGACGTAAGCTGGTGCAAAATGGTGAAAATGACCATGTTTTCTCATGCATCTACTGTGGGAAAACATTTGCAGCAAGAATTGGCCTTACCAGCCACACTCGCCACCGCCATAGGTCGTAGTTATTAAGCCTTTTTGAAGCACAATGTACCAAACTATCGTCTGTCAAGACGGAAAGGTGCCAATGAATGAATTATAGTTTGACTGCTATTAATTTTCATTTTATGATCACTATTATTATTAGTATACTCCCGCAGACCCCCTTATCCCCGCTCATTACTGTTTGCTGTTGATGCTGTTGCCGCCCTGACTGGTCGGTTTCCAAAATTTTACTGCCATTATCATCATCACCCCCTTTCATATGTAAATATGTCAATGAATTAATTCGTTGAAATATTACACATACGTCACCTATACGCCCACATGCAACGCTCGTTTAATACACGCACACAAATACAGAACACACAGGACGCATGTAACAACAAGAACACAAATACAATCACTACCTTTTCTGCAATGTTCAACTAGTATACTCTTGGACCCCCCCCCCCTTTCCCACCATTTCGCTACTGTTTGTTGTTGATGCTGCTGCCGCCCTCACCGGTTGGTTTCAAAGAAGCTACTGCCATTTTCCCCATTACCGAATGGTGATGATGGTATTGGTGGGGTTGAAACCGATAGGTGAGGGGGGACGGGGAAAAAATAATGGTATACTATCGTTTTGTTGTTGTTTGTTTTTGGTTTTTCGTTTACACCCCGCCCCCATACCCCCATTTCAAATGTACAAATGTTGGAAAAAATGTTGTAAAATTTGCGCATATGTCACCTACACTTCCACAAGCAATGCTCTGTAAAAACACGAACAATACATTTTGCAACGACTTTTAACACTCAATAAAAGTTTTAAAAAAAATATTTTACTATATCTTGATTCGCAATGTATGACAGTTGTTCCCCTCTGTGGGAAATTGTCAATCAATCAATCAATAGGGTTCCATCTCCTTAAAGGTTGGTTTTTCAGTAGTTTCAGATTCTTCTCGGAATTCCCGGATTATTTAAACATATCAGTGATATTAATTTTGTGGAAGTGATTTCGATAGTTTTTACCACGTGTAGATCTGGAATAAAAATTTCCTCTGTTACGGATTATTCAAACATATCAGTGAGTTCAATTTTGTGGAAGTGTTTTCGATTGTTTTCACCACGTGTAAATCTGTAATAAAGATTTCATCTATCACGGATTATATAAGATGGAAAACCAAACTGTAAAACGTGTCAAAGTCAACACGAGTGGAGGTTTCGAGAGAGGATCGTTCCACCAAGCAAATACACTTGTATTTTCAATATCAGGACCTCATGTATTCCGGTTCAACTACTTTCTGATGGCGAGCGTCTTGAGGAGCCTTGCGGAATCGGTAGGGAAGGGATAAAATCCATCTACCGTTTTGAGGACCCTAAACGATGGTACGATACGCTGACACCGGAAGCAAAGGCGGCTCATTATGAACGGCTTCACGGGACGAAGCATGAACTGCAGGATCCTAAAGTACCTATTGTAATTGAAAACATAGAGAAGGAAAAGACCAAGGCTATGATTCACTGGATGCATACAACCGCAAAGGTCGAGACAATGAAGCAAATAGCCGCAGATATTTCGGGAGATATAAATGCGAAAGTGCATAAAGTGAAAAACATCACGGACAAGTGGTTACTGCTGTGCAACCCGAAAAAACCTCTGCCACATTACGTGGACATGGAGTTGGACGGGGTAGAAGACAAGCTACACCGCCTTTTCATCACAGTTCCGGGGCTCCGTACGGCGTGTACAGTCTGTGGGGAGGACTCCCACTCGAGTAATAAATGTCCGACCAAAGTACAAATCAAGAAGGGACCAAGACTGGCACAAAAATTCACTTCGAACTTCCAGACAGACCAACATAGTAAGGAGGATGAAGACGGTTGCAGGCTGGTCAGTCGGAAAAGGGGACGCTCAACCAAGAGCCTGTCTGACAGTGAGAGCTCGACACCTCCAGCCTGTCAAACACCTGCTACCACGCTGCCGCCTCACAACAACCGCGACTACTACACACCGTCTGAAGAGCACAGGTCAAACAAAAAGAAATGTGTAAGTAATTATACTGAACAGATAACGACCAGCGCCATGACCGGAATAGACAGTGATAATATTAACACACCACCACGACAAAGAAAACTGTCAGATTATTCTCCACGCCTCGTTATTGACTTAGAGATTTCAAGCCAGGCGAAGGAATCTACTATATCCAGAAATGATAACATGAATACAGACAGTTTGAAACAAGAAACAAAATTATGCTCAACCGTTTCTTACATTACAACAAAAATGGCAGCGGAAATTAAAATAATAAGTATTAACATTCGAGGTATAAGATCCAAAATTATTCATCTTATACCACTCATACACAAATATAAACCTGATTTTATACTCATTCAGGAAACTAACATTAACACCGATGAACACGCATCATATATCAAAACATGCTTAGGTCTAAGACACTCATGTTTTAGTCTTAGTACTCAACATATCGGATTTGGGTACAACAATAATACAGACATCGGACAGGTGGCAGATTATAGAGAAGGACAGGGACTGCCAGGGTAGGATAGCTATAGTACAGGTAGGACATAACTTAAATAAATACACAATCGTCAACATACATGCACCGCCTGACTACAGAAATCAGCCGCTCTTCTACGAAACACTGGAAACTTTATTATCACGCTCATATCGGGGTCACAACATCATTTTATGGGGTGATTTTAATTGCGTACTTTCGGCGCACGACCTTATAAATGGAGATGTAAGAATGCAAATTAGAAACACAACGGGGGAGGAGGAACATCAATTAGACACATTGCAAACAAGTTTAGATATCCATGGGCTAACAAACGCATAAAGGCAGATGCATCCCCATGGAATAGATACAACACGCACAAACAATGCACATAATAGAACAGCGCGATTAGATAGAATTTATGCGCCCATAACACATCATATAACACAAGTCAATCATTTACAGGAGACACTGAACTTCACAGACCATAAGGCTGTAGTTGCAACAATAAACACAGTACAAGCAATACCACATCTTAGAAGATCTCCCCATTGGAAGCTTAACAGCACACTTTTACAAAATCAGGACTATGTAGATTGCATAACAAAACTGATCCTCACATACGAAGCTATATACCAGAGGGTAATGCGCGAGAACTCTGGGAAACACTTAAACAAACTATACGAGAGAGAACACAAACACTAGCAGCAGTGATACACAAGCACAAACTACAACAAGAAAAATTATTGGAAAATGCAATTAAGCTCTTACTACAGACAGACAAAAATTCACCACACATCATAGCATTACAGGAAGAATTAGATCTCCACAGACATCATCGATTTCATGGGGCTTTACTGCGGACAAAGTTACAAACTATAACACAAGAGATACCGAGTAAACAATACCTAGCTTTAGAACAAAACATACAGCGCAGCAGACAGATAGGCCAGATAATTGACAGGGAAGGATATATACAAGTCGAGCCACAACAAATAGCCGTAGCATTTGAAGATTAATACAAGAACCTTTACACAGAGGAAAACACACAGGCGCACGTACAAGAAAACTTTATGAAATTCACAAGACAACTTACAGAGGAACAGAAACTAACACTAGATACTGAATTAGCACTAACATATAACACAAACGGTTCACGGAATGCAGAGGGGCAAATCGCCTGGCCCTGACGGTATTACCGCTGAATTCTATCAGTTTTTCTTTCTTCTTATATGTCCTCTTTTGCTAGCAGTATTCTCTGAATCTTTCCACAAACATGAACTCCTATCCAGTTTCAACACGTCTTACATCACTCTTATTCTGAAGGAGAACACCGACAAGACAATTTTAAAGAGTTACAGACCGATTTCGCTTTTAAATGTAGACTACAAGATTTTAACGAAGGCTTTGATGAATAAATTGAAACCAGTAATGGCATCTCTCATTCATGAAGACCAGCAATGTAGTGTACAACACCGGAATATCCAGCAACACACACACTTCATAAGGGACATCATCAATTACACACATCTGAAAAACTGTCAGTCCTCAATTCTCTCTTTAGATCAAGAAAAAGCATTCGACAGAATATCTCACTCATACCTCCACAAAACTCTCTCACACTGCAACGTGGGAAATTATTTTCGGACATGGGTCAAAATTTAATATTTGAAACCGGAAAGTCGGATTCTATTAAACCATACCCTAACCAATTCTTTCAGGTTGACTAGGTCAGTGAGACAGGGATGTCCCTTGTTTCCATTACTGTACGTTGTCACTTTAGAGTCACTTCTAGAAAAGATACGACAGGACGACAATGTCAGGGGTACGTTCATACCAGGGAAGGGTGAACAAAAGCTGCGTGCTTATGCGGACGATACCATTTTCTTTCAGACAACTGAAAAGTCTGTAGGGATCATTTAGGAAACTTTTTCGTTTTTTGGCAAAGGGAGTGAGGCAAAATTAAACGTCCAACAATCTACTATAATGGGCTTGGGCAAATGGAAAAATAAGGCGGATTTTCCATTTGACTTAACATCAAACAATCTTATAAAAGTGTACGGAATAGTCTTCCCATGTCAACCAAATCAGACACACAAAGACACATGGCAAAATCTAGAGAAGAAAATAACAGATATGTTACAGAGGTACAAATACAAAACAACTACCATATTTGGTAGAAGTACCATTGTTAATACATATATAATTCCAAAATTACTATATCTGTGCACAGTCCTAGATCCCCCACGTCAGACTGTCACAAACTAAACAAAGAGATTAGACGCTTCGTGTTTGGCAGCACCATCTACAGTATCAAACGTACTACACTCATGCAAGACAACAAAGTTGGAGGTATCGCCCTCCAAGACATAACCAAAATACAAGCACTTAGGATCAAACACGTAAGCGAAATCCTACAACACCCAGAAAAACACCTTTTAGCACACTATTACATTGGAATTAGGCTATATTATTTAACACCTATTAGGAATACATCTGTCGCGTAATCTACAGCCGTATAAGAAAACCCTACGGGTAAGGATGTAGATAGAAAAGCTGACCCTTGGTTAGGTCAGTCCACTGTAGGAGAAGAAGACAAAAAGGCTCGTATTGGGTCTAGATAGTATGAATCCTGGTCCCAGATGAGTCTACCTTCCTATCAGTGGCACAGGGAAATGCAAGTAAAGTTGGACACTATACACCGATAGATGATAGCTGACTTAGTTAGCAGTGACACGCTACCCTGTGATGGAGAAAATCCCCCAGTGCCCTCAAGTATAACATATAGGGGAGACACAACTAGTTCACTCAACTTCTATCCTTACACACTACACTACTATTAATTATTATGAGGTGAAAAAGGCAGTAGGTAAAGTTTTGTGTGATGGTCTACAAATCAGACCGCACAGTTTAATTATAAATTAAAGAAAAGAGAAAAAAAAATGTCTCCACTCGGGAGATAAAAGTAAAATGGATTAATGTTAGTTTCTGGCTAATACAGCAAACAAAGCTGTTTCATGTGCTCTTAAATCATAGAAGCACAGCAAAGCATTCGGTGGTGGGTTGAAGTCAGATTGATGGTTTGTGACTCAGCTCATATCCATTGCTCCCACGATAGTTGTCTGCAGCTTTCCTCTCCGGTCCATCAGTTCTAACTTGATGATGACAGCAAAGGGAACTGTACTACTTTGACTCAGGCAACAAATAGTTCTGGGTGAACTCGCTGAGGCTGGTTGATGATGAGGGTGCCGCTCGAGGGTGCACCACAACAACTCTGCAAATAAAGTCAAACAGGACATCTGGTAAGCTATGGTCTGGAATCACTCTTCCATCTTTATTCAACCATTTTGCTATAGCTATAATCTTCTCATAAGGCAAAGGCAGCTGTAATTATTAGGACATTCCTAACTGTTATTCTGACTGGACATACCGACAAGGTAGAAAGGAAAGGATTGATTTACACACGTACGTGACAGTGCCTATCTCTATTCATGAGGAGAGTACAGTCTGATCCTGATATATATATATATATATATATATATATATATATATATATATATATATATATATATATATATATATATATATATATATATATATATATATATATGAGTGAATGGATCCAATTCCCTTCAGCGAAAAGAAATATTCAAGACAAGTACTGATGATGTGATAGGAAAAGACATGGATCACAAACCTAACAATCACAACTGATGCTCCTAAGTGTGCAAGAGACACAAGGGTGTATTGTAAAGTAAGGAAATTGTTCCAGATACTAAGGTGTCTGAATATGCTCTCCACTGATATTCATTCCGAGAGGCCTGAGAATAGTCTCCAATGAATCCTGCCTAGGTTGGTGATAGTCATCCACGTATCCATCTATATATAAAGAAGAGTCTTCCTCTTGAGAAGGTATTAACTAGAGACGAGATCTTATCCGTACTTAAGAACTGAGCCAATCTAGAAAAGAACAGTATGGGCGCCCAAGCGGCGTGGGCATGATAACTAGGTCATGCCATGGCGTGGGGCTGGTTTTAGATATAGCGAGGCCATTTTGATGAAATACCTACTATTTGATTTAAATCATTCCATTCAGTACTGTATATTCTAGTCTTAGCAGTAACAGTAATATTAACCTTATTTTAATATATTAACAAAGTATCTCAACCCGAGTATACTTTAAAACTAGCGTGGTTTTGTACTACATTGCAGTGTCTCCTTTGTCTGCCAGCGATAATATTCTCTGAATTTATCCAAGATTTAGACGCCGGATTTATACGAATATTGTAGAACGTGACGTGTTTCGTTCTATTAAGAACCAGTTTGTACAACTGAACTCAGTTGTAAATTGAATATTCTATTAATTAATATATATTCTATGGGCAACCATGCCGTTAGTGGAATTGGCTGGCCATCATGTCGTAAACTCACATTCATTGCAAAACTGTTATGAACATAAAAATTATATATAGGAATAATAATCGTTTGATCTTACCTAGTTCCAGAATCAGATTCTCACTACGGATCGGGGCCCTTGTTTAATATAAAATTTTCTCTTTCTTATTACTTATTTAAGTAATTTACTATTGAAAAACCGTTGTTTTTTGAACACCAAAAATGGGCCCCGACCGCTGTCTGCAATGGCTAGCAGAAGAGTGAGACCGGATATGGAACTAGGATACGCAAGTGGTCATTTCCGGGCCCAGTTGTCGGTTGGTTTGAAGTTGGCCAGGATAAGTCAGCAAAACTAAATTACTCTATAAACCGTAAATATAATGTGATCGTAACATTTATATAACATTTCTAATTATTCTTTATCCTACACGGAATAATAAGCAAGAGGAGAGGGTGCAGCCAGGCTTTCGCCACAGATGTCCCCATATAGGAAAAAAAGTACGTGACACGGACTTTTACAATCTGGCTAAGCCCTCTCGTTTGCTAGCTTTCCCACTAGTGTATGGGAACACTGAGTCGCCACAACCTCATCTTCTGTAGAGCAGTGTCTACTTAGGAAATCTGCTCCAACATTATATTTGCCAGGAATATATTCCACGGTGAAGGTATACGGTTGCAGTAATAGTGACCACCTCATCAATCTTGTGTTTAATTGTTTGGATGAGGCTAAGAACATCAAAGGCTGGTGGTCGCTTTGTACAATAAACTTGGTTCCATATAGATATAGTTGGAACTTCTGTATAGCCCATACCGAGCCAAACATTCTTTCTCGATGGTGGAGTAGTTCTTTTCCGCCGTATTTAACTTGCGGCTAGCGTAAGCCACTGGAAACAGCATCTCTCCATCATCTCGACCCTTTTGTAAAAGAGTTGCTCCAATTCCCACATTGCTCGCGTCCGTCCTTAAGGTGAATGGGCACGACAAGTCGGGTAATTGTAAAATAGGCTTCGCTGTTAGTCTGTCCTTCAGCGTAGTATAAGCCTCTTCACACGCTGGCGTCCACTTAACTTGCTCAGGTGCTCCTTTCCTGGTGGCATCTGTTAATGGCGCAGCTAGAACGTTGAAGTTTTTGATAAACTTCTGATAAAATCCACAGAGGGATACGAAGGATCTGACATCTTTCTTGGTCCTGGGCCTGGTAGCCTTGAGTAGTTTATCTACGTTCTTTTGTTCTGGGCGCATGTGTCCTTGAACCACTGTATGCCCCAAAAATTCCAGCTGCCGGAAAGCGAGCTGGCATTTTGCTGGTCTGGCGGTGAGCCCTGTCTCTGCCAGCCTCCTTAACAGTCTGTCGATGGACTGCAGGTGTTCCTCGTAAGTGTCCGAGGCGATGAGGATGTCATCCATAAAGTTACTGATACTCGGGTCCTTTAATGGATCTAATAACAATCTCATCATTTGGGTGAACACACCAGGAGCGTTGCTCAGCCCGAATGGGAGCACGTTGAATTCGTAATGGCCGTCAGCTGTGCTGAAAGCCAAATACGGTCGGACTTCTTTCTTTACTGGAATCTGGTAGTACCCCTTACTGAGGTCTATCTTGGAAAAATACTTCGCTTTACTCAGTTTTGCGAACAGTAATCCTTGATCCGGTAAAGGTTCCGCTTGAAATTCTGTGACTCCGTTTAGCTGACGATAGTCGATGCACAATCGATGCTCGCCGCTGGGTTTTCTCAAAAGCACCACACTTGCACTATAGGGTGACTCCGAGGGCGAAATTATTCCTTCTTTTAATAGGTAATTTATCTCGGCTTGTAAAGCCTCCTGTTTTGCATAGGGAACAGGGTAATACTTTTGGCGGACTGGATCTGCGTTTGTTAATTTCATGTCAAACTCTACAAGCTTAGTCCGACCTGGCCTATCCGTTAGCACCGGGGCGTGAGACATTAGAATTCGCTTTATCTTCTCCAACTCAGACGTCTCCAAGTCAGGGTTGATGACGACATCCTTCATGGTCTCCTGGGGTTTTAGCGGATACTCTACACCTGAGTCCTCTCCACCTTCTACCTCAGTTGCCACCGATAATGCCATCAGATGCACCGGTGGATCTGCTACCCTCTCAGCATACTTTCTAAGTAAGTTGATGTGGAATACTTTCTGTTTTCCTCGAGTAGCAATCTTGTAGTTTGTATGGGATACTTTTTCTATGATGGGAAAAGGTCCCTACCATCCAATTTCCAGCTTATTACTCCTTGGGGTAAAAGTAATAAGACCTTGTCTCCTACCTCCAGAGAACGGTCCTTGGCTTTCTTATTATAGGATGAGGCATGTTTCTTTCTGGCACGACGCAGGTTGGAATTTGCCAATTTCCAGCCTGTCTCCAGTTTTTGCTTCAACTCCTCAACATACTGGGAAGCAGTGATGACAGTTTCATCAGCTCCCTCCTCAGTCCAAGTCCTCATTAAGGCCTCCAGCGGTCCTTTTATAGGTCGACCAAATAATAGTGTAGCAGGTGGAAGTCCTGTCGAGGCATGTGGTACTTCCCTGTATGCAAATAATGCCGCGGGCAGGTACTCATCCCAACATTCTGGCTTCTCCTGTGCTAGCTTACGTAGGATCGACATGCGGGTTCCATTGAAGCGTTCCACCGTCCCATTAGCTTGAGGGTGGTAGGGACTTGTATGGATATGGCGAGTTCGAAAGGTATTGAAGACTTCCTCCATTAACTTCCCCCGGAACTGCGAACCATTGTCTGTCAAAATCTGATTAGGAAAACCTAATCTGGTGAAGATAGTCACTAGGGCATCCGCTACTCGTTTGGAATCTATTCCAGGTAGAGCTATGGCTTTTGACCACATAGTGCATGTATCAACTAGAGTTAGAATAAATGCATTCTTCCTCTTGGAGCGTGGCAGAGGACCAACAATGTCCACGGCAACACGCTCAAACGGAATACTCAAAATTGGCATTTCGCCCAAAGTTACTGGGGCGGTCCAATGTTTAGGTGAGACCCGTTGGCATTCTGGACAGGACTTGACATACCTTTGAATATCGGCGGACATTCCTGGCCAAAAATAGTGGCATGTAATACGCTGAGTAGTGGCACCCACTCCCATATGTCCAGTGAAAGATATGGTGTGACCCATATGTAATATCTGATTCCGGAATTTATATGGAACAACAAGTTGCCCGTGGTCGTGATCCTTGGTTCCCGCCCGCCGGTACAAAAGCTTCTCTTTCATATAAAAATCGCCCCCTTTAGGTGGATTCCGTGCTTTAGGTAGTTTACCAAAGCAAGGTTTCAGTGTTGGGTCTTCTGCCTGGGCAGCCCGAATTTCTCGAGGTAGTGGATTATTAAGACGAAGATCAGGCTCACTCGACACTGCTGCCTGACTTCTGGTCTGCACTGCTGCAACAATTATAGGTGATTTTGGTTCGCCCAAGTAGACATACCGACATCCTAACATGAATGGGTACACTGGATCCTCCATCACTGCTGCAGAAATCGTCCCAGTGACATATTTAGATTCCACATCTACCTTTGCAATTTGCACCTCTATTGTCTCAGAGCTCATGGTGGCCCCCTTTATTGTAACGGTCTGTTCTGTTAGCTGGCCGGGTTTGACTAGGTATTTTGCGATAACTGAATCATACTGGAGTCCCGTATCATATAGACATCGCACCTGACTCCCATTTACCGTAATAGTTTCGACCACAGGAGGTCTAGCATTGCTCACAGAGTTCTTGTTGGGGTGGTCTCCGGTTCCCGTAGCTAGGCATGCCGCATAGTGGGTTTGTGGTTTATTCTTGCAGAACCGTGTGTGATGGTCATGATTTTTGAAGTTCTTGCAATAAGGTTTATCCCATCCGCTATGGTTGGTGGGTGGGTTTTGTGCTGATGGTTGAAACCCATGATGTTGCTGAGGACCCACATTTTTCCCCAATTGTCCTCTGCTGTCTTTACCGGAGTTATTTGAATTCTTAGAGAGTTGTGGTTTGTCAATGTGAGAACTACTCCCAGCTTTTGTGGTATTCGCTTTGCCATGGGCGGTTAGGTATCTTTCAGCCAGAGAGGTTATCTCTGCTAACCGAGTCCCCCCATTTTCTGCCACAAAAGTCTGCATCGGCTTTGGCATTGTCTCCCTCATCTGCTCTGCCAAAATCATCTCCTCTAGCCCTGCGTAGGTTGCCTCGTATTCACTCAGTCCCACCCACTTGGTGACGTAAGTATGTAACCGTGAGGCAAACTGGGAATACGATTCTCCCTGCAACCGCTTGGCGTTTCGGAACTTCATTCGGTAGGCAGATGAAGTCAACTCATACCTCTTGAGAAGAGCACTTTTCAGAGAGTCGAAATCCCGTTCCTGTCCAGGAGGTAGTTTAGAGAATATATCATACGCTGCGCCGCGGAGTCCTTGTGAAATTTTTAAATTCCATTTGTCCTTGGGCAGGCTATATGCTTCGACCATCAAAACAAATGTGTCAATCCAGTTGTCCATCTGCTCAGTCTTTTCATCAAATGGCAGCAGAGGAAAACTCATGGATCCCAGAGAACCATTCTGTGCTGGAGGAGTATCTATACTATAGACTGGAGAACTCGCACTACTGAATCTTGAAGCATCTGGGTGTTGTAATTCCAGTCTTCTTAATTCTATCTCCTGCTGTCTCGCCTGTTCGGCTAGTTTTAACTCCTTGTCCTTCTCCAGTTCAGCCTGTTTCATCTGTTTTTCGGATTCTATTTCCGCCATCCGGATTCTTTCTTCCCTTTGTTCTTGCCTCCATTCTCTTTCAGCCTCTCTGATATACTTCCTCAACTCATCACCCTCATATCCCATCAATGTCCCTTTCTCCGTCAACTCCTGGGTAGTGGGTTGCTTGTCAAATGACATGATAATTGAGCACCTAGATGAGATACCTGAAAAAACTTTTAAGCAATGCTCACCCCCTATCTATCAATCAACTTAATTAAATGCCCTAATATAGTATGTATAGCAATCAATTAGGACAACCAAACACACTTACCAATCTGTCACCAACCCACTTTGCTTTTGCTGTATATTTTCTTATTCGCGTATAAAAATTGAAATATTTACTCGCAGGCAACTAATACTAGAACCGTCTAGTCTTAGTGTGTGAATTACGTGGAAAGGAAATCCTACCGACCTACACAATCATCTAGTAGACCTAAAGTGTTACAGGCAATTTAGAAAGTTGACCGTGAACTGAAAAATTTTTTTTTTATCTCGCAGACGAGCAGCTCAATCTGTAGGATTGGGTTAAAATGAAATCCCGGAGACGAGACACCAATCTGTCGCGTAATCTACAGCCGTATAAGAAAACCCTACGGCTAAGGATGTAGATAGAAAAGCTGACCCTTGGTTAGGTCAGTCCACTGTAGGAGAAGAAGACAAAAAGGCTCGTATTGGGTCTAGATAGGATGAATCCTGGTCCCAGATGAGTCTACCTTCCTATCAGTGGCACAGGGAAATGCAAGTAAAGTTGGACACTATACACCGATAGATGATAGCTGACTTAGTTAGCAGTGACACGCTACCCTGTGATGAAGAAAAGCCCCCAGTGCCCTCAAGTATAACATACAGGGGAGACACAACTAGTTCACTCAACTTCTATCCTTACACACTACACTACTATTAATTATTATGAGGTGAAAAAGGCAGTAGGTAAAGTTTTGTGTGATGGTCTACAAATCAGACCGCACAGTTTAATTATAAATTAAAGAAAAGAGAAAAAAAAATGTCTCCACTCGGGAGATAAAAGTAAAATGGATTAATGTTAGTTTCTGGCTAATACAGCAAACAAAGCTGTTTCATGTGCTCTTAAATCATAGAAGCACAGCAAAGCATTCGGTGGTGGGTTGAAGTCAGATTGATGGTTTGTGACTCAGCTCATATCCATTGCTCCCACGATAGTTGTCTGCAGCTTTCCTCTCCGGTCCATCAGTTCTAACTTGATGATGACAGCAAAGGGAACTGTACTACTTTGACTCAGGCAACAAATAGTTCTGGGTGAACTCGCTGAGGCTGGTTGATGATGAGGGTGCCGCTCGAGGGTGCACCACAACAACTCTGCAAATAAAGTCAAACAGGACATCTGGTAAGCTATGGTCTGGAATCACTCTTCCATCTTTATTCAACCATTTTGCTATAGCTATAATCTTCTCATAAGGCAAAGGCAGCTGTAATTATTAGGACATTCCTAACTGTTATTCTGACTGGACATACCGACAAGGTAGAAAGGAAAGGATTGATTTACACTCGTACGTGACAGTGCCTATCTCTATTCATGAGGAGAGTACAGTCTGATCCTGTATATATATATATATATATATATATATATATATATATATATATATATATATATATATATATATGAGTGAATGGATCCAATTCCCTTCAGCGAAAAGAAATATTCAAGACAAGTACTGATGATGTGATAGGAAAAGACATGGATCACAAACCTAACAATCACAACTGATGCTCCTAAGTGTGCAAGAGACACAAGGGTGTATTGTAAAGTAAGGAAATTGTTCCAGATACTAAGGTGTCTGAATATGCTCTCCACTGATATTCATTCCGAGAGGCCTGAGAATAGTCTCCAATGAATCCTGCCTAGGTTGGTGATAGTCATCCACGTATCCATCTATATATATAGAAGAGTCTTCCTCTTGAGAAGGTATTAACTAGAGACGAGATCTTATCCGTACTTAAGAACTGAGCTAATCTAGAAAAGAACAGTATGGGCGCCCCGCCCAAGCGGCGTGGGCATGATAACTAGGTCATGCCATGGCGTGGGGCTGGTTTTAGATATAGCGAGGCCATTTTGATGAAATACCTACTATTTGATTTAAATCATTCCATTCAGTACTGTATATTCTAGTCTTAGCAGTAACAGTAATATTAACCTTATTTTAATATATTAACAAAGTATCTCAACCCGAGTATACTTTAAAACTAGCGTGGTTTTGTACTACATTGCAGTGTCTCCTTTGTCTGCCAGCGATAATATTCTCTGAATTTATCCAAGATTTAGACGCCGGATGTATACGAATATTGTAGAACGTGACGTGTTTCGTTCTATTAAGAACTAGTTTGTACAACTGAACTCAGTTGTAAATTGAATATTCTATTAATTAATATATATTCTATGGGCAACCATGCCGTTAGTGGAATTGGCTGGCCATCATGTCGTAAACTCACATTCATTGCAAAACTGTTATGAACATAAAAATTATATATAGGAATAATAATCGTTTGATCTTACCTAGTTCCAGAATCAGATTCTCACTACGGATCGGGGCCCTTGTTCAATATAAAATTTTCTCTTTCTTATTACTTATTTAAGTAATTTACTATTGAAAAACCGTTGTTTTTTGAACACCAAAAATGGGCCCCGACCGCTGTCTGCAATGGCTAGCAGAAGAGTGAGACCGGATATGGAACTAGGATACGCAAGTGGTCATTTCCGGGCCCAGTTGTCGGTTGGTTTGAAGTTGGCCAGGATAAGTCAGCAAAACTAAATTACTCTATAAACCGTAAATATAATGTGATCGTAACATTTATATAACATTTCTAATTATTCTTTATCCTACACGGAATAATAAGCAAGAGGAGAGGGTGCAGCCAGGCTTTCGCCACAACATCCTCACATTACTTTGGCACTCTCCCAACATTTTACAAAACATGTATTTCAGCCATTAAAGGACACGAAAAATTACTACAAGCATTTAGTTAAACTACAAGCAACTCCAGTATACCTCAGAATTAAAAGAGGACATAGATATTTCACAAAAGATTATACCGAAACTTTCTCTAATATTCACAATAAGCAGATTACCCCAAAAGCAAAAGACATTACATATAGGCCTGTTTACAGCCTGACCCCAACAACAGAGAGAATAGCAAAAATAACTAAACAAATACTACAGTGCCAGTTTTGTAGACGGAACGTCCAAGAATCAGAAGAGCACATCTATTATGAATGCAACACAATCATCTTCTTCTTCTTCAGCGTTCCGAGCCATTGAGGTTCTTTGCTGCAGATACAATCCGTCTCCATTCGTCTCTCTGGTGGACCTTCTCTTGCCAGTCGTTGATTCCAAGTGCTTATAGGTCTGTATATGTATTATCTCTCCACCGCCTTCTTGGTCTACCTCGGGGTCTACGGTTATTTATTTCCTGAGTGTAAGCGAGTTTTGTTTCCCTATTATCTTCCATTCTTTCTATATGCCCCAGCCATTGTAGTCTATTAGCCTTCATGATACCAGTGATTAGCGGGAACTTAAACAGATCATAAATGTCTTTGTTACTTCTTCTTTTCCACTCTCCACTTTGTGTATCCCAAATGGGTCCAAAGATGCGTCTTAAAATTTTGTTCTCATAGGTTTGTAACAAGGCTTCGTCTCCTTTCGTTGTACTCCAGGTTTCAGAGCCATACAGCACAACTGGTCTGATCAACACAATCATGCCAACAAGAAATCTCCTACAAAACATCCTAAACACTCTAACGAAACAAAGAACAGATGTTTACAAAGCAATCATGATAAATTCCATTCCTTACTCCGCACAAGACATCCACACAAAGCTACTTGTTCTATTGGCAGAGAACAGAAATCTTATATGGAAATTAAGAAACAAAACATATTACAATTACAGAACAATCAACAAAGAAATTGACCAACACATTTATCAACAAAAAGTCTCAAACATTCTAACCTTAGCCTCACAAACGCAAATCCCGTAAGAGTTTTGCCTGAAGACAGCACATATTACAGAAGAAGCAAATAACTTGTTTAAACAAAGGATACCACATCTGTAAATGTGTTTATTGACGGTATTAATAATCTTACAGTTATTATTATTATTATTATTATTATTATTATTATTAATACGTTTATTACTATTGCTACCATTATTATTAATTTTCCCATTATTATATTTGAATGTACAACATGAAATATATTGTGGATGTGTGTCTGTGTTGTTGGCAGTAACATATGTATGCGTCTGGGTGTGGATGCAGGTGTGTGTGTGTGTGTGTGTGTGTGTGTGTGTGTGTGTGTGTGTGTGTGTGTGTGTGTGTGTGTGTGTGTGGTACATGTATTTGCACGCGAATGTGTAAGAGTGTGTGTATGTATTAAAATGATGTTATATGGTAGTGATATTTTTGAATGTATTAACAAATTAAATAAGCCCTTTAAGTACGCTAAGCTAAAGTGGCTTGTAGTGGTCAGATTTTAAGTCCTTCCCATTGTATCTGAAACCCAGTCACTATCACAGCTTTGAACCAATTACCTCCCTGGGGACAGGCCATGGACTCTAATTGCTAGTTATAAATTCCTGATTCTTATCCCCCAAAATAAAGGGGTCAAGAACATTTACAGGACACTAGAGCGTCATCCTGTAATTTGACATCAGGCCAACAACACCAACAATGTGAACCTTCACCTCGGTAGCTAAGTGATCCAGAAATTACAAAGAAGCCACATTTTAATGGGAATGATAATTTAAAGTTTATGTCCAAGCTCACGGCATTCAATGTACTGCTGTCTCCAGAAAGCATGAGATAGATCAAGATAAAATGTGTGTGTGTGTGAGAGAGAGAGAGAGAGAGAGAGAGAGAGAGAGAGAGAGAGAGAGAGAGAGAGAGAGAGTCGCATATTGCGCACTCTGTCAGTTCACACCTGCACAGCACTACCTCAAAAACACACTTCTCAACTAAAGCGTTCGCACCGGACAGCATTGGAATGTCAGGAATGTGGCGTCAGCTCTAATAATAGCCATGACACCCCGTGATAGACAGGTCAGATGTTCAGATCCTGCCCTATTCATTGGGTAACCTAGAAGAATCGCGTCGCCGCGAAAAGTTTTGGGTTCAGAGACGCTAGCATTTGGCACATGCAGATGGACCGCCAAGGAGGTCAGATGTGGTTTCATTAAGAGTCCATTTGATCTGTATGTCCCTCTGCCTGATTCATGGGAATACTTCAGACTAAATTATGGCTGAGTTTACATACTTATAAGTCAGGTGAGGATGACGGTGTTCGCAGATTGTCATGATCCAGAGTTGCAGATCATTGCCCAATAATGTACAATGGATCTGTAAACCAAGAGCAGATCTGTAATAAAGAGGTGCAAAAGGGATCTGTGGTCAGGACTAAGATTAATCTAATCAATGAAACCCCACTGAACTGTGCCCAAAACTGATCTGTGCTTCATGATCATTCTGATGATTGACAATATCTGAATTTCAGAAACATTTCTAAGATCACTAGGATCATTTTATACCTCACTGCAGATTACTTACAAATATGGCAGAAGTCTTGGCAACATTTCATCATTGCTATACTTTGATTCCACTCAGTGAAAACTTATCAATATGAGAACAATCAAGGACTTTAATGGACAGAGAGTAGTCATGAACTCCTCTGATTCTTATAGTTGTGCAGAGACTGTTTAGGCAAAGTGTTTTATTAATTCTTGGGATTAATTCTTAATTCTATATTTGAATGATGAACATTATCTCTATTGTCTTGATGGATTTCATATATGGCATAAATGCTTTACTGGCTTATTTCCACAGCTTTTTTGGGGTTAATAAACAAAATTAACTTTTCCTGCATTCTTCTGTTCAGTACATTGTGGTGTGCCAAAACATTTTATTATTTATGTGTTTAGTTAATGAAACTACATCACATAATTGTAGAATCTGGAACTTCAGGTGGCTGGGTAAACACGAATAGACAGCTAAATTCTGTACTATTGTAATCTCCCAGGTTCCAGGTTACTCAGAAAAGGGAACTTTAAATCTTATAAATTTTCTGTGACCATTTCAACTAAAAGGGAAAATTATCATAGGCGGGGGACTCTTGAGCTAAATAAGTTTCTCTTTTCGGGAAGGAAGATTTTGGAGGGAAGAAATTAACATTCCTGGGAAACCCCTAGATTTCCAGAGCTATTATGGGACACTTTGGCTTCCAACGACCCATCCTCTCCAAATGAAATTAGTCCCATCCTCATAGCATTACTTCATTGTGGGGTAGGTCGAGTTGGGTACTGCTTCCAACTTCCCAATATGCCACACACAGAGAGAGAGAGAGAGAGAGAGAGAGAGAGAGAGAGAGAGAGAGAGAGAGAGAGAGAGAGAGAGAGAGAGAGAGAGAGAGAGAGAGAGAGAGAGAGAGAGAGGTGTCACATACATTCCGCTTGTGCAAGTGGAAATTAATCTTATGCAAGGCATGTGTGTTTACATGCACTATGCCATAAATGTTATATTATCATAACTGTATATATGTATGTATTTGTTTTATTCACACATGTGACACCTAACACTAACAAACGTCAACGCTCTGTAATATACAAAAATAAAAGAAACACACATTACACCTTGTAAATATACATTGCTTTGAATGAAATAAGCGTTAAAAATTTTTTTACTAAAGATTTCCGTGGAGAGGAGCAATATAATGAGTCTAAAGACTATTGTTCGGACCCTTAGAGTATATTGGAATAAATGTTACGAATCGTTTGAAATATAAGCGCTATGATCATATGTTAAAATTTAAAAAAAAAATCTGCGTTCATCCTAAGACTTTTTTGGGACGCGATTGCGTTGTGTCTGTTTACAGCAGAGCTGCGTTCTTGCACCGTTAGGCCGAGACATCCGAATTCTGCGGGCATTTTTTGACCACGTTAACCTTCCCGGGGGAACGAATTTTATTTTCAAAGACACAAATTGGGCACGCAGACCAGCCTTGCATTCGGCCCCTTAAAAAAAACAAAAACACATTGCATCGACTGGGAATCGAACACAGGTCAACCGAATGGTAGGCGAGTATTCTATCACTAGACTACTGATGCTTACGAAAGATTGTTCAGGTTCGTCGCAGACATGAGGGGCGCAATTCACTCAAACGAGAAGAGCTGTTGAAGAACATTGAGAAACCCAAGCAATAACCGATACATTGAAGTTTCCACATATCGTACAAGGTTCATACATCTTAAACAATTCCTTTCAGATTAATATCCATGAATTCTTTTAGGCTTACTTTGTTTTATCCAAAAGGATACTGTGAGCTGTATTTCTTTGGAATTGCTACCGCCGAATACAATAATTGATCAGTATGAATTCAAACGATTACTAAGGAACACCATCCTGGTGTTAAGTGTTATTGTTATTGCTTGCTGAATTACTGGGGCTGCTGTTAACTTGACACCGTAGTGTCTTAACCGGTCCTGGGGGTGTGCCTATTGGGGGATTCATCTATGATATGATTGTGTCGCCTTTCTGTAAGTGTTGATTCGTTTCAATTTTCTTGCTATAGGTTTAAGGATTTCACTAAGTGGTACTTTCCCCTGACAAAAGAGGCGCACAAAGCTGTGTCTGACAAGTTACATGACAAACATTAAATTTTACCAAGCCAAGAGATAAAGAGATAGTCATATAACTAGGGCATCTCACAAAAGAAAGAGACAAGACCCACGATTCACTGGCTGTCTGTGACGATTACTCCTGAAGGAGTTAACAGATTCAGTGCCAAATAAAATCTAGCTTTGGACTAAACAAACATAGATGACGGAAAATGGGAAGCAGGGGTGTGTCACAGTTATGATTTCAAAGTTGTTAATATGGTATAGTCAATTTACAAATGATTTACCTCATTCACGATCATTTTTTTTCCTGAAAACTGTGGTGCATCGTTATGAAGTTTTTCCTGCCTTTTTATTTTTACCACCAGCCAAGAAATATGTCTTTGATGGGCCCAAAGGCTACTTAAATCATGGAAAACGGCGAGATTTCTTTGATGTTTTGGCGAAAATCTGGTGAATTCACGCTAACAAACTTGTTTTACACTAATGCACGACAATTCGGGTGACGAAACAAGGTGTATCCAGATTCGTTGGGAAGTAGGTGCAATGTGTAATATTAGTAAAGACAGAATTTACAAAGGCATCATCATCATCATCATCATCATCATCATCATCATCATCATCATCATCATCATCATCAAGTTCCCTGTCAGTTGGTGTAGGCGTTCATGGCTCTCCACAGATCTCGGTCTTTGGTTTTCTGGATCAACTCTGCTGCTAATATTCCTCCGTTCCACCGTCTCAATCCATCCAGCATCGTTTCTCTTGGTCTGCCTCTGCCTCGCTTCCCCTCGATCTTTCCAGTTGTCACGATGTTCTCTAATGCCTCTCTTCTCATTACATGGCCAATGAAAGCTGTTTGTCTCTTTCTTATTGTTGTATATGGTGTTTTATAGTATGTCCAGAAACGAATGCCGTCATTCACGATTAATTATTTTGAAAATTGTCTGTTGCATCGTTATGAAATTTTTCCTGCTGTCTTATATTTACCCCCACCCAAGGAATATGTCTTTGATAGGTCCAAAAGCAACTTAAATCATCGAAAGCGGCGAAATTTATTTGAAGTTTTGCTGAAAAACTAGTGATTTCTCGCTTACAAACTTGTTTTTACAGTAATGAATGCCCAGCCAATTCACATGACGACACAAGGCTATCCGATTCGTATGAGAGTGGGTGCAATAAAAGAAGTAGCATAAAAGTCAACAGGGTCGGCTGCATTGCACCGGGTTTTTATCCCATATGGCTCAGTTTCTTTCCGCAGCGCGGAAAGCGTCGCACAAAGCACGAACTCCGTAGCTCCAGCGACGACTCTCTGTAGTCTCCGAAAAAAGCACTCGTGAAATGAAGGACGCGGCCCGGAATCGAACATACAACCTTCGGAGCCCGAGTCAGACGGCTTGACCACTTCACCACGGAGAATCCCGAGAGGGGTGCAATGTGTAATATTAGTAAAGACAGAGAATTTACAGAGACATGGGGTAAATAATTTGTAAATTGACAGGAAAGTAGAAGGAATATATTTCTTACCTTATTTTTCATTTCCTTCTTGTTTCTTCAGCTGCTGGTTAATAATGTGTACACAAGTATTCGTGTTCGCTTTTTATATTGAGTTCGTGAAAGCTTCCAAATAGCTGTGCGTTAATGTGCGTATGGAGTGACCAGAAACGATACCGCAATTTAGTCATCATGTTTCTATTTTTAAGGACCTGTTCAGCTGTCTGTGTAGTTTGTTCACACTACACATGGGTGACAGACCCGCTTTGAGTCTTCGTGAAAGATTGTCTACTCTGCTGTTTACCGTTCAGAGACGGAACATGATTACCTGTTTTGCACTATGAAAATAGTTGTCAGTGTCTCTGTAGTGAGCTTTCTTCTTAACGACCAAGATGTTGGTCCTCTTTTCATTGAAGTTTATAGATTGATTCGCATGCACGTGTGTTGTCCCCTAATTTGACAACGTGTTTGCTCTCACGTTTCTTGTTATGCCACAATATGTCAGTTTCCACCGCAATATTACTCTTCTTCTGTTGGTATTCAATGCGTTTAGTGTGTGTGTGTGTGTGTGTGTGTGTGTGTGTGTGTGTGTGTGTGTGTGTGTGTGTGTTCTTTTCAATACAGTTGTTTGTCATCACTGAGGGCTTGCAGAATTGAAAATTCATCACTGTGGAATATAAACTGTTGTCATTGACATTATGCTGATGCTGTAATGTTTATGGCCTGCAATTCGTCTGAATAGTTGGAGCTAAATATCCCAGTAAGTGTGTACGTAGATTAAGGTCTGCGATCTGCTCAGACGATTTGATGATTGCTCTCGGTTGCATACAATTCAATCCATCCTTTTTTGAATAGTCCTCTTCCTCTTTCAACACATGGTCCTCACATTTTTTCCAGTAACTTTTATCAATATTTAATAGCGCGGACTGGGTTAGTATCTTGACGTCAGACAATTTGAATGTAGTATTGGCAACTGCCACCTGTCCTTTAATTTTAGCTCACACAAGTTCTATAGGGTTTAAATGAGAATGATACGGCGGAAGTCTGAAGCACCTATGGCCATGCTCTTCTATCAACTTGTCGATTTGATATTTCTTGCTTTTTTTTTGCACCTGTTTTACAAGGGACAACAACTGTAGCTTGAAATATGTTTCTGGAAATGGTATATTTTCCCTTCGGAGCCATATCTTTATTGCTTCCTTTGTTCTTGATGCCGTAATTATTTTGTTTTCTTGGGCAACAACATTGTGATATGATGCATTGTCCATGATTAGACAAGACGGTCTACTAAGGGATGGAAGTACTGTATTCTCGAGCCAATCTCTAAATACATTACCATTCATCTCATTATGATAATCCCTATTGTCTGTATGCTTTGATACGAACACGAGCCCAGCATTCTGTAGTAAGCCATTATGAGTACTACTAGCATAGGCTATGACAAAACGCTGTCCTTTACTACTGGGCACATAACGCTTTATCTTTCCATCCATTGATTGCCATTCCTTTTCACTTGTGTGGTGCGCATTGATCCACATCTCATCCAAATACACTATGTCATTTTCGTTGCTCATTTCCATTATTTGACGTAGGTATCTGCTTCTCATGGCTCCTAAATGCGGTTGCTCGCGAAGGATATTTCTACCTCCCTTGTACTTTCTAAAAGTGAAGCCTAATGTCCTTATAATTTTCCACAAAGTTGTTTTGGATAGCTCTATGTTATTGTTCTTTCTAAAGAAAACCCTCAGTTTTCTTACAGTCACTGTTTCTTTGGCATCCATAATTTTTATAATAACTCGCCTTATGACATCCTTGTCAATGCTGTCTACAATTGCCTTTCTACCTACCGTTTGCTTATCGCGTGTTGGTTTCATTCCAGATTCTTGCACCCATCGACGAAATGGCCGTTTACTCAAACCCAATGCATGCACTGTTCTTTTTTTTTCGGGATTTGTAACAGTATGAAACAGTTTCCTGCGATCAGCTTCTTGACAAAGATATGTGTACAACTTCATAGCGATGCTTTGAAGTTAGTGGCGTGCAGAGAGGGATAACGGGGGGGGGGGGGTGCGACCGCCCTGGGCATCCAGCCGGGAGGGGCCATCCAATTAGGGAGAGGGGGCAGCACAGTGCAGTGGGAGGGGAGGAAGAATGAATTAGGGAAAGAACAATTAAGGGGCATCCAATCAAGGGGTTGGCCCTGGGCATCAAAGAACCTCTGCACGCCACTGTTTGAAGTGTACACAATTTCACTTTCAATCCCATTGAACAATATTCACACATTCAAATATTAGCTATTAATATTGTATTAATGGTAAGATTTATTTATATATTTATTTATATAATCACGTTTCATGAATGAACCCACATAGGAGACACCTCTGAACAATCCCATTTAACTGCGCGCAGCCTGTGCCAAAACGAAAACCACGAGACAATTTGAAAAAAAGCGCGGATGTGTCTTGGTGAAGCTGTTATACTTTTAAAATGATGGACTTAATCTCTAAGCCGTAAATTAAGCCGTAAAGCGTATAAACAAACATTGAAATCTGCTGTACAATCTCCAGAACAAAATATTTTTTGTTGGGTGGTCATAATGATAAGGTTATATGCTAAATCTCATCATTTTCCCTCAGTTGGTTACTGAGATATGGAATTTTATATTGGGGCCAAAAAAAAAAAAAAACATACTATAGTTTCATTAGCCTGTTTCAGGCATTCGTTGTTAGTAACTCTGGCAGTCCAAGGAATTCGTCTCAGGAACCACATCTCTGTTGCTTCTAATTTCTTCTTAATTTGTTCATTTATATTCAAAGATTCACTGCCATACAGTAAAACTGGTTCTACATAGTATTTCAGCACTCTCTTTCTTACACTCAATGATAGTCACCTATTGCACAAGATACTCTTCATTTTCTGAAATGCTGCCTTTGCTTGCCCTATTCTGCTCTTAATCTCTGTTGTACGTCTTCCATCTGATGTTATAAATGTTCCTAGGTACAAAGGCATGGGGTAAATATTATTATTTTACATATAATAATTACCTGTAAAACTTGTTTTACAGTAATGCACGTCAATTCGGGTTAAGACATACGGCTTATCCAGATACGTATGGACGTGGGTGCAATGTGTAATATTAGTAAAGACGGAGAATTTACAAAGGCATGAGGTAAATAATGTGGAATCGAAATGGAATTAGACGGGAAATTAGAAGGAATAGATTTCTTACCTTATTTTTTATTTCCTTCTTGTTTATTCAGATGCTGGTTAATAATGTGTACACAAGGAGTCATGTTACTAGGGTTCATGTACCTTTTTATATGGAGTTCGTGAAAGCTTCCAAACAGTTGTACGTTAATGTGCGTGTGGAGTGACCAGAGACGCTACAGCAATTTAGTCATCATGTGTCCATTTTTAAGGATCTGTTCAGCTGTCTGTGTAGTTTGTTCACACGTGCACATGGACCGTTTTGAGTCTTCGTGAAAGATTGTCTATTTTGCTGTTTACTGTTCAGAGACGGAGCATGATTACCTGTTTTCTTCTTTTCATTGAAGTTTATAGATTGATTCGTATGTTCATGTGTTGTCTCCTAATTTGACAACGTGTTTGTTCTCACTTTTCTTGTTATGCCACAATATGTCGGTTTCAACCGCAATATTACTATTACTCTTCTGTTGGTATTCAATGCGTTTAGTGTTGTTTTTACAATGCCAGTTGTTTGTCACCGTTGAGGGCTTGCGGAACTGAAAATTCATCACTGAGGAATACAAACTGTTGCCATTAACAAGTTGTATTGTTTGTGCCGATGCTGTAATGTGTAGGACTTGAAATTCTTCTGAATAGCTGGAGAAAACTATCCCAGTAGGTGTGCATGTGGATTAATGTGTGCGATCTGCCCAGACCTTAATCTGTGTCGGACGATTCCTGTAGATTGATGACTGCTCTCGATTGCATACAATTCAATCCATCCTTTCTCCAATAGTCATCTTCTTCTTTCAACACATGGTCCTCACATTTTTTCCAGTAACTTTTATCAGTCTGTAATAGAGAGGACTGGGTTAGTATCCTGATGTCAGACAATTTGAATGTAGTATTGTCAGCTGCCACCTGTCCTTTAATTTTAGCGCACACAAGTTCTATAGGGTTTAAATGAGAATGGTACGGCGGAATTCTGAAGCACCTATGGCCATGCTCTTCTATAAACTTATCGATTTGATATTTCATGCTTTTTTATTTGCGTGTGTTTTACAAGGGACAACAATTCTAGCTTGAAATACGTTTCTGGAAATGGTATGTTTTCCCTTTGGAACCATATCTTTATTGCTTCATTTGTGCTCGATGCCGTAGGTATTTTGTCTTCTTGGGCAATAACATTGTGATATGATGCATTGTCCATAATTAGACAAGACGGCCTATCCATGTATAGAAGCACTGGATTCTCGAGCCAATCTCTAAATGCATTACCATTAATCTCATTATGATAATCGGTTCCAAATGTTGCTGTATGTAGCCGGGGCGCAATGTTGGGGTGAGCGCCCAACATTGCTTAAATACCCAAATGGCTCGTGAATACATAACCTCTGCAGCAAAAGTCCAACTCCTGGTCTTCACGTGGCGGAACTGTTTCTGCTAACAGGAGAAGGGGCGACTGCGAGTTTCTGGCGCCGAAAAATAACCAGTATGCTCTAGATGTGTATGCACGTACATGCATAAACATGCGCGTAAACGTCTAAACTCGAGTGAGACCACAGTCTGCTCTAGCAAAGGAAAGGTGCTGAAGACGGAGGCAACCAGCCAGGAGGCGCACCACAGAGATCAGGATGCCACGCAATTACGCAAAATGGATATGTCGACTACTGCTAAATGTTATGGTGCTCGCCCTGCTTTGGACCCCCAGGCAGGTGCAGTGCCGGGCCCTATGTCTCGAAAGGGTCCAACCCCAACTACTGGAGGTCCTTCTCAGATGTCCTGTGGTGCCATAGGACATGAGAATAAAACGGCTGGCCATACTAAACAAAGACTTAAAATAATGCACTGGAATGCGGAGGGAGTCAGCAACAAAAAAATAGAATTAGAAAACATCCTGGATCAAGAAACAGTAAGCGTATGTTGCTTGCAAGAAACTCACCTCACGAAAATATAGCCTTCAAACGCAGAGGCTACCAGTGTTACCGATCTGACCGAAAGGACAGGCGAAAAGGTGGGATACTGACCCTTGTAAAAAATAACATCATGCCTTCCCAAATCGAAGTCTACATGGAAGGGGCTGAGTATCAGACACTTAAACTTAAGACAGGTAATACAGACCTACATCTGATCAATTACTACTGTCTAAGTGACCGCCCACAGGCACTGGACACACTACCACTAAAAGAAAAAATGATAGTGTGTGGCGATTTCAACAGCCACTCGCAGAGCTGGGGCTATGATCACATGGACCAGAGAGGAGAGAGACTGGAAGACTGGCAGGATGAGAATAGATTCATCTTGATTAACAAGCCGTCCGACCCACATACTTTCTACTCTAGATCACGGCACTCTACAACTACACCTGACCTGGCTTTTCATTCACCAGACCTGGAGTGGACCATTACACAAATTGTTGGGAAACAACTTGGTGGCAGTGACCATCGGCCAGTCTTTCTAACCGTAGAAAATGAGCTTGTAAGTGAAAGCAGCACCCTCTCGAGGTGGAACTACAAGAAAGCAGACTGGGCAATGTACAAGCATCGCACCAGCATACTGGTTAGAAACCTGAACACTGAGAAAGACATAAATAACGTAGTTGAAGAGTTTGGGAAATGCATGCTACAGGCAGCGCAAGAAACAGTACCAAGAGGAGCCCGTAAACAATATAAACCCTACTGGAGTTGTGAACTGGAACAGTTGCATAATGATGTGGAAGTGAGTAGAAAGCAAGCAGAGGCCACACCCAGCCAAGAGCACCACAATAAATTCCAGCATGCAATATGATTATATGTCCGTCTCGCCTTTCCTCTGAGCGTCGAGCGTCGGCCAGATCCCCTCGTCACACCTCGGTGTCTCATTCTTACCAGGCTATGGTGATCCATTTGCTCCTCCGAGGTATACACGTGCTCCCACAAGGCCGCAACCACGTCTGCCTTGTCATGCATCAATACTCCACCAAGTTTTGCCGAGCCAGCCAATCTGTCCGCCTGTTCATTCCCCAGCACACCGGCATGTCCAGGAGAAAAGATCCAGGTGATGCTTGCTACCCGTGACCTCCGAAGCGAAGCAAGCCACTCTACACGAATCTTGCCTGTTCTCACTCTAATGATGTGGAAGTGTGTAGAAAGCAAGTAGAGGCCAAACCCAGCCAAGAGCACCACAATAAATTCCAGCACGCAAAAGCCAAATTTCAAAGGGCGAAGCTGCAGGCTAGACGGAAAAGCTGGCAGGAGAAAACGGAGGCTCTGAACTTTGAAAGAGACACAAGGAAATTGGGGAAGCTAATAAAACAACTTAACGATGAGGGCACAGGGAGAAACTCAATAATTGCACTACATAAAGATGGAAACATCTTAACAAGAAAGCAAGCAGCTGACCATTTTGCGGGCTCATTCGCACAAGATAACAATATCAAAATTAGTCCAGAGAAACAAGAAGAGATTCGAGAGAAACGGCAACATACAGGACAGAAGGAAATAGTACATGAGGTTCTGGAGACACCAATCACAATCAGCGAACTGGAGCTACCCATATCAAAACTAAAAATGAGAAAGTCGCCAGGAGCTGATGGTATAAAATGATCAGGAACATGGGAACAGAGGCCAAAGCAAAGCTGTTGCAGATCTTCAATAACAGTTGGACCTTAGGCAGTGTTCCACAAGCCTGGAGAGAAGCAATCATGATACCTCTCCTAAAATCAGGGAAAGATAGTTCCACTGCCTCTAGCTACAGACCAATTAGCCTCGCCAGCTGTCTCTGCAAAACACTGGAGTGTATCATCAATCACAGACTGCAGTAGTACATTGAAAGTAAAAACATCCTTGTGCCACAGCAAGCTGGCTTTAGGCAGTGCTACTCTACGGAAGATCAGACAACCTACATCTCTCAAGAAATTGAGGATGCATTCCAAGAGATCAAGCTGGTGCTTGCGGCATGGATAGATTTGAAGAAAGCCTTTGACAAAGTCTGGAAAGAAGGTCTGATGAAGAAACTGAGAAACTGCAGAGTCAATGGAAGAATGTACAAATGGGTGAAAGCATACTTGCACAACAGAAGAGCCCGAGTACAGATAGACGGACTCAAGAGCAAGAAAGTACTACTGCGTCACGGTGTTCCCCAGGGCGGAGTGTTGTCCCCCACACATTTTCTAATCTTCATCAATGATCTCGTTGCTAGTCTACCGCATGGAATTAAAGCGGCAATGTACGCCGATGACCTGGTTCTATGGAGTACAAATGAACATGCATCAGTGGCCACCAGATTGCTACAAAGAGCTGTAGGTACATTTGTTGCATGGGCAAATAGATGGTGTGTCAGCATAAACACTGACAAGTGCAGTACCACCCTATTTACCCTCTCTCCAAAACAAAAAGCACGGATTATCCAGATAAATGGAACACCCCTAAGAGAAGATAAAGAACCAACATACCTTGGAGTAATATTTGATGCCAGGCTGACATGGAGAACGCACATCAACAAAGCAGTAGCAAAAGCCAGAAGGAAAATGGCCATCCTGAGAAAGCTAAGTGGAACCACATGGGGAGCCAGTACGAAAATACTTAGCAAAGTTTATCAACAGAGCATACGACCACACCTGGAATACGGGTCAATTGCGTGGAGTTCGGCATCAAAAATCACACTACAAGAGCTGGACAAGGTGCAAAATCAAGCACTTAAGAGTCACCACAAGAGGGATGAGATCAACCCCTATAGTGGAAATGGAGAAGATGGGGAGGACACAAGCACTGAGAGAGCGCAGAGATACAAAAACGCTAATACAAGCAGAAAAGTTCCTCAGCTTGCCAGGCTACCCTATGAATAACAGATTTGAAAACCTAGCTATGGGGCGATTGAAAAGAAGCAGTTTTATCCACCAGGCCAAACGACTCTGCAGAGAAATCACAGATCTACCCACAGTTGGTATCACCCTAACAACTATTCCAGAGCGATCTCCATGGAAAGATGAACATAGACTATCATTAAGAATCCGTGTGCACCGGAAAGTCAAAGAACTAGAACTCTTCCTCACAAAAACCACACTCACACTTATTCCCCTATGTCGCCCTGAGACTTTATGTAATAAAGTCTAAAACAATTACATATCTTCCACAGTTCAATTATACCACTTATTATGGCAATTTCACAGTTTGCGCTGCTATCTACAGCATCAAGCATCAACCACCAAAAATATTATTCACTCCTAAATGTCTATATATTACAGACAGTACACAAATCATTATAAACATCACCCAACATAACCAAATCTCTCCTATACCTCACTCAGGAATACTCCATATCAGGATCCCTATTAATCTCGTCGAAAACTTCAGCAATCCACTAATGTCCATTTATTATGGGCATATCTCTTAAAACCTCCACTTGCCAATTTATGCCGTTATCAACAGCAACAAAATACCGCCACTGAACTCATGTCTGTGACCTTCTAACCTATCTACCCCATCACTGCTTGCAATCAACTTTATTCTTTATCAGTCCATATCTCACGGACCCCACAAAACCTCATGGCATTTTATCTATGTTCGCTGTGACCACAGCACTCCACACTGACAATGTTCATTTTTCACGAACATACTTACTTCCCTTTACTATTGTACTGATATCTATATAATTATTCTTCGGATTAAAACATGGCATTCAATTCGTGTTTTACTATTAACACATTAACGCTGTCTGGCGCAGCAGTTATTGTAAGCATTGCCCACGTCCTAAAAAAAAACCAGCAATCTCATGGCGCTTATTAAATTTCCATTACATCATGGCACTAAATCCATGTTCACTTCTGACCCCATGGAGACCATGTTTTAAAATTGCCCCACATCTTCTGAACGTCAAACGAAAACTAATTTAAACATAGCAACATCATTATATCTTTTGCGAATGAAAATTAACAAACAAAGTAATATGCTAATATTTAACCAAAGTAAGCTAATTAAACTCACAAATCGTGAATAACTGGAGTCAAGACAAATCAAAATAGAACAATATCACCCCTCCCTGGTTTTCAACAATTATCCCCAACATTTTTCAAAAATAAAACAAGCATCAATTTAAATTAAAAGAAAATATCTAGTGTTATCTAACACTACTGGTCTCTTTTACGGACCAGTAGTTTGTACGCAAAAGACTGAAAACACAACAATCTTATTCTAAAATCAAATGGCAATCATTTTACAGGACCAAATCAAGTAAAGAAAAATAATATAACATACCATTCATGATACATTGAAAGATCATATTAAATTAAAACCAATTGCTTATAGTAGCCAAACAACATTGGTCTCTTATACGAACCAATGTAATACATATCTATTCACTACAATGAACCCAACTTATGCCTATTCCGTTATTCTTATAACAGAGAAAAAAAAACTCAATGCTAAGCATTAACCCCAATATATATATCTGTTACCTACAGACTATATTCTCATCATAACTCAGAACAATATTTGTTCTCCTCAACCAAAAGTCATTAATCAACAAATGACCGTACTTTTTCTGGAAGTCAAGCATTGATTATTTCCCTTCACAACATTCCATCTTCTACAAACTAACTCCACTGCGACACTACTGCACTTGACATACTAACCAAACAATTACTGTAAACTACAGCAAAAATTGCTCTATTTTCCAAGTAGGGTGGCTATTTCAGCACACCACAATTCATCTATCTACTAAAGGAAATTGTAACTCGGCACACTAGTTGTTTCCCTTGGATTTTTACCAAGAATTATTATAACTTCTTAAACATTACCGTTTACTACGGTATCTCCACAATGCTACAACCACCAACGAATGTCTATTTATTATAGACTTCACCACACATCTAGCTACTAGATTTGTCAATAACTAATTCTACTTTTAAGTCTTCTCGTCTACCCGACGCAACTAACATTTCATTCTCCTGTATCAGTACTTTCCAATATCTCATCACAACAACTCTAAACTATCCTCAACTTTCTCTTAACTTCGTTCTCACACCGCGATGGTAGTCAAACCAGTCCCATTTATCGGAACACGTTCTATAGTGCTCTATTTATAATACTCCGACGTTCATTTAGCTAATCACATTCTCTCCTTCCCTTGCTTACATCACTCATCTTTCACTACTACTCAAGGTTACTCTTATTTATCGGGACTCTTTCAGAAACAGTAAGCAACACCGCCTATGACTAACGACAAACCTCACTCCGATTGGGCAAACCATCTTCTCTCATTTCTCTGTATCAGGCATTCTTGCTTCGACATGTCTCTGCCAACGATTTTCACAATCTAACTATTTTCTTATTTCAACTTTTCTCAATCATTCACTCCCTTTCCACAACTCAAAGCCTACCCTGCTCAAACAACACATTAGCTCTAACAACCAATTCTTCATCCACCCCCATCATCCAACGATCTAAACGCTAAAAACACTAACAATCACTTTCACACAGCTAACTTTTCTGTGTTTTCTCATTCTTCCGCACACTCACCTCCGCCAACGGCATGGTACTTGCTTACTATAACTAAACATAACGTTAATTCTCTATCTGTCAGCCTGTCATAAAATGTTCATTAATTCTGTCCAACACCACACATTCCAAACAAACGACATCACACCTTTCCAATCACCTTCTTTATACTTTCCAACTTTTGCATACTCACTTACTCTGTCCTCCCCGAAATCACCGGTACGTTTTATCAGCGTCACCCATCAGCCACTCTTCGCATATTCGCACGGCGCTCGTATTTATACTTCTCATATGCATTGACCATTGTGTACAAACAACCTCGTTCTCATCTCACCATTATTCTCGTATCACGACAACCTGACGTGCCTATACAATTACTTCTACAAAAAAACAAATTAGACACCAATTCAACATTCTAGCAATTACTCACCACAGCCTAAGCGTGTCGATCACTTCCACACACAGTGACACAAGATATAACAAACGCCTCGTACATGCATGCGCTACTACTACTAATCGCCTGACATCGTTCTATCCATGCTCAATACCATGCTCCATGTTGTCAATACCAGGTTCGGCTAGTAACTCCCTTCTCTACCCAGCACGTCACGGCTTGAGCGTCCTTAGTTACGTTTTTATAGGATGCTCAACCGTGCCTAGTCTTTGCACATCATTCTCTCCTAAGCTACTAACAGAGATGGTGCTCTGTTACAATAGGATGTCTGCCAACACAATTATACAAAACAAGACGTGGATAGGTCACATAACACGACCGATCCTCGGGGTCTTTGAGACTTGACGTGTGCAAAAATGCAGGATCGTACCGAACTGAAACCTCAATAACATTGTAGATCACTGAAACAGGCTACGTACGTTAGAGAACCCGGACACTAGCTTTCGGATTATACGGGAGCATAATGCTAAAAGTAAAGAACACCGATTAAATAACGCAATAAAAAACTCAATGAGAAACAAGCAACACGCTTTTTCATATTACAAACAAAATTGGCTCCACGCAGTGGACTGATGGAGCTAATAAAACCGGGGTGGAAAATCAAGTACGTGAAGAACACACCGAAAGCCAAACCACCATTACTTTGTAGAAGTTCTCGTAAGATTAAAAGCCCAGGCAATTTGTATGTACATATCATTATATAACAAGGCGTTAAGAGAAAGCCACTTTCATCACAGCCAGTCAGACAGACTCTCAATCTTTCGCTCGTTCTCCAGCCTCGTGCATTTTTTTTTTTTTTCCATGGTGTCTTTAATGGCCCGTGCCCACCTTCGATTTGGTCAACCTCTGCCTCGTCTTCTAGAAACCATGCCTCAATTACGGTTCTTTCATAACTACTGCGAAGTAGCTAAAATAATTGTGTTTCCAGGCCATGTTACTATTTATGAGTTCAAATACTTCTAGTCTGGATAAATAGCGTAATTCCCCGAAGGCGAAACTACCCGCCCGCAATACACGGATACATGGATATCATAATCAACATGATATGACGTTTACAATTCTAAATATAGATTGAATAGAACAGGAAGTAAACGTATATGTCGAAGTGTGCTAATTTCGAAATCTCTCATGATTAATGCATTCACTTATGCTTCACTGTAAGCTCGAGTATATTATATTAAGTCATATCGACGGAGGAGGATGTTGGCTCAAGTGGAATGGGACTAGAAAGCGATTTCCGCGCACTACAATTGATGCTATGCACTCCACCATAGCAAATGTTGATCGCAGAAGACGAGGAAGAAAGCAATTATTATACTTATAGTATAGTATAGTGTTTGTCATTGTAGCGAGCGTTATGTCATTTGTCAACTGTCATCTGTCATTTGCTGCCTATAGAGTACCTTGCGGTGTATGGCAAGGGGGTCTTGAGCCTGAGGAAGGCCGTCTGGCTTGTGCAGTCGCCGCGAACTGTGCAGATTGGAGGTTGTTTTTTTTTGCTCCCGACAGAAAAAAATCCACAATTTACCGAGGACTCGAACCCGGGTCTCGCGAAGGAGAATCCGGCGTCCTAGCCATTCGGCCAGCAGCTCCTCGTTTGTGCTCTGCCAACAAGCTAGGGAGTTTATGTATCTCCACAGATCTCCTTCCGATATGTTCTGATTGATTTTTGCGTCTGCTCGCTTTGGACTCAAGCATAATCCCCACGCGTGCTGCTACTACAAGTAGTTGTTACAAGTAGTTGTTACAAGTAGGTGTTGCAAGTAGTTGTTACAAGTAGTTGTTACAAGTAGTTGTTACAAGTAGTTGTTACAAGTAGTTGTTACAAGTAGTTGTTACAAGAGTGCACTGGGCTGATTTTTGCGTGAGAGCTAGCTTTCCCTATTACTGGTGTCTCTCGCCAACAGGTCAGGAGAAACCTCTCCGACTTCTGCGGTACTTATAATTTAAGACCTCAAGGCAATACTTAAGTCCAACTGTGTGGAACCAACACACTACGCTACACTCAGAAGAGAAAGTATAAGTGTGTTAAACCTCTCAGCCACGTAGACTTTCGCTGTTCTGTATTAACTCTATTGACGATATTCATCCATGCCATCGTTTCATTCCATCCAGCATTATTTTACTCGGTCTGCCTTTACCTCTTCTACCGCTAATCTTTCCAGTTGTCACAATGTTATATGATGCCCCTTTTGTCATTAAAGTTAGTTACTTGTCGTTTACATTACAACCAACGGCGGCATTTATTGGTTGTTATTTACTACACGATTTTTCGTTCAGTAATTTAGCATTGCTTTCTGAACGTTACCGACTCATACCATCAAAATCAACGTTCATACCACGTAAATCAACGCAAAGCGATCTGCTTCGAAATCACGTGCGGCCGATTACTAATCCTCGACCTGAAACTGCATTTACTAACCTCTAAGCTACAGACACCAACAAGCGTTATGCGTGAAATATTAATTCATGCATGGGGTTTATGAAGTACCAAAAATATATATTAATAATTAAAGGATATGAGTCTCCCAATGTGTGATGCAATCATTTTTTATGGTTCCAATTTCCTGTTAAGGCTTAACGACCATGTCTTTTTTAAAACTTTAAATGTTAATTACGTTATTCTCGTCGTCCCCCCCCCCCCCCGCCCCTCCCCACTTTCCCCCACATTCTTATGAAAAATATGCCGGCTGTCCTGATCTTTTGAGCTAGACAAAAAATAGAAACGATGAAATACAAACTTTCCTATAGACATTTGCGAAAATAAATAACTATTACAAAAAGTATGCTGTCTGGTGGAGAGTGGAAAGGGATGGGGGAGGGGTGGGTTAGGGGTCAAAATTCCCGAAGTAGAAAATTGCTGTGGGTATGTGAAGTGTTAAGACCATCACATTTTGTGGGCCAGAGTGCACGCCGGGATAGGTGGCCAGACTCCGACCGACCGTGCTCATACAATTGTCAGCGTAATTTCCTAATTGATTGATTGATTGATTGATTGATTGATTTAGGAACCGACATCACAGCATTCGGGGCATTCCCATAAGAGCTCCGACCCCATCCTCAGAAGCCAGCGAAGAGTTCCAGCCCCAATAGTACCAGTAGCAATCTGATTATATGTAAGTCACTTACAGATCCGAACGGCGAGGTGAGTATGAACGTTTTCTCTATTAACATTTTTTTCAATTAAACATTTTCTTCAACTAACATTCTTTTCAATTAACATTTTTTTTTTTCAATTCACATTTTCTCTTCATTGCTTCCACTTTTCCATGCTTTTGTTCTTCTCGCCCTGTCGTCACCTTCTGATGTAGTCACAGGAGATCTCCTTGACTGTATGTTGTGTTTGTGAATGTGTTTGTTTGCTGATGAAGGCTAATCGCCGCAACGTTCTGTATGTGTCTTAACTCTGTTATGTAAAGCTGCACTACTTTGTGTCATTTTATATTGTTTACACTTTCACAGCTTTACCGCAGTTCCACCAAATTTTATTCATATTTTTCTATGCTCTTATGGTAGACTGCTGACAGTAACAGGCAACGAAAAGCAAACCAGAAAAAAATACGCTGAGTTAAAACGGGCAATTAAGGTATTTAAAGACTGTATAATGTGATGGGTGCCGTGGCGAAGAGATTATGGACGCGGTTCGCAATCCCGCTTACCCACATTCGAAACACATCTGCGCGCGATTTGGCAGCAGATCGCTTTGCGCTGGGTTTTAACGAATTGGTATGGGAGACGGCCGTTCAGAAATCAATGGCAAACTGCTGAACGTAAACTTGCCAAAACATCAACAGCAGTAAAATGCTGGTGTTGACAGTGATGTCCTGTTTTTTTTTTTTTTGCGCTCGCTCGCTTTGAACTCAAGCGTAGTCTATACCCACTATTTATACGAGTAGTAGTAATGGACTCAATTTTACGTGTGGATTAGCTTTCCATATTATTTATTAACAGTGTCACTCGCCATCAGGCGAATCCTCTCCAACTTAAGAGGTACGTGATGACCTGTAAAAGGATATGGGAAAAAAGTGATGGGTGCAGGATGTGGAGAATAATTTCCAGATGGGTGTATCACTGTATCGGACGCGGGACATCTTGCTTATGATCGAGAAGTGTTCCAGCGGGTTGTTATGGGAGAGAGGTTCTGCAACTGCAATGGACATGCTACCGAATGAACGGATGTCATGAAAGAAAAGCTGACATATATTATATATAGGAAAGGAAATCAATGGTATAGCGAGAAATACCACTTAGTTAATCTGGTATTGTATCTTAGAAAGGTACAAATACATAAATCGATTAAAAGCCCTAGAAAGTAAAGGTTTAATTATATGATCGCCCGAGCCAGTAGGCAATGGACTTTATGACTTTATGTTCACGGAAACTCCCATTTTTAATTGCCTGTATGGCGTTTCTAACGTTTTTAAATAAAAATAAATAAATAAATAAACTTTGCATGATACAGCTGTTATCGATTCGTACATAAGACAAGTATATCAAATACATTTTCATAAATAATTGCACGAAAAGAACCACACTAAGCTGTTTTCTTGTCTCTCTTTACAGCATTTAACTTCTGTTTACATCCAACATTGACAACTATAAATACCGGCGGAATAGATTTCCATGAACGCAATTGTAAAAACTGGCAAATGGCGGCTTATCCGTGTTTACCAAATAAAACAGATGTGATTGAGCAATACTCGTAGAGGTAGTTAGTGACACACACATTGAGTTGACAAACCATGGCAGCTCCTCCTAGTAATCCTAGAGCGTTTCGTCCCGGGACAGCTGCAATACCTTCTTCCCAAGTCGAAATAAGCGTGAGCTGCAGGTAATTGCTGTGTTAAATTATCTTAAATGATGATTATGTTTTTTTTAAAATTTCTACTACGGATTTAATTTGTTTTGAATGTTTTTTTTTGGGGTGTTTACTTTTAGTTTTAGTACGTCTCCGCGTGTCGTCATCGCCATAGGCTATCCTAGTGACTCGTGTTGAGTTTGTCATTACTAGGTTATTAGGCAACCTCATTTTCGCAGATTGCGTGTGTATACGAGGCGCGTTTTTTTAAGTAAGTCCCCGTATAAAAAAAAATTTTTAACGAAGTGTCGGTACTTTTGCTTTCTTTCACCCCAAACAAACTTTGCCAGCTATATTTAGAGTCACCAGCTATATTTAGCGCCGACGGTGATCTCCTCTGTGTTTGGGTGGAGTGCGTGTCAGTGCGTTTCAATTGCCCCACACCACAGCGTTGTTTCTTTGGGCTGTGGCAACCGTTTCTGTCTCCCTTCGATCCTCATTTGCATCGGTCCTGCAATCACTTTCCGGTTAGGGTTAGGGGGTAGGGTTAAGGATTAGGGTTAGGGGTAGGGTATACACACTAACCCTAATCCTTAACCCTAACCCTACCTCCTAACCCTAACCGGAAAGTGAAAGAATAGCGCACCACCGCCGCCGCATAGAACTGCGCACCGAGCTACGGCACAACACACGGAAACCCCCTGAATGTTCGGCGCAACACAGGGAACCCCTGGATGTGACGTCATACCCTGGGATTCCCTTTTATTTGGGGTGAAAGAAAGCAAAAGTACCGAAGTGTCTATTCGCAATCAAATTGCGAGTAAACGAAGGGCACTCTTCCGAATTCCGGTCCCAAATAGTTCTGCAGTGAATAATTTTATGTAACTAACCCTAACCCTTATTATTCGCAATCGAATAACCACGTGATGTTCGCAATTGCCGCTGGTCACGTGACGTCATTGGGACATGTGTCTGACTATATTATTAAGTCTTGTTCAATTCATATTCTGGTCTCTATAGCATAGTGGTAAGTGTCTATGCCTGACAAGCGAGTGACTGGAGTTCGATTCCCCACCATAAGTAAATTTTGCTGCCCAGGCAGCGACAGAGTGATCGAGTGTCGGAATCGATGGATCCAATAGATGTCTTTGTTTAACGTGAATTTTATTTGTCAAATGAACTAAAATTGACTAGTTAGTTAGTTAGTTAGTTAGTTAGTCGCAGTTCCAACTCCACAGCAACAGTTAAAATTGACTAGTGAGCGGGAATAAACAAAGTGTCTTATTGCAATTCGATTGTGAATAGACACTTCATTTATTCGCAATTCGATTGCAAATAGACACTTCGTTTATTTGCAATTCGATTGCAAATAAACACTCCCTTTAAAAAAAAACCATTATATATATAAAAATGATTTATTGCAGCCAAAAGTGAACTACACATTTACATTATTTCTCAACATAGTCACCCTTGACTTCAACACATTTTTGGGCACTCTTCTGAATGCTGGTACTAAATTATTTAGTGTAAACTGCATCCCTTACAGGGACTAATTAGCTGATGTAATAAAAATACGAACTACCGAGTAAAATGTATAACTGAGAAAATCTAAATACATACCAATAATATTTGTCAATTATATGTCGAAATTATGCCACAAAAGTTGTAAATACTGTCCGAAAACATGTTCTTTATGACTGTGGCACCACTGAAACTCTGCTAAATATTATTGAGTATGGTGGACTGCTAGACCGATCGATGGATGCAATAAAAGTTTATGGGCCCGGAGGGCCATCATTGCTGTCGGTACTACAAGATATGGATATACACTCCAACGGCAGTGAGGGCCCTCCGGGCACATAAACTTTTATTGTATCCATCGATCGGTCTAGCAGTCCACCATTCTCAATTATATGATTCTTTGTGTCACTAATAAGTGATTATGCTCATTCTGGCGATAGTCTCAAACGTCAGTCGGTCTAGCAGACGACGATACTCTCAAACGCAAGCGATTGACAACACATCACCCCGGAAATAACCTCATGAGGCCCTGTAAGGGATGCAGTTTACACTAAATAATTTAGTCCCGGCATTCGGAAGAGTGCCCATTTTTGGTATCGCCGCACCAGGTTCTTAATTCCAATGTAGAAGTCTGCCGCCAGTGTCTTGAACCATTCATTAACGCCTAGCTGCAGTTCATCATCGGTTTCAAACTGCTGGGTTGCCAGCCATTTCTTTAGGTGCATGAAAAGGTGGTAATCACTTGGCGCCAGATTGGGGCTGTAGGGCTGGTGGTCAACAATTTTCCAGTGATATTTTTGCAACAATTGAACAGTTCCATATGTGACGTGAGGTCGAGCATTATTGCAAAAGCACAATTCCAGAGGACAGCAACCCACGTCTTTTGTTTTGGATGGCACGTCTAAGTTTTATTAGAGTGCCACAATAAGATTTGATTTAAACAAGACTCCTTTTTTGTCCCAGAAAACAATAGCCATGATCTTTTTGACAGAAGGTGCTTGCTTAAACTTCTTTGCTTTCGGGGACCATTGCATCAACTGTTGCTTTGATTCGATGTTTGTGTAGGAAATCCAGGTCTCATCTCCTGTAACAATGTACCCTAAAAATTCCTTCATTTTGATAGCGCTGCAAAAATTTTTGAGCCGAAGCCATACATTTCAGCTTGTGTTCATCGGTTAACATTTTCGGTACCCATCTGGCACACAATTTGTTGTATCCAAGGATTCTTGTCACAATGTTGTAAATCAGTGAACGTGAAACTTCCGAAAATTCGACAGGCAACGCAGAAATTGTGAAACAACGATTTTCCTGAATTTTTTGGTTCACTTCTTCGACCAAATCGTCTGTCACCACGCTCGGCTGACCGCTACGATCTTCATCATGGATATTTGTTCGCCCTTCTTTAAACATTCGACACCATTTCCTAACCATACTATCAGTCATAACACCTGGCCCATAAACCTCAATGAGTTGCCTGTGAATTTCAGTAGCACTGTTGTTTTTTGCTAGCAAAAAAACGGATCACAGCACGAACCTCACAGCTGGTGGGAATATTTATTTTTGCTCTCATTATAAATCACTCACACGCAGCATCAAACAAGATTTCGACAGTGAAAAAATAGCACACAGCTAACTAATGAACCACATAAACATACTGCATATGCACATTTCTGTTTTCCATCGATGTTTGTCGGTGTGGTCAAAACGGGACTTACTTAAAAAATGCGCCTCATAATTTATTTCTAACAATGTCGATAAGGAACATATATATTTTTATAAAATTATTAACAAAAAATGCAGCCATGACAACCAAATGAGAACTTTTCAACAAGGTGTTAGACAAGATTGTGTACTATCACCAGATCTGTTCACTTTGTGTAGTGTATAGATTGTACTACAGCGAAATTATAATGAGATCTACACATGTTATGCCATGAATATTAGTTGGTGGACATAATGTAAACAATCAGCTTTATGCTGATGAAATGGTTTGGTCACTGAATATTAAATGTAGTTACAAGAAAAGATAGGTATAATTTCTACAGAAAGTAAAAAAGGTCTTGGTCTAGCGATTTATTGGTATCCAATGACATACTGGGGTAAAAAAGGGGCGTGGCACTATTCAACTACCTCATTCTTGTGACTCCAATATCAGGAGATTTTGCGTACTAATAATGTTAAATTCCCCGATTATGTCAAGATCATGATAAAACAAACTGATTACTGGGCATAGTGTTTCCTTCCATTATTGGACAAACAATAATAGCAATGTTTTCAATGTTCTACTATGTGTTATTCAATTTAGCATCCATTTTTAATGTATTTAGTAGGTTTCGACTATTAACTAACGGGAGTCTCTGTGGCGAAGTGGTCAAGCTGTTTGACTCGGGCTCCGGTGGTTGTGGGTTCGATGCCAGGCCACGTCCTTCAGTTCACGAGTGAAATTTTTTGGAGATCATGTGGGTCATCGCTAGAGCTATGGAGTTTGTGCTTTGTGCAATGCTTTCCGCGCTTCGAAAATAGACCGAGCCATTTAGGATAAAACCTGGTGCAATGAAGTCGACCCTGTCAACCTTTAAGCACCTTTAAACGACTATTAACATTAGTTAATTAATCCCAAACCAAAATTATGAAAATCGCATGCTGCAGCGTGGCATTTCAATGGCAGGAAATAACCGTTTTCTTTGTCAAAATCCATTGATGACCATTTAATATTCTTATGACACATTCGCAGCATTTGACATGTCAGTAAATGCATGTTAGCATTCAACACCTATTATAATATTTATGTGTAATTTTCCATCACTCTATATGGATGGGTTTGTTTATATTTGGGTAATTTTTCATGATGACTTCACTTGTCAGAATGTGATCTACCTGGGCTGGTAGACAGCGTAGGCTGACGTCATCACTGTATGATGTGGTCTGTGTGTGTGTGCACATGCGTGCGTGCGTGCTTGCATACATGCGTTTGTGGTGAGTGTGTTTCTAATTGTTAAACCAAATTCAGAACAAGCATTCGAGAATGCAGATAGACGTTGTAATTCTTCCTCAGAGTGGGTCGTAAATGCAGCATCATGTGCAAATAACAACTCTCTGATCAGTACCCTCCTATTTTTGGTCTTGGCCTTCAATCTCTGAGCATTGTAGAGGCCACCATCTGAGCGTGGGTGAATGTATATACCACCATCCTGATCACGAAAAGCATATTTCAGTAGAAGTGAAAAGTATATTCCAAAGAGGGTGGGAGCTAGTACACAACCTTGCTTAATTCCACTCTTGATTTCAAACTCTTCTGAAGTTGCACCATCAAACTTGATTATACCCTTCATGCCTGTGTGGAACGATTCCACAATGGACAGAAGAGCTAATGGGCGGTCAGTCTTCTTTAGTGCCTTGAACAGACCCTCACGACTGACCAAATCAAATGCCTTTGTCAGATCGAAGAAGGAAATAAACAATGGTTGATTCTGTTCACAGCATTTTTCATGCATTTGCCTCTATGAGAACATCATATCATAGGTAGACCAGTTCCATTGAAAGCCACACTATGATTCGGGGTAGACTTAATCTCCCAGGACTTGAAGTCTGCTCAGAACAATTCTGGCAAATATTTTCTCAACGGTACATAGAAATAAGATACCCCTATAGTTGTTACAGTCATTCTGATCCCCCTAATTTTTGTAGTGTTATGATACTTGAATCTTTAAAATTCTGTGGGATTTGTCCTTCTCACCAGCATAGCTCTATTATCTGGTGGATTTGTAGAGTGAGTGTGTCTTGCCCACTCTTGATAACCTCTGATGATTCCCATCCTTATATGGAGCCTTGATAGACGCAAGTTCATTAATAGCACACTTAACGTCTATTATGGTGGGAAGTGTGTCCAGGTGGTCAAGAGTTGGTAGGGCCTCTATGGCGTTTAGGGCATCATCCGCTAGTTTGGTTTTGCTTGAGTAAAGCTCCAAATAATGCTCTACCCATCTATCCATCTGCTGTTTCTTATCATTGATGATTTCTCATGCGTCAAGGTTTTCAGTGGTGCACTTCTTTTAATTATTGGTCCCCGGGCCTTCTTTATCCCTTCATACATGCTTCTGATATTTCCCTTATCACTTGCATTTTGAATGGACTCGCATAACTTGATCCAATAGACATTTGACACTGCCTGGCAGCCTTTTGCACATCCTTCCTAGCTTGCTTCAGCTCACTGAGAATGTTTCGCATTTTTCTTTCCTTGTTTCTTAAGAGAGCTATCTTCTTTTTATCATTCAAGGAATGCAGTGTCTGGCTGTTTGCCTCTTATGATCCACAGTGCCATAAACCCCTACCGCTGTTTTATAAAGAGCTTCCTTAAGGTGATGTGCGGCAGTAAAAACATCGATTTTTGGTCAACTTGGCTATTTTTGGAATAGTTCATTTTTAGACACCTAATCATGTCTTCTATCAGATTCTGTACTTGTTTTTGTTTAAAAACTGTTATTTTTATGCAATATTCATAATTTACTGAACCCACCCTCTGTGTCAAATTGTCTAATTATTGACAATTGTTGCAAAATTGACGGTTTTCAAATCCTAGCAACGATATCTCAGGAAAACACGACACGCGCGTGTAAGGTATCCCTGGAAAGGTCGTGAACTTCCGTAACTGTTCGTGATACTCCGTGTTCGTCTAATCGGAAGCTCTTCTGTGTACATCGGGTTTATTCGTGTCTATCATCTTCCGGAAACTTCCATATATGGAACATCGTAAGCAATCCGTGTTCGCCGATGGCTGAAATTGATCACGTGGGTTTCCAAAATGGCGGCTTTGTGTTGTTTACACCTGGCGACGTGCTGAAAGTTCATTGTTGACGACAGACTGACACGCATTGAAATATGCCTCGTTCTAAGAAATTTAACATCCAGTCATCTAGTCAACGTAAGTAATCTCTCAGACTACACCTCGCAAATGCTCGTAAGCAGCGAAAAGCCTATCAGAACGTCGTAAACGATACAGATAATTCTGAAACTACTGAAAGTAAGCGACCCATGCCACTTCTTCCAAATCCAAGTGTTTTGACAGTGAATCTGAATGAATCAGTGCTATCGTGTTCTTCTCAAAGTTGTGGAAGTGATTCTTTTATTACCCGAAGCCAATTTAAAAGAGATACGTATAAATACACAACATCCACTAGCAGCAAGTATGATTCTGGTGACGACAATGGATATCAAAAACGGGAACACAGAGTAATCAGAGTTGATTGCTCAGAAATTGAGGCAATAATCAAATTGTTATGTTGTCCAGTTTGTAAAAATGATAGTCTTATTTTGAAAACTGACAGCAAGAAAGCCAAGGGATTAGCTGTGTATGCAGAGGTTTACTGCTCTTGTTGTGAAGAAGTAGTGTGTGGAAGATACCTATCTGAAAAAAGTAATGGATCTTTTGCTGTCAACAGCCAGTCAGTATATTCAGCATTAGTTTGTGGGATGGGTGCAACAACATTTAATAATTTTGTGATGTCGGTTCCTAAATCAATCAATCAATCATTTAATAATTTTTGTGAAAATATGAACCTGCAAGGTATTCATCACAAAACATTTCACAGCAAAGCGAATAAACTATATTCAAAGATAGAAGATCTGGAGGACACTGCTTTTTCTCAAACCGTAAAGTATGTTCGACAGGCTCATGCACAACAGTCAGGCATAACTCTACATGACAATGATGTGCTAGATATTAGTGTCAGCTTTGATGGCACTTGGCTGACTAGAGGCCACACATCCCACATTGGAGTTGGCTGTGCAGTGGATGTTCTTACAGGAGTTTGCATAGATGCCCATGTTATGTCCACATATTGCCAGGTGTGTGAAACCACTGGTAAGACACTTTCCAGGGACAAACCAGATGAATTTGCAGCATGGAAGGCAGAACATCTTCTAAACTGTGACAACAATTTCAAAGGATCTGCTGGAATGATGGAGGTGAAGGCTGCAAGGGTGCTGTGGCGACGGTCTGTGGCCTGTCATAAACTTCGCTACACATCAATACTTTCTGATGGTGACATCAAAACATTTGCGGAACTTACCAAGATCAAACCATATGGGGATGACATTCAGATAGACAAAGAGGAGTGTATCAACCATGTCAGTAAACGCCTTGGAACAGCACTGCGCAAACTAAACTAAACTACTTAGTAGATGTGTGTCAGGACAAACTCAGAATTCAAATGAGTGTTTACACAGCTTGATATGGGCTCGATGCACTAAAGACAACTTTGCCTCTCGCAAGCGCGTTCAGTTTGCAGTTGTAACTGCAGCAAGAGAGTTCAACTTTGGAGCTGCTGCTGCCCAAGACACTGCCCAGTTTTATGGACTTTCTACAGGCCTGCATATGCAGAGACTAGGAACATTTAGGATGCAGAAGCAAGTAAGAAATAGTCTGAAGTACAAGAAGGACAAACAAACTAAAAGACGCGACACTGTACGAGCGGCCAAACTGAAGAGACAAGGTGAGCTGCATGCTCTGGAGGGAGGTCCTGCATATTCAGCAGGACAATTTTAACACTCAAGGTTCAGTTTTACACTTTTTTTCTCCGTAAAAGAGTGCATTAGTAATAAAAAACAAAAAAATAATTAGTTTTTCCCCGTTTTCTCATTTCGCCAGCTTTTTATACATAAGTACAATAGTTTTAAAAACTATTCGTTAGATTTCACTCAAACTTTGCAGAGATATTCTTTATTATATCACTTACATTGTGAGTAGATTAATCTTGAAAATTACATTTTAGTTTTTGTGCTACACTAAAAAAAAAAAAAAATGTCAGGAAAAATGTCATTACCATTTTCACATTTTGAAAAAAAAAACTGCAAAGAGATATCATTAAAATTTTCTACTCAACTTGTAAAGGATCTATTTATTTACACATAAAACAAAGAATTTAGCCTGTACATTAAAAAATAAATGTTTTAGAGGTACATTAAGAAATTCAAGATGGCCGCTGTTTATCTTGGTTTCCATAGCAATCGTTAAGTGCAAAGTCAATTTGACAATATTGTATCGATCAGCAGTCTTTAATATCAAACCCTATCCCATAAAAGAACATAGAAATTAAGTATTATGGAAGTAAATTTTTTAAGGTTAGCATTGCCTTAAGTATACCCCACTTGTCATTTACTATACAATTTTCTGATAGATCAGTGAAAGTGTCTTCAAGTTGCTGTTGGAACTCAAAGCATTTATCAGGGTCTTTGGTGTTGATAATATTAATCATGGGGCTAGATTTATGTTTAGCTGTGTAGATTCTCTTTGGTCTCAGTCTAACCTTTGCAACAACTAAAGAATGATCAGTATCACAATTAGCACTGTGGTAACCTCGAGTTAATGATATTTGATTCAAATGATGTCTCCGTGTGATGATGAAGTCCAGCTGATGCCAGTGGTCGGATCTTAAATGTTTCCATATGACCTTTTGCCGATCTTTTGTTTTAAAAAAGGTGTTTGTAATACATAGGTCTTTTCTGGTGCAATGCTCCAACAGCCTTTGCCCATCTTCATTCATGCCACCGATGTTGTATTTTCCAAGGCACATTGGCCATGAGCTCGAGTCCTTGCCCACACAAGTATTAAAATCACCGAGCATATTAATTTGGTACTGCCTTGATCACAGAGTCTTAACTCCTCATCTTGTCCTAGTCCCAAGCACCCTTTGAAGCAGGAGTCTTGAGATAGATCAGCACCTAATTGGCTGAGGGTTGCCAAGCTTGAGGTGGTCGGTAGCTGATCAGTAACACCTGTAGGTGTCTCACACCATCAGAGGTAACCCATGGCACCCCTGTCTATGCTAAATGACAAGAACTTATGACCCGTAACTGCTGCCTCTCGCTTTCATTCCGAGACCGGGCTGTGATGTAGAGACCATGTGTTGCCCGTGCAGCATGATCTCTCCCTCTCGACCTGCCTAGTTTACTCCAGAGAAAAGTAGCACCAATACATATGGAACAAGACAGGTTGTTGAAGCTGGCGGATCAGCAAATCAATGCTCTAGCTATCCACCTGTCGGAGCTTCGATCCTAGACCTGTTGCCAACAAGGCTTTAGTCTTTAGGTTGCATTTCCTCGCATCGGGATAAGGCTCGTATCAACCCAATTGTGCTCCTCCTCCCAAAGACTTTGGCACAATGTGGGGTGTCTGGTTTGGCAAGTGCAGCCCAAGATTCGGCGCTAACAGAAAGCGGGTATTACCGTTTACTGTCATACGCTAGCTCAGTCATATCTGACTAAGACCTGACACATAAATTTTAATATTAATGTGATTAAATGACAAAATATTTTTATAATTATTGTTTACTAAAATAGGTATCGCAGTGGCAAACTACTGAACGTAAAACTTGCCAATACATCAACAGCAGCTGAAAAATGCAGGTGTTGAATGCCACGTCCTGTAAAGGATATGCGAGAAAAAAAATAGGCATCATTATCACGAACGCAATGATGCATGGATATTATTGCATATCGGTCTACGCTTTGAATAAATTAACAAAAACAGAACATAGAAGGTTCAGCTTTACAAGAATACAATTACAGTTGACAAAATGGACTTTGCAGCTAGAAAGCCTTCATCAGCAAACAAAAACAAAAAAGACACTAATGTTGCTACATTAAAAAACTACAAAAAACATCCTACAAAAAAAAGGTACCTAGCTAGACAATGTAGATCAGTGGTTCTCAACCGGTGGGGAATTCTCCCCCCACCACCAGGGGGGCATTTTTGGGTTTCCGGGGTAGGGGGGGGGGGTGTGTAACAACACTCCCTGGGGTGATAGGAACCTGTTATCACACTGTAACAACGGGATGTCTTTAGTCCTGGGACATAGGTGACCTCAGTCCACAAAACCCCTTCAGCTTTTTTATCACTCTCTCCCTCACTAACAACCAAGGGACGTTACCCCTTTCAAACCTCGTCCTGAACTCATGACACAACTCTGGTATCTAACTATGATAACAATATGGTGTATTATACAAGATGAATGAGGATGATGATGATAACTCCAAGGTAGACCTCGCAGCATCTATGAGAGATAAGACGTGGCAAGGTTCGAGCAGCCTCACGAATGTGGTGTCATCACAGTCAGGAACTCTAGTATCACACTAGGTGGTAAGTTAGACCCGCTCACCGAATACATCATGCCTCTGGCCAGGTATCGGCTTCTCCCCTTGGACAGGATGGCTGGCGTGTCGAAACCGTAGGACTTGAGACCTCTGGATGATGACGTCACTGAAGTTTGGACCACACTAGGGTAGGCACAACTACTGTCTTTCGTGTGGCGAGGAAACTAAGACACTTCTCTGGGACAAGTCCTGAAGTATCTAGAGCACTGCTGATCTAGTGAGAGGTGGATCTCTCACTCAATGGTATAGGCATTCACAAATGTCCTTGCGACCAGCCTCGGTCAGTAGACTAGTAGCGAGGGTACCCCGACGCAGGTACATCTCTCGCTGAAGAGTGGCACTGTAGAAAAGTCAAAAGCAGATAACAGTTCTTTCCTAATATCAATAGCCACAAGGAACCAGGCACTTGGTAGCGAAGACATCATAGCTAGCTGGCAGAATGGTATTCAGTCAAGGTCACAGCTGGGACAATAACAACATCGAGATACTTGCCCAGGTGATATCGAGAACAAGTCAATAAGTTGCTGTCAAGCAAACAATCTGGTATATCTGACATGGAGTAGGCGGTGAGTTAGCTGGGCCCCATACTGAGATGAAACTCTCGATTGTAGATACCTATGGCTGGGGTAGTAGGCTCACAGGCTGCTACCACCGGTACTCGCCATAGTCCGTAGCACTGGACTCGTCCCCCAGATCTTTGCCCTGCTCTCATCAAGGTAGACCCTGTGGAGGATAACACTCAGTGAGAGCAACATGAATCAGACTTACCAACAGCGGATACAAATGGGTTCCCATTTACTCAGACCGGTGGACCCTTCCCATAAGGGCCTAATTCCATCCTTGGCTGCTCGCAGGAGTTGAGGACAAATAGGCCTATGACCAAAGCGGCAGCTGTTCCCCAGTAGCCTCTTTCCCAGATGAACGGAGGGCTGGGCCAAGGTAGGTGTCTGAGAGCTGGTCCTATGCTGAAAAACTGCTATATAACATATATGGTTAGTGAGTTAGTTGTACTTATAGGAAGGAGGGCATATGGCAGTACTCTCAACTCCCTTCCTGTGATACGTCAGATCTGATGTCGTACCGTGCCGTAGGTACAATCCCCTAAATCCAATCAAATATACAGGGTACTCCCCCTGTAGCAGAAATCCACACTCCGTTCCCCCTCCCTTGTCCCAGGTTGGGGCATTTAGAACAGTGTCATGTTCCATATGAACAATTCTGTCACAGCGGTCACTTTCCCCATTGTCCCACTCTCAGGAAGCCACTATATATTAAGCTGGTCTTCCGTCGAGGTAAATTACAAGACAAGCCAAGAAGAAAGCCAGTAGTCGCCCCACCATGTGACACTAAGTTCGACCCCCGATATGACCTTGAAACGACCTTGGAGGTTTCGGCCGACCGGTGCATTCGCTTCGTCACACTCGCCCGAGTTCATCGATATATCACTTGATATATCCGAAGTGGCTCCTTAATCTACTTCCGGTAGCACTGCGGTTAACGGTTCGGCCACGCTGGCCATGCTGACGCTCGAGGTTATGAAGTTGGCCATGTGTGAACTCAAATTACAGGTCTCGCTTCCCTGAACCTGATTTTCCCAATCTACAGGGGCTTTAAATAAGCCGCGCGCTGCTAACCTACGAAATATCTTAGCAGTACAATGCTAGTAAACACGCGTTTGCCACAGGCTTAAATTACAGTCTTAAAGCACAAGCCTACAAATGTTCACACGTGACCTACTTCCTCGCGACGGTCAGTACACGCGTCAGCGAAATCTCACAAGTCAAATCACTGACACTGCACTAGTAAAGAAAACTAGGTTGTACACATACCTTCACACAACAGCACGACAGTGGATATGAGAAGCGTTGTCACTACAACTGGACATGATGTCAAAGGTCTTCAACCCTCATCAAGACACGTTGTCCCGCTCTCTATCAAGTAGCACTGTGCCAAAATGTCGCCTGCCGCCCAGCAACTTTTGTTCCCAACTGAACCTTTGTCTCTGGACGATCTACTGCGGCTGCGTCAGGCATGTGCAGTCCGTCGTATTTAACCACCGGTTCCGCCATCCAAGTTCTGGAATCTTCTTCAAGGGCGAGCAACGGTTCTGGTCAGCCTCTGTCATTTTACTGGTTCTTTCCCTTTTACCAGTACCTTATCACCTGGCTGCCCTATGTCCCCACTGAAATTTCACCAGACGGAAAATCCCCGAGGCGAACCGAATGATTTCTTTGACAGGGGGGAATTAAGATTATTTCAAGATCGTGTTAATTCAAGAACCGGTTACTTGATATTGTTTTTCCTTTCATACTTTACAGTTCTGTATGTCTCACCCTTCTAAAAATGTGGACGTCTAGACTTGTTTTAGTATGTGCTATTAAATTTAGCTTCCATTATTACATATATTGTGTAGGGGCGGGGAATTTTTAGGTAGGAAATACGAAGGGGGGAGGGGCAATGATGTTCTGAAAATATGGTAAAGCGGGGCACGGGCCAAATTTTTAGGTAGGAAATACGAAAGAGGGGGGAATGACGTTCTGAAAATATGGTGAAGGGGGGCACGGGCCAAAAAAGGTTGAGAACCACTGATGTAGATCATGTATTTTTCCTTAGAACACAAAAAGTATTGTATTTTTTTATGTCTTTTTGTGTTCTGTCTTCTCACAGAGAGGAAAGTCAGTATACGTGAGGATGTTTTGTGTTTATAATATGGAAATAACAATGAAAATAGTCAATTATCAGACTTTGTAACATTTCAAATTTCTCACCAAAATTGTTAGCTTTGTGTATCCTGAATGACACATATACAAGTGGGTACATTCCTAGTGATCTATTAAAATCCACCAAATAAACCAGGCACTTTACAATGTGAAGAGCATCACACAATAAGTCTTATGAGTCACATGACAAAGCTGTTACTGAGAATAATTATGAAAAGAATAAAAAACAAGATTAAATCAGAAATTAGTGATTAACAATGTGGATTTGTAGAGGGAAAGGGCACAAACAATGCTATATATATATATATATATATATATATATATATATATATATATATATATATATATATATATATATATATATATATATATATATATTCTCAGGACACTATTAGAAAGAGATATAGAAGTAAAAGCAGAGCTGGACTTATGCTATACAGACTACACAAAAGCATTTAACAATGTGAAGCATTAAGAAATAATACAATTACTAAAGCAACTGAACATTGACAGGAAAGATCTGCGAATAATGAAGAATCAACAGTTATGTATTAACATTTCAGTGTATAAAGAAATATTAATTGAGGAACCCTTGCTGGCCACTAAAACAGTTAATAAATAAACAAACATGTATTGTTTTAGGCACTCATAGAAGTGAGAAGAAGGAAGTAGAGAATAGAGAACGCACTAGGCAACATAAAAATTTAAAGTTATAGTTACCAACCAGGATTCTGGTCGGTAACTATAGTTTTAATTTTTTTTATGTTGTCTAGTGTTTCCTCTAGTCTCTACTTCCTTCTTCTCGCTTCTATGAGTACCAAAACAATACATGTGTATTTATTTATGAAGTGTATAAAGAAGGGTGTCAGACAAGGTTGTGTATTGTCTCCTGATTTGTTCTCATTGTACAGTGATCATAAAGTATAATGAGATATACAGAATATATGTCAGGGATCCTGGTTGGTAGACATAATATAAATAACATGTTATGCTGATGACACCGTCTTGATAGCAACAAGTCAGAAGGAACTACAGGAAATAATGGAAACAGTGGTTGTAGAAAGTGAAAAACAAATGGGCCTTAGCTTGAATAATAAATAGAAAACAGGAGTCATGGTGATATCAAAGATACAGATTATGCCTAAATGTGCAGTTAAAGTTAATGACATTATTTGGGGGCAAGTGCAGAAATTCAGATATATATGAGCAATCTGGACATTTTGAGGAAAGCCAAATCGCAAATACAACTTATCACAAACATCTGTAAGAAGCAGTCATAATTTTTTGGCCACATTATGAGAAAGCAAAAACTGGAACATGTTGTGACAACTGGAAAGATTTATGAAAAGAGATAGATGAAGACAGCGTGAGAAAATTCTTGACAGTCTTGTGTCATGGCACGGAAGAGCGTCAACACATGAATTGATCCATGTCTTTGGAGATCACAATTTGTGGAGGGGCATGATTGTCCACACCAGCCGATGAAGGACTGGATGATGATGATATTGTATCCTGAATATTTATGTCTGTTTTTATCCCCTCACTTGCATGAAAATAAATTAGTATGCTAAGTTAGTTGCTTGTCCTCTGCATGAAGTTGCAGTCAACCCCAGCATTTATTAGCTGTTTGTGATTTACTGGGCAATTTAGTTCAGTAGTTTGCTATTGCAAAATTGATACCAATTTATTTCATGTTTTTCAGGAATCTGATCAATCTTGATGTTTTGTCCAAGTCGGATCCCATGTGTGTCATGTACACACTGGATATCAAGACTCAAAAGTTCCTTGAGGTAGAATCATTGTTCACTTTATTTGTGGTGTTACACCGCAACGTTATGTTGACATCTTTAAAAAAAAAATAACACAAGTTTCTATTCCTTTGGAATAAGAATGGATTGAGATTGGGCTAAATTGTTGTTGTTTTTTTTCAATAATAAAAGTTGTTATTCCTTTGAAATAAAAGTGCATTCTGAGTATTTCCTCAGTTAATGTTCCTTTGCAGGTGCCTAGTCTGAGACAGACTTAGAAGATCATGACCCTCCAGGCCTCTCTGTCATTTTATATTTGAATTAAACCGATGCTGCGCAGAGAACATTCAGTCCAGTGAAGAACAATCTGTGTTACAGAATTATGGAATTCAGAACATGAATTTTAGGGGTATTACATGCTGCCCATACAACTAGTAGGCCTCTTTCAGTCCTGAAGGACTATAGAGTTGTGCCGCTTGAGAGGTGCCTGGCAGCACCGCTGGTGACTGTATAGTCCAATGCGAGAGTGACAATCCCTGTCACAGTTTCCGCATCTGTAAGACGAGGCAAGCCCTGCAGTAAGTTACTGCGCTTTGAGCCTGTGCCGCCTATCCTCAGTTTGTTGGATCAGATTGCGCTCAAAGAGCACTAATCTGTTTCGTACATCTCTTCTCCAGGGGCATCTGTCTGTTGCAACTCTCTCCCACGTGTCTGGATCTATTCCAATGGTTTTCATGTCTTGTTTACACACATCCCTATATCGCATTTGGGGTCTTCCGGTTGGCCTCTTTCCTGTGGCTAGTTCTCTGTAAAGGAGATCTTTGGGAATACGTTCATCTTCCATTCGAGATACGTGGCCCAGCCACCGGAGGCGTCTGCTTGAGGAGGGTGTGCACTGTGGTAAAATCTGCTCTTTCAAGCACCTGTTTGTTTGTTATGTGGTCTTTCCATGTTATGCCCAGGATACGTCTCAGACATCTCATGTGGAAGGAATTCAACTTCCTTTCCTGTCTTGATTACAGGTTCCAGGATTCAGACCCCTAGAGTAGTGTGCTAACAACACAAGCTTTATATACTTGAGCTTTTGTACGCTCTGTTAGTCTATTATTCTCCCAAACTCTTTTAGCTAGCCTGGAAAATGTTGTGGCTGCCTTTCCAATGCGTCTGTCGATTTATGTCTCTAATGAAAGATTATCTGATATTGTCGACCCCAAATACACAAACTCGTGGACAACCTTCAATTCGTAATTAGAAATTTTGATTGACGGAGGCGCACCAGCATCTTGTTCCATCACCTGTGTTTTATTTAGGCTAATGGTGAGCCCAAAGTCTTTGCAGGCGGCTGCAAAACGATCTATGAGCCGTTGGAGATCTTCTACTGTATGAGTAGTCAGTGCTGCATCATCTGCAAAAAGTAGTTCTCTTACGCATCTTGATCATATTTTGGTTTTTGCCTTGAGTCTTGATGGGTTAAAAAGTTTGCCATCATCTCTTGTGTGGAGGTATATGCCTTCAGTGGCAGTCCCAAATGCCTGCCTTAAGAGAACTGCGAAGAAGATACCAAAGAGTGTAGGAGCAAGCACGCAGCCCTGCTTTACTCTGCTGCTGATGCTGAATGACTGGGATGTTGAGCCGTCAAATAAAATGGTCCCCTGCATGTTTTCGTGGAATGATTTCACGAGACTAAGAAGGGTGGGTGGACATCCAACCTTTTCAAGGACCTTAAAAAGGCTGCTTCTGCTCACGAGGTCAAATGCCTTTGTGAGGTCGATGAAGGCAATATATAATGGCTTCCTCTGTTCTCTGCACTTCTCTTGGAGCTGCCGGAGTGAAAAAATCATATCGATGGTGGACCTGTTGGGTCTAAATCCGCACTACGATTCGGGGTAGATTCTTTCAGCAAGAATGTGTAATCTTTTAAGGATTACTCTGGCAAAAATCTTGCCTGTAATGCTGAGTAGGGAAATGCCGCGATAGTTGTTGCAGTCGCTTCTGTCGCCTTTATTTTTATAAAGGGTTACGATGTTTGAGTCTTTCATATCTTGTGGTATTGATTTTTCTTTCCAGCAGAGCCGAAATATTGCACACAGTTCTGGGATAATTGTTTCTTTGCTACATTTTAAAATTTCAGGTGGAATACTATCTTTTCCAGGTGCCTTGCTGGATTTGAGAGAGTCTAGTGCTTCGCTGATTTCTGTGAGGCAAGGTTCATTATCCAGGGCATGCATGGCGGACTGTTGGTCGATGGCTTCCAGAGCTTCTTCGCTGACAGTGTTATCCACTGAGTATAGCTCTGAGTAGTGTTCTACCCAGCGATCCATTTGTTTCGCTCGATCTTTTATGATTACCCCCTCAGTTGATCGTAAAGGGGCCATCTTATTTTTTGATGGACCGACAGCTTGCTTGATGCCCTCGTACATTCCTCTTATATTTCCAGTGTCTGCACAAATTTGAATTTGAGCAGAGAGTTGTAGCCAGTACCTGTTCGCACATCTTCTTGCCATCTGTTGTACTCTATTTCTAGCCGTTCGCAATGCCTGCAGTGTTTTCTCTGAAGGTGATGTTTTATACATTGAGAATGCATGTCTCTTTATCTCCAAGACTGGGAGCATCTCTTCAGAGTGTGCTTCAAACCAGTCGGTTGACTTAGTTTGCTTCTTGCCAAATATTGATAGTGCTGTATTGTAGATGGTGTTGCGAAAATGACTCCATCTCTCTGTGGAATTTCCGTTTGTGGGGCCAGGCAGAGTATCCGCTAGAGCCTGCATGAATTTGTTGACCTTCTCTTTATTTTGGGTGCCGCTGGTGTCAATGCGTGGTCTTCCTTCTGTTCGGCTTCTGTAGATTCTCTTGGGCTTTATCTTCACCTTGCTGGAGACGAGTGAATGGTCAGTGTCACAGTCAGCACTATGATAGCTGTGAGTCAGCCATACATTGCTTAGGTTGTTGCGTTTAGTGAGCACCAGGTCGAGTTGGTGCCAGTTCTTTGATCTGTGGTGCCTCCATGACACCTTGTGTTGAGGTTTCATGTCAAAGAAGGTGTTGGTCACGCACAGATTATGGTGGCTGCAGAATTCCAAGAGACGTTGTCCATTGTCATTGATCTTCCCAACGCCAAACTGTCCTAGACATGAAGGCCAAGATTTGTGGTCGGAGCCAACCATACAACTATATACCTGTGAATCATGGACACTAAGTGCTGAGATCATAATGAAACTGTAAGCTACAAAGATGTGGTGTCTTCATAGAATAGTCAGAATCCTACAGATGGCTAAGAAGACTAACATCCAAGTACTATATAGTAAGCAAATTCATAAAGACAGATTACCCACATCAGGACAATGAAATTTTAATTTTTTGGTCAGATTATGAAAATAAAAGGTCTTGAGAAAGTTATATGACAACAAGGAAGATAGAAGGTATTAGAGACAGAGGTAGAAAATGCTGGGTAGGTAAGTAGAGTGATACGGAATTCAGTCATTATTCAAATTTATCAAGAAAAAAAAACATATAGCTTTGGAGAAATCTGGTCATCTGTGTCATTGGCAAGACACATGATGATGATAGTCCTACTGATATTTATTGTTAAGGTGTTAAGTTCTCCTCGTCTTCCTTTTCTTTCGTGAACAGTATTTTCCCTTCTGAGGCAAAATTTCTCTACTCTACTTCATCTATTGATCTTCTTCTTCTTCTTCTTCTTCTTCTTCTTCTTCTTCTTCTTCTTCTTCTTCTTCTTCTTCTTCTTCAGCATTCCGAGCCATTTACGTTCTTTGCTGCAGATACAAGCCGTCTCCATTCGTCTCTCTGGTTGACCTTCTCTTGCCAGTCGCTGATTCCAGGTTTCATTTATTGATATGCCCCTTAAATTTCATTTGTCTTTTCCTTATGGCTTTCTTCCCAGACACCTGGTTTATAAACAGTACATGTCTCAGAAACTAAAGAACATTGACCACATCAAATGTTACAGTGGTTTAAAAAAGACTGTAATGGAAGGCATGGTTCCTGGAAGAAAAAGCAGAGGTCAACTAACATGACAGTTGACACAGGACATACAAAATACCTTGGACATGACCAAAGGGGTTCTGGCTCGTCATGGGGGGACAGACTCCTCTTGGTTAGATTTTTGTCCTAAACCTACGACTGGCCTAGGAAGCCGGCAGGGGATTTTCATACTGCTCGTAGAAGAACTAAGAAATATAAACGGACTGACCCAAATGGATATAGACCCAGCAATGTTAAAGGACTCGAGATAGATCAGCAAGATATATGAAGCAGAAGGACTGACCAAGGATTGAGGGTTGTTTCAGCAGGCTGTTATGAGAGCTATGATCTACAAAAGTCAGTGATTAATGAGGATCATCATCATTAAACTCTAAGCAGTTCCATAGATACTCTGATCTTCTTAACTTCCCTGTCAGCATATAAAGGCTAATCGCACCAGTTCTGTTTTGATTAACCAAATGTCTTGTGCCCTTGACACAATGTTCAGGTCTGGTGGCATCCCACCTCATTCTGGACAAGGAATGAGACTCCCAAGTGTCCTTGAAGTCATCTATTCAAACTCTGAAAAAAGACATGCTACAAGACAATGGTCATGCCAGAGATGTACTGGCCAAGAGGGAAGCTATCATGCCAGTACTGGGGATTGAATTGTAGATAACTTCATTCATAAATCAACACACTAACAACTCAAAATATAGATGTGTCTCAGCAACTTTCACCAGACTGCAAGAACATCTAGTCAAATGGAATGAAGCTAGAGAAAAACACCACATGGTGAGCCAAAGAAGAATTGTCAGTCAACACAGAACTGGTGCCATCATTTGCTACACACTGAGGAAGATACTAAAGGGGGATCTGAGCACTTACGAACTAACAGTTCGTTGCGAAATCAAAATATTCTTCTTTGTTCCTCTTTCCGGGGAAGAAAGTCACACCTGGCTACGCACCTCATAGGTCAGTATATCTGACTTTGGCATGCATTTCTGTAAGGTTTTCTCCCTCTAGACAGACTCCATCCAAGGTAACTATCTACTAATTAAGGGCTTTTTCTACTCATGGGAGGTTTTCTTTCATAACAATTTTACAGGATGGTGTCCTTACAGCCTACTTGTTGCAATTTCCAAATGCCTTAGGACCTTTAATATGCACAATTTGCACACAGGACCTCCTGTTTTTTGCCCTTATCCAAGAAGGCCAGGTTTTCATTCTCACTACCCAAGAGATCAGGGTGAAGTTTTATATCATTAGATACCAATGGTTCATGGAAAATTCCCAGCCCTAAGCTGAGATAAAACCCGGTACTTTCTGGGCCTGAGGTGGACACCATAACCTCTCAGCCATGGCTCCCTCCTCCTCCCACCCCATGCAGTGAGGATAATCATGTTTCACATGTGTGCAACAATATAGTTCTGTATAGCACTTTAACACACTTTTTCTCACTGCAGTTGACAACTTTTTATCCGTGTGTTTTCCATCATGCTACTGGCTACCTTTGCTGTGGGGCTTCTTTTTTCTAATCTCTACAAGGCATCTTTGATCAGATTTTGTAATTGTTCCAGAAGTGATACTGATTATCCTTTTTTATTTTCTGTCGCTCACTTTGAACTCATAGTCCTCACATGTGCACTACTGCTGCTAGTTGCTTCTACTAGGGACTGATCTTTAAATGAAGGTTAGCTCTCCATACTACCAGTGCTCGTGCCATCAAGTGAACCCACTCCGTCTTCTGCGGTTCTTGTGATTTACGTTCCCCAAGTCAAGGATGAGTTCCCCTGGTTAAGAATTATCCCATTTACTGGGATGGTGAGAATGCATGAGGCAAGGGAAATAGCAAAAGATCAAGAGTCTTTCTGGCAGGTTGTCATGTCAGCAACATTCTGCAAATGTCCTGCCACAAGATGGATTTTGAAACATTAACTTTGCTTTGGTAAATGCAATGTGTCACCTGTATTGAGTGGCACATGCACTTAACAAATACTTCACAATTATATTTTATTGAGTGGCATTTCGTCTCTAATTTGTTTGCATTTTTAGCTTTGAGTTTGAATGCCCTTTAATCTTTTTTAATGAATTTACCCTGCTTTCAGTATAGTCGGACCGAAACAATCCAGAACAACCTAAATCCAGAGTTTGCCAAGAAGTTTGTGATTGATTATTTCTTTGAGGAGGCACAGAGGCTCCGATTTGAAGTGTGAGAATTGTGGTTGTTCTGTGTCAATAAATAGTAATATACAGCCCAGAGAAGACTTTTTTAGCCTACACCCGCTCCATTTGTAGACAAACTCTATGGAGGTTTCAATAAGCTCAAGTTAACTGCTGCTTTCTTTGGATTGATTCACATTAAGGTCTGAAGGTATACAAAGAAAATACCTTGAAACATTAATTGGCAGAAATCACCGTATAGCATATGTCATTAGTTAAATAATCATGTAAAGCACAGTGTTATGATAATTTGTTATGAACTTGCAAAACTATGCACAGTCTTCTGCTACACGTATGTAAACAGGACTAATAGGAATAGACAGAAACAATGTTATCTCATAGAATTTATAACATCCAGGTTAAGGAAAGGATAAATACATATACGAGTTCTAGAACCTCTAATGAAAATAGTTCAGCGTTCAAAAGCTTGCCTGGTTTTTCTGTGGTCTTGCCACGATTCTCCAAGGCACAGTTGAAGGAGAGGAGATAATTTTAAAAATGTCCTCTTCCTCTTCTTCAGTGATCATTAGCTATTCTTCTACTCTAGCATGGCCCACAAAGAGGATGGTTCTGTTGAGGTCTTCAGAGGTTCCATACAGTTTGTCTTGAAGGATCGCCCTTTTAGGCCAGATTTTCATTCTGTGATCCAAAATAATTCCATGATGCTTCAGACAGTTTAACATCTGCTTGATACATCAGACAGTTTCACAGCTGCTTGATACATCAGACGGTTTGACAGCTCCCTGATATTTCAGACAGTTTCACAGCACCCTGATACATAAGACATTTTCACAGCTCCTTGATACATAAGTTTCACAGCTCCCTGATACATGAGACAGTTTCACAGCTCCCTAATACATAAGACAGTTTCACAGCTCCCTGATACATTAGACAGTTTCACAGCTCTCTGATACATTAGTTTCACAGCTACCTGATATAAAATAGAATTTTACATCTCCATGATACATAAGAGAGTTTCACAGCTCCCTGATACATACGAGAGTTTCACAGCTCCCTGATACATAAGACAGTTTCACAGGTCCCTGATACATAAGATAGTTTCACAGCTCCCTGATATATTAGACAGTTTCACAGCTCCCTGATACATTAGAGTTTCACAGGTCCCCAATACATTAGACAGTTTCACAGCCCCCTGATACATAAGATAGTTTCACATCTCCATGATACATAAGAGAGTTTCACAGCTCCCTGATACATAAGACAGTTTCACAGCTCCATGATACATAAGACAGTTTCACAGCTCCATGATACACAAGACAGTTTCACAGCTCCCTGATACATTAGTTTCACAGCTCCCTGATACATTAGAGTTTCACAGCTCCCTGATACATAAGACAGTTTCACAGCTCCCTGATACATAAGACAGTTTCACAGCTCCCTGATACTTCAGACAGTTTCACAGCTTGCTGATACTTCAGAAAGTTTCACTGCTCCCTGATTCATTAGACAGTTTTACAGCTCCCTGATATATAAGAGAGTTTTACAGCTTCATGATACTTCAGACATTTTTACAGCTCCCTGATACTTCAGACATTTTTACAGCTCCCTGATAATTCAGACAGTTTCACCGCTCCCTGATACATCAGACAGTTTCATAGCTGCCTGATACATTAGACAGTTTTATAACTCCCTGGTAATTTAGACAATTTCACAGATCCCTGGTACTTCAGACAGTTTCACAGCTCCCTGGTACTTCAGACAATTTCACAGCTCCCTGATACATCAAACATTTTCACGGGTTGCAAGAATTTTTATAAAATAAACAAAAGATGGTATAACCAGCTCTGCGATCCCAGGGTAGCAGAGAAGGGTGAAAAACTTGTAGGATCCATATGTCTATTGTGCATGTTAAAAACCCCTTGACAATTGGAAATCTGTACAGGTCAAATTGGCTGCTGCCCGGTAAATTTTAAAATTATAAAACCTATCCGCAGGAACAAAACAAAGAATATTTATATCATATGTGATTCTGATATGCACAATTTTGGATCTTTGCAAGTGCTGTGGAGTTCATGCACTCAGGTGAGATTCTCCTTGCGTGATTTATGGAGGAGACTGGAGATATCTGTGTACAATGAATCCAAACTGACGGCTGACAAAATCAGAATAAGGAACTGTGCTGAAAATAGTGGTATTTTGAAAGTCAAGGAACATTTATATAAGTATATTTTTTTAACTATAAGAAAACCAAATTGTTTAACCCTGTTTGGCTTTTTATTGAGGGTGGTACTTATGAGAGGTTATAGTGTCTGCCTCAGTATAAGAAATGGCCAGGTTTTAATTCCACCAAACGACTAGTAATGATTACAAAACCGTTGGTATCTATTGACATCACATGTTACCCAGATCTCTTAGGTAGTGAGATAGGAAACTTAGCCTTCTTGAATAAGGATGGAAGATGACAGTCCCATGTTCAAGTTAGGCATGAGAAAAATCCCAAGGCTGATGATAAATTGCAAAGAGTGGGCCATAAGGCAATTTTCCTGGCAAAATTTAAAGGAAAGAAAATCCATCTATAGTTTGTTACCTTGGATTAAATCAATTTAGAGGAAGTAAAAAAATCATCAAATTCTCTCCCAGCTGGCGTAGGAATTCATGTCTCTCCACAGATCTTGGTCTTTGGTTCTCTGGATCAACTCTGCTGATGATATACCCCATACCACTGTCTCAATCCATCCAGCATCATTTCTCTTCATCTGCCTCTGCCCTTCTTCTCTTTCCCTTATTCTTTCCAGTTAACACGATGTTTTCCAATGCCTCTCTTCCTTTCACATGACCAAAGAAAGCTGTTAAGTAACAAATACACAAATAAAATATACATAAGTCAGACACACTGTCCTCTGAACTACAAACAATTAGGTATATTTAGCTGCTGCGAAAATATCGCAGAGATACTAAGCACAGACACAATGTACATACCTTACAAAGGACTTCATAAATGGAGTAATATAATAAAAATAAGTGATATAGAACACAAAGGACTACCCAACGTTTCGGTTCTAAGAACCTTTGTCAGGGACAGGTGTCAAGGTCTCACATCCGAGGTTGCGACGCGTTGTCTGTACCAACGCCAGACAACATAACAACACGCAACCCTGAGTGATGTTAAACACTGCAGAGGGAATGCGGCGTCTTCGACGACGCCCGTATAAGCAGCCAAGCACAGCAATTGAGCGACGCTTAAACGACCATGGTCAGCAGTACACCCCGTGAACCGTGCAGGGGTCACACCAGCTGACGTGGGCGCCGACTGGCGTGTAGCGTGTAGAACGCCAGATCTGGCAGACGGGTTTAGAGGTTTGAACGGACAGGTCGCATGGGTCTGCGAGTGGTGTTTGAATCTGCATTGAGAGCTAGCCTGTACGACAGTGGGAGACTGGTTCGAACGCTTGAATAGTTTGACTTGTAAGTGAGATGTTTATTGCTTGCATGTATTATTATGTATTGTAGTGATATTGTTCATGCCGTAATGATTGCTATGGATTGTCATTGCGCGATGTTTGTGCGATAATAAATGCGGCGCGTAAATAAAGCTTGTGAATAATACTTTCGGATATTCACTTCGTGTGATTTGATAGTTTGATATTGCTTCACACTTGCCAGAAAACGAGCTACTTATCTTGCTCTACGCAAGACTCTGACAAGTGCGAACGTGGTGGCTTTCGTCCGGGTTTTGAACCAAATGCGAACTTGTAAATTTTTTTGTCTGAGTTTGAAACGAATGTGAACATGCCGATAAAAGTGCGCAAGTCATAGATTGAGGTAAAGTAACGATTAAATAGTGTTGATCTCATTAAAGTATAAGTGTGAAGATATTATTTGAAGCCAACCGAGGCGTCTTCAGACTTATCACTAAAGTCAACAAATTTTGTACCTAAAATCCAAAATGGCGGCCGTGCCCTTGAATGTCATTGAGTAGGGTTAGTGTGAGCATGAAAGTTGTTGATTGTGGTAACGACTAACAATAATACTTGACAACATACAAACCTTTACAGACTTTAGTGACATTACACACACCATACATTTACAAACGTTCTAATTTCGTTTAGTTTAAAAAGTACAGGTTGTTTGTGTCAACTTTACCTGAGTCTTGTGAACTTCAAAAAATTTTTGTGCGTCAACCCGAAAGACGTTCCAGTGTGATTTCGAGCACCACTGAACAGCACATTGCCCAAGGATTACTTGAGTATAAAATTTTTTTCATTCCTCTTTATTCTTTCGTTAGTCTGGCTTTAAACATCAACTGTGCTAGAAATATTTGTAACTTACTAACATCATAAGTAATTTTGTTTATATTTATTCCATCATACTTATTGGTCATCATGTCTTCTTTAAATGATTTCATTGAAATGGGTTTAAAGATGAATATGTCTGGTGAGGGATTGAGAACATGGAGTGAAAGTAAATATGCAGAATATCTTTTGAAGCAAGAGCAAATTAGTGAGAGGGATGAGAGAGCGGCCGAAAGGGCGTTAAAGCTTCAACAAGCACAATCAGAAGCTGCTGTAAAACAGGTGGAAGCTGCAGTGAGGCAAGCTGAGATCTTAGCCCAAAGTAAGAAAGAAGAGCAAGAAACACAACTGAAAATTGAACAGCTGAAAGCTGAATCTTCTAAAGATAAAGTTAATAGAGAAACAGACAAAGATCAACCTCATAAAAAGTACCAAGGTCTGATCAGAAGTTACAACACAGGTGATTGCATAGCAGCATTTACCCAAAATTTTGAATTTGTTATGGATCATTACAAAATTCCAAAACCTGAATGGGGGATAGTATATGTAAGAAGTCTTTCTGGGGAACCTCTTAAAGTCATAGAGTCGATCCCAAATGACCTGAAAGAAAATTATCTGTACATTAAAGCGAAAATTATGTCACATTTTTTGCTAGATGAATCAGGTTATAGAGAACAGTTTAGAAAGTTGTCTCCTAAGCCAACACACACGTTCTCTGATTACATCTCAGAAATTCAAAATATTTTTTCTAAATGGCTGTCAGCAGCCAAAGTAAATGGAAGTTATGACAAATTAGTTGATCTTATGTTGAGAGATAAGATTATCGCATCTCTCCCACCCCCCTTTTCTAAATTTTTGTTGGAATGTCAGTGTGAAAGCGTTCAATAGATCGAAAATCGTGGCTCTGGTTATTTTGCAGCCAATAAGCAATGTTTCTCTAGTAGTCTGACCAGCACAGACTTTGTAGCAGCAGCTACATATGGCAAATATCAGGCAGGGTCGAATACCAAACAAAGACCTTATAAACAAGCTGCAGAGAAATTATATCAGTGCAAATATTGCGATTATTCACACAATGAGAATGAGATGTGCGACAAACATCCTGGGTACACTGCTTACTTGCATAATTACATTTCTAAGCAAGATAAAGAAAGGAAGAACTACAGAAGTGTTACCAAATGTTATCTTTGTAAAGCTTATGGCCACTGGCGGAAGAATTGTAAAGGCCGGTCAATGACCAGAAAGGCTAATGCAGCCATGTTTGACAATTCTTCTTCAGATGATGAAAGTGTACAAGATCACCCAGTAAACTCAGCACATTCCATTAAGGTGTTCCATCATGAAAAATGTACCATTTGTGATCAATTTCATGAGGATGGCGTGTTAACATGCGGCCATTCTATACCTGTTACCAGTAAGGAGGCCAATTCTGTAGTAAACTCCAAAGGTAAACTAAACATCCACCAGGGGTATGTTAATGGTAGAGCTGCCACAGTTTTACGTGATAGCGGCAGTACTCTCATTGGTGTAAAGAGAGATTACATTTTACCATCACAATATAGTGGTAAATATGTCACATGCAGGACGTTCTCAGGGAACATAGAGAAATATCCACTTGCATGGGCATATATAACTACACCATTCCTTACAGGAAAGGTTAAATGCGCAGCATTAACCAATCCTTGCTGCGATGTTATCATTGGAAACCTTCCTGAAGTGAATGACATGCCACATGACAGTATTACATCAACTGTCAGTTGTAATATTGATACTACCATTTCACCTTCATCACCAATCATCATTCATGATGTATTACCACCTGTAAATGAATGTACAAATACCAACCTGGCTACGCCAGAACATACATGTAATTGTGTGAATGTAACATCAATGTGTGATGAGAATGATCGTTGTAATGTAGTAAATGCAGTAACTAGTTCTACTGCACAGATGCAAGATCGAATCGATCAGACAGAGGCTTTACAACGAGTAAGTCCAGTTGTAACATCTCTTGATACAACTAGGGAGACGTTTATAAGATCTCAAAAAGCCGATTGATCTCTGCAAAAGTATTTTAAACTTGTAGGCCAAAAGCCAAGAGTAGCAAAGAATGCTCAATGGTACTTTGCTCTGAAGAACGGAATTCTAACACGGTACTACACCAAAGGTTCCAGCACTATCGAACAAACAGTGCTACCGTTAGAAAACCACAAGCAAGCATTGAATCTAGCTCATGACATACCCTTTGCAGGACACATGGCGTATGCTAAAACTAGAGCAAGGTTACTAACTCAATTTTATTGGCCAAAGTTTTGCAGCGATACCAAACAGTATTGCAGATCGTGTGACATCTGTCAGAAGCTTGTCAAAAAGGGTAAACACCCACAAGCTGAATTGCAAGTTACTGATTTGGCTAGTAGACCTTTTGAAAAGATCTCGGTCGATATAGTTGGTCCTCTGAACCATGTAACATCTAAAGGTAATAGGTACATTGTAACACTCATTGATCTATGTACTCGATGGCCAGAAGCGATTCCATTGAAGAACATAACTTCCAAAGACATCATGGAAGTGTTCTTTCATATTTTTGCGAGGGTAGGATTCCCTGATACCATCCTTTCAGATCGGGGTAGCCAGTTTATTTCCTCAGCTACACAAGCCTTTACCAAAATGTTGGGTGTTAAACAATGCTTCAACAGTCCATACCACCCACATTCGACCGGTATAGTGGAAAAGATTAATGGCGATATGAAACATATGCTCTCTAAGGTAACCCAAGAACATCCTGAAGATTGGGATACTTATCTGCCTGCAATTTTGTTTGCATATAGGGAAGTGCCCCATTCCAGCACTGGGTTTTCACCATTCGAAATGTTATATGGTGCACAACCACACGGCCCATTATCTCTGTATGAATCTATGTTGACTGAAAGTACTACTTTGTCTATACCCATTTCACCATATGAACATGTAACATCATTGCGTGATAGAATTATGAAATCATGTATTTTGGCTAAAGAAGCTCTTCAAAAATCAGGAGCTATTTACCGACAATATGCTAACAGAGGAAATAGAACTATTACACTGACGCCAGGACAGGACGTTCTTCTTCTTTTGCCAAGTGATAGACATCTCCTAACTGACTCATGGCAAGGACCGTTCAAAGTACTACGACAAATTTCGACGGTAGACTACGAAATTGCAGTTAGGGACAAACATAAAATTTTCCATATTAACATGCTCAAACCATATCATCACAGGCAAGACGACCAAGTAGAGACTGCAGCAAGTACCTCCATAGTGGACCAGATGGACGACAACGACACTGACGAGATACCAACACCAGTTCTTGACACGATGACCAACTTACAGGACATTAAGGTAAATCCTAAACTAACGCAGACACAGACTGACAGTTGCAGACAACTGATACAAGAATACAGGACGATCTTTTCTGACAGCCCAGGGCAGACAGATTTAGTGCAACACCAAATCATCTTGACATCTGACATTCCTATTAAGTGTAGACTGTATTCCATCCCTATACACTATAAAGAAAAACTTCATCAAGAAATCATTGATTTAGAAGCAAATCATATCATTCGACGTTCACAATCTCATTTCTGTTCACCAATAGTTTTAGTACGCAAAAAGGACAACACTATTAGACTTTGTGTGGACTATCGTAAACTTAACAGCATTACACAGTTGGATTTAGAACCGATGAGCAACTGTGAAGACATCTTGGCCGAACTATCTGACTCACGTTATTTCACCAAACTTGACATGACAAAAGGCTACTGCCAGATAGCTGTACATCCTGATAGTATACATCTGACTGCATTTGCCACACCGTGGGGTTTATACGAATGGTGTAAACTACCTTTCGGATTAGTCAATGCACCAGCTACCTTTGTCAGAATGACAAGAATTCTTTTGACAGACATTGCTAACATCATTTGGCACATGGACGACATTTGCATACACACAAAGGACATGACAGAGCACATAACTGCACTACAGCAGACATTTGACAGGATTAGACAGCATGGACTGACTGTAAAACCTTCCAAAGTTGATATAGCCTTTCAGGAAATTTCATTTTTGGGTTATAAGATCTCAAATGGCTTTATATCAACTGACAATAACATCATGTCTAGAATTTTGAAATTGTCGCTTCCGACAACTAAGAAACAGTTGCGAAGTGTGTTAGGTCTTTTAAACTATTATAGACAGTTTATTCCTCATTTTGCTGAATTGACCAAATGTTTCACTGATCTACTAACAAATAAACACCCCAATGTGATTGTAAACAGTGAATGTTTAAGGCCAGCATTTACGAAGATTCTTTCATATTTTTCTAAATCACCTATTCTGAAATTGCCAAATTTGAATATTACTTTTAGATTAAGATGTGACGCGAGCTCCGTAGCCATTGGAGGTGTGCTTCTCCAAGAACACGACCAAATCTTGTACCCAGTGTACTACGTCTCTCGAAAACTGAACACCAGCGAACGAAATTATAGTACACCGGAACTCGAGGCTCTTGCCATGGTATTTTCGGTACGTAAACTTTCTAGGTTTCTTTTAGGCAAACATTTCATTATTGAAACAGATAACAGCCCACTGACAATTGTTACCAGGGGAACGCCAAGTAACAGCAAGGTGGCAAGATGGTCCCTTCTTCTGCAGGACTATAGCTATGAGATTAACCACATAAAGGGTTCACAAAACTGTCTTGCAGATCTTTTGTCGAGATGTCCATACGACGAACCTAATACCCAGTCAACACCAGAGCACAGTGCAGAGGGTGTATAAAACTGCAACGTAGATAGTGCTCAGTACCGCAGCCAATTGTGACAATGTGTCAGTAACGCTGTGTACACCAATGTGATAGGGAAGATTATATCTCCCAATGTATATAACTTATGTACATATTTGAATCTTATTATTATCATGCGAATGAATGCGTGTATAATTGTGAGATATGTGAAAGAATGAAATCATTATGATGTAAATTAATGTGTTGTATAACTGTGAGATATGAGAAAGAATGTAATTATTATTGTAAATAGATAAATATTGTAACAACTAGACACTACAGAGAAGTGTCACTGGACAACACTATAGGATCCAGGAACATACCAAGCCACTACAACGTGAAGTAATCCTGAATGTATCCAGATCGATGTGTCCAAGACGTTTTAACAAGGTACGAAAGATGACTGTGACAGTACTATCTGAGCAGAAGACGGAAGAGACGATCCAACAGCTAATAGTAACAACTACTACTCCGTTTATATAATATCCATCTAGAACGGACTAATGTCATGTGAATGATACCACAACACATGTAATAGTATAGCTGTATACTTCCGATATTTGTTTTGCATATTAATATTAAAAGTTAGTAGACTATGCTAAAAAGTCTATAAATGTATGACAATTGTATTAAAATGTGATTTAAAATATGTCCATATACGGAATTGTATATGTCGATTTTTATAATATGTAATCTCAGCATCGTAACTTGATTGCTTCTTTACAAACGTGACTTTTTGTGCACATTTGTCAATAAGTATCAAATTATGACACTAAGAAATAAATTTGTAGTACTAGTTTATGTCTTGTAAACGACGATAAATTATTGTTCCTAAATTTTTGGTATAATAACCAGGGGACATTATTCTAAATTTTTGGTGATATGTAACTATGTATTGTAACCATTAACATGTGTGCTTGATATGTAACATGTCAATGTAACGTCGTTTAGATATGGACAGTATATTGCCAAAACTGTTGACCTTCATTAGAAACTCCAAACAGAGGTCTGATGATGGAGCTATCTCAGAGGGAGATGCTCACGGCTTGACCTGATGATTTTAGTATTTTTGTTCTTGGTTGTGAGGTAGGGGCCAGTTTAGCCGATACCTACCGGACTAGCTGTGTCACAGCAAGGTAATGCCCATTAAATAGATTGTACTTGACTGTTGTACTTCATAGTGCAACACAATTGTTGTATACATATTGTTTACTAGTCACCTGTATATAATTATAATAACTATTAACGTATAATGTTCGACTTTGACAGGTTTAATAACACCTATATAGATTGTACATGAAAGGAAATCCTTCCATGAAAAAGGGGTGTGGAGAGTGTCAAGGTCTCACATCCGAGGTTGCGACGCGTTGTCTGTACCAACATAACAACACGCAACCCTGAGTGATGTTAAACACTGCAGAGGGAATGCGGCGCCTTCGACGACGCCCGTATAAGCAGCCAAGCACAGCAATTGAGCGACGCTTAAATGACCGCTGGTCAGCAGTACACCCCGTGAACCGTGCAGGGGTCACACCAGCTGACGTGGGCGCCAACTGGCGTGTAGCGTGTAGAACGCCAGATCTGGCAGACGGGTTTAGAGGTTTGAACGGACAGGTCGCATGGGTCTGCGAGTGGTGTTTGAATCTGCATTGAGAGCTAGCCTGTACGACAGTGGGAGACTGGTTCGAACGCTTGAATAGTTTGACTTGTAAGTGAGATGTTTATTGCTTGCATGTATTATTATGTATTGTAGTGATATTGTTCATGCCGTAATGATTGCTATGGATTGTCATTGCGCGATGTTTGTGTGATAATAAATGCGGCGCGTAAATAAAGCTTGTGAATAATACTTTCGGATATTCACTTCGTGTGATTTGATAGTTTGATATTGCTTAACACTTGCCAGAAAACGAGCTACTTATCTTGCTCTATGCAAGACTCTGACAACAGGACAACACAAGCAGATAAACAACTAAATAAAACACGCAAAATAAAATTTAACACATCTCCTTGTTGACAGGAGGAAAACGGAAATGGTGGTTTAAATCAGTTTAGAAAGGCGCTCTTGGTCTACAAAAGTTTAAGTACAGTTCAGCTTCCAGAGTGCCAGATAGGATGTGTGTTGCCAAATGGTGTGTAAACAGTCTGATACGGATAAATTACAGGGAAGATAGCATAGTTATACCATGGCATCATCAACAGTATTGATTCCTGCTGGGTGAGTGCATCCCAGAGAGTTTATTAATTGGCTTTCAATTTTGAGCCTAATGGAGTTGTTAGAGAAGCAAGGTTTCAATGAAATGACTCATACATCGTCGACTCCATTGTGGTTAGAAGAATTAGAATGGTTGGGGACAGGTTTGTCAGCGCCTTGATTAATGTCCCTAAGGTGTTCCCTAAAGCGGTCGGCAAGGTGTCTGCCAGTTTGACCAATATATTTCATGTTACGTCGTTTGCAGATGATAAAATATATGAGATTGCGGGATGTGCAAGTGAAAGAATCTTTCAAGGAGAAGATGTCTTGGGGGAATGTAATTGCCGGTGTCAGAAAAACGTGTGGGCATGTCAGACAATTTTTACGGTGGCATTTAAATGTACCCACAGATGAAGTATCTGTGGGGAGGCGAATATGAACAAGGTGGTCCCTGAGACTCTTGTTTCAGCAGAAAAGTCTGATCAAGATAGGTGCATAACTAGGTCTGACACTGTCCCCTTGAATGTGGAACGAAGAAGCTTGGGTTATAAAAACAAAAACAAGCCCTGCAGCAGAAACCTACTATAGTAAAGTGCTAGGGCCTCACATTTTGTATGCCTGAATGCACGGAGGAGTCTCTTTGTACTCTTGTCTGACCCCGCTCGTGACATTATCGGTGCAGCCTCCTAGCTATTACACCGGTGTGCCCGCCGAAGATTGGTCAATATTTGTGTCTAATTTTGCTCTTTAAACCAAGTTACCACAAAATAAATAAAACACAAGAGTCTGAGAAAAGCAGCAGAACACATTTTTGAGACATGTTTCAGCATGGGCAGTATCCAGAGAATTCTATGGGTGGCTATTTTTATCATGAAGTGCATATGTTTTAGGTATGGCAGTGAATATACAATGTTGATTTTAAAAAAATAATCTGAATATAGATCAAGCCATTAGTGTTAATATGGTCCTGAAATATGGACCATGTATAATGGTTGCAAAGCATGTATGGAAGTACTGAAGACGGGGTGTTACCAAAAAAATGACACAAACTAGGTGGATTGGAAAATTAAATGAACATGTTCTGGAAAATATAATGAAACAAAGAAGATTTATTAAAGTAATTAAAAAGCGATGGCAGTCATGGCATGGCTACATTCTAAGAGATGAAAAAACACTAAAAAAGTGTACTAAAAGACTAAATACTGGGGAAAAAAGGGAAGAGGTCAACCAAGGATTCATTTTCAAAACTGCATACTAATGCCAATACACATGGAATAAGACGAACAGCCATGGAGTGAAATGATCAGGAAGCTTCAAAACCAGCCCAAGGTCATCAATTCTCGATGATGATGATAATTTAGTTCTGACAATAACAAATTATCTTTTCTTTTTTAAATTCAGGTATGACATTGATTCAACAAGCCGAAATTTGAACGATCATGTAAGTAGCTGCAAAATACAATTTTGGAGTCAAGTAGAATATGAATGTGCAACTTACTTTGTCTTATTCCTGTGTTATGAAACCATTAGTTATAATGCAATATCACTTCTACCAGTCATAAATGTAATCATTTGTAATACATCCGTCAAAGTAAAGATAGTTCCATACCAGATACTCCTGTCTGTTGGGGTGTGAAATGTTAGACCTTCACCAGGCCATCTCATTTCACTGCTAATATATTGACTTTCACTCTATCCATTTCATTCCAGATGTTTTCCAACATTCCACTTGTATAAGTGTTTTGACTTTACATGTATCAATGTGTAGACTATTTTTAACATGTAGTTTGCATATAGTTGAACAATGATGATCAAGTGATTTTTGTCCATCAAGAATGATGACGACCAATCACTCCATACAGTGGGGGTCAAAAGTATGGGGCCATGAGTTCAAAGGTGGCTGGTAAGGCCTATTTTGGCTCGAAATGTTCTTTGACAATGTGGGCAAAGAATGCTTGACATTCCAGGAAGAGGATCTCCTGCAGTGGTTTTTTTGTCAAGAGCATTTTTTTCACACTCTTGCAGTCCTGTTTGTTTCACAAGTGACCACACCCTTGCGTAATGATGATCAGGTATCACCTGTAGCACATGATGCTCCCTACCAGCCAAGGTGATTGCGCTGGAACCTCCATTAATATTGTTAACTAAAACCGTTCTGTTCAGAAGCATCTTTTACAAGGAATAAATACAAAAGTGGTTTCCCTCTACCTTCTGTAGTTAGTTTCCAGTAGCCTTTATCTAAAAAAACAGACCCTGCAAAGTAGCACAGGGAAGAAGTACTGTGTGGTGCCTCTTACCCATCAATGGCCATTTCAGTTTTGAGGTGTATTATAGAGAAAGCTGCCCCACCAACTAGCTCAGCTCCACTTAATAACCCCCTGCATGTATTGATTCACAGCCGTTTATTCAACATATTCGTGGCTAACCTCAACATCTAGAGCCCTCTCCACCATCCACCTCCTGGTGAACACCTAGTATTAGGATAGGTTTCTACCCTGGGTATTCACATATCCATTTATTTGTGACATTAATATACAGATCCATTTTTTAAATCATTAACTGTTTCACTGCACACAAAAAGTGATTTTGAACTAAACAAATATTTATGGCAGAAAATGGGAAGTAGCACACCTCTATAATAATGATGTAAAAATGGTTAAAATGGTAGCAGATATATTGTATTATATATCAAATTAAAGGAAATTGCTCAAGGATCGTGTTAGTGTTGATAATTTTGGGAGAGGTTCCATCCATCCATCATGTGCCATGCCGGTAAGCATGGGCGGTCATGTTCTGCCATCTCACTCGATCACCAGAGTCGTGGATCAGTCCCGTGTTTCTGTCTCGACCATGCCACAAGGCCAAGCCATCCAGGTATTTGTTTCTAGGTCTTCCCCTTGGTCTGTTCCCCTCGATCTTACCAGTTGTCACCAAGTTCTCCAAATCATTTCTTCTCATAACATGCCCAAAAAATTGTGACTGTCTACGTCTAATGTCTCTAATCAGGGTGGAGTACCCATTTAGCCCCCTGATCAGGGTTACATGAAGCCATGGTTGCAGGTGGGGGATGAAGATGGAGAGCAGCCGACAGATAGTTGTAGGTTATGGTCTCCACCTTCACAGCGGTAGGCAGAGGATCTCTTTTTTTAAGAGACAATGGCTTTGGTCACTGCTAGGAAGGAAAGCAATGGCAAACTACCTTCTTTACAGATGCCAAGAAAATCATGTTGTGTGGACTCATCGATAATCAGAGAAACGGCGTAAATGGGTGCTCCATAGGAGCAGCCTCGCCCGGTAGGGATAGTCATGCGCACCAGGGAGAGTATAGAAATATCAGAATAATAATGACAGATTTTGTAACAAAATTTAAATGAAAGGGATGACGATTATTAAAGATTTCCACTTACCAAGGCATTATTTCTCCTACTTTAAAGATAAATCCTGTTAAATTTACTCAGTAATGATAAATACACCACTTTTCTTCACCAGTATCACAAAAACTGCTCCTTAACACCATCAAAACACAAGTAAAACATCATATTTTGAAGCACATCATTTTCACACAAAATGGAAAAAGTCAGGAAAACACAAAGCAGATTTGAACTCATTACAATATATACACCATTTTCTATTTAGTTAAATTATTCTATTGAATTAAATTATTTAAATACTCCTCAGCTTTTTTGTCTATGTTTAAGTCTACAGTCCCAGCTTTTGTTTGTGTGTGTTGATGTCTACAGTCCCAGCGTTTGTTTGTGTGTGTTGAAGTCTACAGTTTCAGCTTTTGTTTGTGTGTGTTGAAGTCTACAGTTTCAGCTTTTGTTTGTGTGTGTTGAAGTCTACAGTTTCAGCTTTTGTTTGTGTGTGTTGAAGTCTACAGTTTCAGCTTTTGTTTGTGTGTGTTGAAGTCTACAGTTTCAGCTTTTGTTTGTGTGTGTTGAAGTCTACAGTTTCAGCTTTTGTTTGTGTGTGTTGAAGTCTACAGTTTCAGCTTTTGTTTGTGTGTGTTGAAGTCTACAGTCCCAGCTTTTGTTTGTGTGTGTTGAAGTCTACAGTTTCAGCTTTTGTTTGTGTGTGTTGAAGTCTACAGTTTCAGCTTTTGTTTGTGTGTGTTGAAGTCTACAGTTTCAGCTTTTGTTTGTGTGTGTTGAAGTCTACAGTTTCAGCTTTTGTTTGTGTGTGTTGAAGTCTACAGTTTCAGCTTTTGTTTGTGTGTGTTGAAGTCTACAGTCCCAGCTTTTGTTTGTGTGTGTTGAAGTCTACAGTTCCAGCTTTTGTTTGTGTGTGTTGAAGTCTACAGTCCCAGCTTTTGTTTGTGTGTGTTGAAGTCTACAGTCCCAGCTTTTGTTTGTGTGTGTTGAAGTCTACAGTCCCAGCTTTTGTTTGTGTGTGTTGAAGTCTACAGTCCCAGCTTTTGTTTGTGTGTGTTGACGTCTACAGTTTCAGCTTTTGTTTGTGTGTGTTGAAGTCTACAGTTTCAGCTTTTGTTTGTGTGTGTTGAAGTCTACAGTTTCAGCTTTTGTTTGTGTGTGTTGAAGTCTACAGTCCCAGCTTTTGTTTGTGTGTGTTGAAGTCTACAGTCCCAGCTTTTGTTTGTGTGTGTTGAAGTCTACAGTTCCAGCTTTTGTTTGTGTGTGTTGAAGTCTACAGTTTCAGCTTTTGTTTGTGTGTGTTGAAGTCTACAGTTTCAGCTTTTGTTTGTGTGTGTTGAAGTCTACAGTTTCAGCTTTTGTTTGTGTGTGTTGAAGTCTACAGTTTCAGCTTTTGTTTGTGTGTGTTGAAGTCTACAGTTTCAGCTTTTGTTTGTGTGTTTTGAAGTCTACAGTTCCAGCTTTTGTTTGTGTGTGTTGAAGTCTACAGTTTCAGCTTTTGTTTGTGTGTGTTGAAGTCTACAGTTTCAGCTTTTGTTTGTGTGTGTTGAAGTCTACAGTTTCAGCTTTTGTTTGTGTGTGTTGAAGTCTACAGTTTCAGCTTTTGTTTGTGTGTGTTGAAGTCTACAGTTTCATCTTTTGTTTGTGTGTGTTGAAGTCTACAGTTTCAGCTTTTGTTTGTGTGTGTTGAAGTCTACAGTTTCATCTTTTGTTTGTGTGTGTTGAAGTCTACAGTTTCAGCTTTTGTTTGTGTGTGTTGAAGTCTACAGTTTCAGCTTTTGTTTGTGTGTGTTGAAGTCTACAGTTTCAGCTTTTGTTTGTGTGTGTTGAAGTCTACAGTTTCAGCTTTTGTTTGTGTGTGTTGAAGTCTACAGTTTCAGCTTTTGTTTGTGTGTGTTGAAGTCTACAGTTTCAGCTTTTGTTTGTGTGTGTTGAAGTCTACAGTCCCAGCTTTTGTTTGTGTGTGTTGAAGTCTACAGTCCCAGCTTTTGTTTGTGTGTGTTGAAGTCTACAGTCTACAGAGTCGTGGATCAGTCCCGTGTTTCTGTCTCGACCATGCCACAAGGCCAAGCCATCCAGGTATTTGTTTCTAGGTCTTCCCCTTGGTCTGTTCCCCTCGATCTTACCAGTTGTCACCAAGTTCTCCAAATCATTTCTTCTCATAACATGCCCAAAAAATTGTGACTGTCTACGTCTAATGTCTCTAATCAGGGTGGAGTACCCATTTAGCCCCCTGATCAGGGTTACATGAAGCCATGGTTGCAGGTGGGGGATGAAGATGGAGAGCAGCCGACAGATAGTTGTAGGTTATGGTCTCCACCTTCACAGCGGTAGGCAGAGGATCTCTTTTTTTAAGAGACAATGGCTTTGGTCACTGCTAGGAAGGAAAGCAATGGCAAACTACCTTCTTTACAGATGCCAAGAAAATCATGTTGTGTGGACTCATCGATAATCAGAGAAACGGCGTAAATGGGTGCTCCATAGGAGCAGCCTCGCCCGGTAGGGATAGTCATGCGCACCAGGGAGAGTATAGAAATATTAGAATAATAATGACAGATTTTGTAACAAAATTTAAATGAAAGGGATGACGATTATTAAAGATTTCCACTTACCAAGGCATTATTTCTCCTACTTTAAAGATAAATCCTGTTAAATTTACTCAGTAATGATAAATACACCACTTTTCTTCACCAGTATCACAAAAACTGCTCCTTAACACCATCAAAACACAAGTAAAACATCATATTTTGAAGCACATCATTTTCACACAAAATGGAAAAAGTCAGGAAAACACAAAGCAGATTTGAACTCATTACAATATATACACCATTTTCTATTTAGTTAAATTATTCTATTGAATTAAATTATTTAAATACTCCTCAGCTTTTTTGTCTATGTTTAAGTCTACAGTCCCAGCTTTTGTTTGTGTGTGTTGATGTCTACAGTCCCAGCTTTTGTTTGTGTGTGCTGAAGTCTACAGTTTCAGCTTTTGTTTGTGTGTGTTGAAGTCTACAGTTTCAGCTTTTGTTTGTGTGTGTTGAAGTCTACAGTCCCAGCTTTTGTTTGTGTGTGTTGAAGTCTACAGTTCCAGCTTTTGTTTGTGTGTGTTGAAGTCTACAGTTTCAGCTTTTGTTTGTGTGTGTTGAAGTCTACAGTTTCAGCTTTTGTTTGTGTGTGTTGAAGTCTACAGTTTCAGCTTTTGTTTGTGTGTGTTGAAGTCTACAGTTTCAGCTTTTGTTTGTGTGTGTTGAAGTCTACAGTTTCAGCTTTTGTTTGTGTGTTTTGAAGTCTACAGTTCCAGCTTTTGTTTGTGTGTGTTGAAGTCTACAGTTTCAGCTTTTGTTTGTGTGTGTTGAAGTCTACAGTTTCAGCTTTTGTTTGTGTGTGTTGAAGTCTACAGTTTCAGCTTTTGTTTGTGTGTGTTGAAGTCTACAGTTTCAGCTTTTGTTTGTGTGTGTTGAAGTCTACAGTTTCAGCTTTTGTTTGTGTGTGTTGAAGTCTACAGTTTCAGCTTTTGTTTGTGTGTGTTGAAGTCTACAGTTTCAGCTTTTGTTTGTGTGTGTTGAAGTCTACAGTTTCAGCTTTTGTTTGTGTGTGTTGAAGTCTACAGTTTCAGCTTTTGTTTGTGTGTGTTGAAGTCTACAGTTTCAGCTTTTGTTTGTGTGTGTTGAAGTCTACAGTTTCAGCTTTTGTTTGTGTGTGTTGAAGTCTACAGTCCCAGCTTTTGTTTGTGTGTGTTGAAGTCTACAGTTCCAGCTTTTGTTTGTGTGTGTTGAAGTCTACAGTCCCAGCTTTTGTTTGTGTGTGTTGAAGTCTACAGTCCCAGCTTTTGTTTGTGTGTGTTGAAGTCTACAGTCCCAGCTTTTGTTTGTGTGTGTTGAAGTCTACAGTCCCAGCTTTTGTTTGTGTGTGTTGAAGTCTACAGTCCCAGCTTTTGTTTGTGTGTGTTGAAGTCTACAGTCCCAGCTTTTGTTTGTGTGTGTTGACGTCTACAGTTTCAGCTTTTGTTTGTGTGTGTTGAAGTCTACAGTTTCAGCTTTTGTTTGTGTGTGTTGAAGTCTACAGTTCCAGCTTTTGTTTGTCTACAGGATTTCATAGGTTCGGTGGAGTTGACTTTAGGGGAGATTGTTGGGACAGCTGGTGGTGCTGTGTTGAAGAAACTTAGGTAAGTAACGCTGTTTTACTTTACTCTTCTTGTGGCAAGGATAAAGAGGTGCTGATGCACCAGGCTTGGTGTTTATACTAACCACAACCTCTTTTCACCTCAACATAGGGCAGTCTGGGTGGACACTAGTCTGGTCAGTGAAAGGAGAATTGACCATGGTGTCTGCTGTGATGAGGGGGGGGGCTCTATTTCAAAGTGTTCAAGCTATCTGTCTCACTCTCTGAAGGTTGTGGGATCATGTATGGACTGTATTGTTCAGACAAGTGCAGTTTTTCTGAAGATGCATTGCTGGAGTTTGTGCTTTGTGAAATGCTTTCGGCAGGCGGCTTGTGGCTCTGCGGAGAGAGGAGGAGCCAAATGGACTAAAGCCCCATGCAGTAATGTCAGTCGCTGCCTTTAACCACTGAATACGGTTGATGCAGGGTGTCATGGTACATCAGTAGTACCATTACCTTCACATGTGATATGTTGTAATTATAACACTGAATTGTTACATTTTTTTAAAAAGTTCTTAATGGGGAAAAAAGAGATAAAGAAAAGAGAGAAGATAATTGGTAGTTTTTGTTTTTATTACAAAAAGCTGTAACACTTCCTTGATATATGTATAGGAAAATTCTGGCATATTCATCTTCTTCTTTGTCTTGTTCTTCCTCCTTCACTTTCTATACTTGAGGTTATTAACATCTCCATAGAGTTTGTTCTCAAATGGAGTGGGTATAGATCTGAATAATGTTATCAGCTCCGCATATATTTGACACTTTTGCTGCAGATGTTTAACAGTCAAATCAAGAAAGCATGACTTTCAAAGAGGCTAAATACATAGTAGAAGTGGACAGTTGACCAAATGTAAACCAATCACGCATCACACATTGTTTGGAACTGAAAGAGTTAAATATTAAAATTTCCTTTAGTTTATTTATTTAAAATACTCTATTATAATATTTTATGTGAATTTCAATGTTCACACAATGGCAAACTACTGAGTAATCATGCCAAGAAATCAACAATCAACTGAAAGATGCTGATGTTGACAGCGATGTCCTGTAAAGGATATGCGAACAAAAAAGGCATCCATACTTATCTTTTCTTGTACTATTTTTGTGTGCAGAATTAGGTCACATCTTTTTGTAACAGATGAGCTGAGTTGAGTCAAGAACCGACATCACAGCATTCAGGACATTCCCAAATACGCTCTGTCCTCATCTTCAACAGCCAGTGAAGGGTTCAAATACTAATGGTACCAGCTGCAGTCTGATTACTTGTTTGTCTGGCCTTTCCTCTGAGAACAATCTGATGACTTGTTTGTCTGGCCTTTCCTCTGAGAACAATCTGATTACTTGTTTGTCTGACCTTTCCTCTGAGAACTGTTTACCAGATCCTCACCATTTTCGCCAGGCAATGATGATGCATCAGTTATTCCACACAACGCACTGTCTCAAAAGATCACGACCACATCTGTCTTATCAAGCACCAATACCCCACCCAGAGATGCAGATCCAGTCCATTTGTCACCTGCTCATTTCCCAACACACCAGCATGCCCTAGGGAAAAGATCCAACAAATGCTCCGTCTTAGATTTTTTTTAATTGACATGTGCCACTCTGAACAAATCTGTCTTCAGCATGCTCAGTAAGTCTATTAAAATCACAACATGTGTGTGCTGTAACAGATGAAATAATGACATTTTGATAGTTCTTGATAATTTTTGTCTTTCTTTTTGTGACAGAAGTAATCATGAAGGAAACAGAGGAGACATTATATGTAAGTATAGTTAGTTAAGTTATTTTATTGTGAGCTCAATAAGAAACATGTTATGTATGTTTGCAGTGTAAAACTGGATAGTTCTGATATTGTTTAAATTGTTTCTCTTGTCTAGACCCAGTGTTTGGCTTATTCTTTGGCATGGATGCGAATGCTGGACAAATAATAATGACATGGTGATTAAACTTGAGGCAATGGAAATGTGGTTTTTGAGAAGAATATCGTGGACAGAGTAGAAAACAAACACTGAAGTGTTGAGAGCTACAAGTGTTATAAAATCACTCATAAAACCATGAAAAATCAAGTGAAATTTGGGGCTAAGCGAAGTAATGGCAGTAGCAGGATATTACTGTACAAAATATAAACGCGTGTACGTAACTCCTGCGGAAAAGTGAGAGACATTAAACGTAGACACGGTGTACAAGCCTTACAATAAACGCAGATCCGGCAAATGAAATCACAGAGTGAAAAATAGTGTTCTTTATCAGGAACAACAACAAATCTAAAGAAAAGCATGAAATTAGACCATTTAATTTTCTTAAACAACCGGTGTGCTGATGCCGAGGTAAGGGGTTCAGCCCCTACACCGGACAGTTGGACTAAAATGTTGATCTATCGTCCTTGCCTTGGGGACGTAAATTACAAGTGCCTCTGAAGTCAGAGTGTGTTCGCCTGATGGCGAGGGACACTGGTAATAGGAAATCTAATCCACATGCAAAATTCAGTCCAGCATTACTAGAAGTAGTGTGTATGATCTACGCTTGAGTTCAAAGCGAGTGAGCACAAGATAAAAAACAACCCATTTAATTGAAATTAAAACATCAACAGACTCTCTCTCTCTCTCTCTCTCTCTCTCTCTCTCTCTCTCTCTCTCTCTCTCTCTCTCTCTCTCTCTCTCTCTCTCTCTCTCTCTCTCTCTCTCTCTCTCTCTCTCTCTCTCTCTCTCTCTCTCTCTCTCTCTCTCTCTCTCTCTCTCTCTCTCTGTGTTTTATATATATATATATATATATATATATATATATATATATATATATATATATATATATATATATAATTTGTATATGATTTGTTTGCAATATTGTATCTTTTTCTTTCTATTTTCACAGTGAGGGCAGAAGAGCTTAGCTCGTGTAAAGTGAGTATAACTATTTCTTCTTCTAATTTTTTTTTATTACTGAGTTTCTACATAGAATTTAAGACTGTTGTCTTTTGTTTGTTTTAAATATCACCCAGGGCTAAATATGTGGTGTAGAGATTTCTGTCACAGACATGGGGGGAGGTTATGGCTGTTGTGTTACACATAAAGGGGTTTCTTGTACCTCATTTCGGAGGTCACGGGTAGCAAGCATCACCTGGATCTTTTCTCCTGGGCATGCAGGTGTGCTGGGGAATGAACAGGCGGACATATTGGCTGGCTCGGCAAAACTTGGTGGAGTTTTGATGCATGACAAGGCAGACGTGATTGCGGCCTTGTGGGAGCACATGTACGCCTCGGAGAAGCAAATGGATCACCATAGTCTGGTAAGAATGAGACAGCGAGGTGTGACGAGGGGATCTGGCCGACGCTCGACGCTCAGAGGAAAGGCGAGACGGACATATAATCAGATTGCTACTGGAACTATTAGTGTTGGAACTCTTCGCTGGCTGCTGAGGATGGGGACGGAGCGCTTATGAGAATGTCCCGAATGCTGTGATGTCAGTTCCTACATCAATCAATCAATCAATCATATCGTGCACCAGAAGGCTCTCAGCTGGGTTTATAAAACCCCATACAAAACTTCTTCCATACAACTTCGTAGTATACCATTGGTAAATGATTGTCACGTGCTTGGACTGACATTGGCAGGGATTTCAGTGTTAGTGGGCTCCCAATGATGCAGAAACCAGAAATCTTCAGGCACTCATCAGCCCACCACTAAAATTATGGACAAATAATGCCTATTTAATTTTTAATGGCCTGCCAAATTATGAATTGGTTCAAATGTCATCTATGAGTTATATTTCCTGCTGAATGACAGAAATTATTCAAATGTCACTAATCAGCCATGTGTCCTGCTGAATGACAGAAATTATTCAAATGTCACTAATCAGCCATGTGTCCTGCTGAATGACAGAAATTATTCAAATGCAACCAATCAGCCATGTGTCCTGCTGACTGACAGAAATTATCCAAATGTCACCAATCAGCCATCATGTGTCCTGAATTACAGGAATTGTTCAGATGTCTACTACTTGCATGTTCTGGTATATGATAGATCGGTTCTGCGAGAAAGGTAATCTTGGTGCATGTGCAGGTTCTCAAAATTGGAGGAAGCATCAAAATTGTCCTAAACTTGCTGGAGTGAATTTCCTTAGGCATCACAATGTGGCAAGGAATGTCATTAGGGAGCAGTGCACTCATCCATGGAGTAAAGCATGGGTACAGGGTACTGTGATATCTAGTGCGATTGCCTGTCCAGTATCAAAAGCTTCAGCACCTCTTTAGTTAGAGAGTTGGCTCATCCTAATCCCATCTGGCTAGGGGAAATGTTTAGTCTGAACTTCATTTGCTGTCCCATCCAATAATTGAAAACATCGAAACCCCCAAGTTTCAGCTAGACTACTGGGGAGAACAAGGACTTCCGGTCCCCACATGGCGGATAGGCATTTGAACCGTTAAGCCTCTGAAGTGTTTATGCTTGTGGCTATAGTTTGCAGTTTCGTTTTCCTCATGTTGGACTGGTAGTGCATGGTTCTGTCACCCTGCAGCAACTGAGTTGAGTGCGTGGTGCAACACTGTGAGCTGTGAATTTCATTTGGAATGTTTTTACATCTGTCCGCCGTTGTTGTAGCGTGAACTACATGTTCGAAATGATGGCAGTCGGCCTATCACTTGGAATTGAATGGATTGCCTTTTCAGTTCACGAGTGCATTTGTCTTGGAGATGCCTGGGGGTCGTCGCTGGAGCTGTGGTGTTCGTGCTTTTTGTGATGCTTTCAGCGGGCCGCCCTGCCGAAAGGGACTGAGCCATATGGGATAAATCCCGGGGCAATGAAGTCGATCCTCTCGACTTTTAATGCAGTAATGTGTGGCTGCTGGTTTTCTAGTGACTGCCGCTTCCATCCATGATGACCTGTATTTTCCATGGGAACTTTTGTGTTGGTATTTTGATGGTGGAAATATGCACAGTGTACCTGTGTGGGCTGTTGGCTTGTCGAGACTCCTGTCTGTTCTATTTTTCACATAGGGCAGTGAGGAGCATTTCGTGTGATATTGACTGGCATGGGGACGACCAGTTGCCGTGAAGTTGGAACCACGACTAACTAACTAGCTAACTAACCAACTAACAAGGTCTACTTGTTGTTGGTGAAATCCAATTTTATCACTGCTTCACTGCTATGCACTTGTAAGCAAGCAAACTGCTGAACATGTTCTGCATCTCTGCGTAGTGAACTAAGAAAGAATTACTGCCCCACTGAATAAACATGAAACTCCAAGGTCTAGAGGAATTCTAAAGAGGAATTATTTTAAACAATCTGTCAAGTTGATCATAAGAACTTGCATGACTGTGTAATAATCAAAATCAGTGATCACAAGGAGAAGATAAAGGAAGCTGTGAAAGGTTTTGACAACTAACAGTCATCATGGCATCATCACAACTTTTTTTTTTTTTTTTTTTGGTTCGCATATCCTTTACAGGACATCGCTGTCGACATCATCATCTTTCAGCTGATTGTTGATTTCTTGGCAAGATTATGCTCAGTAGTTTGCCATTGCTTTCTGAGCGACCGGCTCACATACCCCGTAAGTTACCGACGCGGAGAGAACCGCTACTGTTTCTCACGCACATCACGTTAGTCACGAGAGTATACGGGATTATGGAGAAAGTCATGTAAAACCTAGACCAGGGAGACCGGCTTCATCACAACTAATAGGTTGAATTATGGGATAGGAGGAGGAGGAGAGTTTGGTGAAAAAGGGAGGGAGTGTATAAAAAAATACATGACAGTTTCTCAAGTGTGTTGAATAATAGACGCTTGACAAAATGTGTATTTTCAGGAAATTGCGCAGATACACATGAAAGGCACTAATTTGGACCAGAAAAATTGGTGGGGACTTTTTGGGAAATCTGACCCTTTCCTGACATTTTATCGGGCAAATGAAGACAACAGGTGAGAATTGTAAGTCCTGTCTTGTATCAAACGAGTCACCTGGCTGTAGCCTGAAAGGTATATTTTATAGATTCTAGTAAAAAACACTTAGTGAATTGTCTTCTTCTTATAGTTCTTGCCGTATGGCATTGGCGGTCTTGTCTGTCCACAGCCCTCTTTCTTATGTGCTGCCAATCATTTCTGATACTGATATTCCTCCAAATCATGATGTCAAACTGTCTAGCATCTTCTCACTTGGTCCCTCCAGTTTTCCCTTTCTCATAAAGTGCCGAAATTATATGAACTGTCTTCTTCTGATGTGAGTAACCAGTTCTCTTTATGGGTTAACTTTTTTTCAAGATATCTTCATTGTATAGTATCTGCTAATCGTCCATGATTCGCTACTGTACATCAGGATTAGCCCAATATGGCTGTTAAGAACGTTTTTCTTCACCTTGATTGATAAAGATAAATATTCTTCATTTTGTGTCACATATACATGTGTCTGTGCGTACGTGCATTTAAAGAAAAGTTGTGTAATATAATTATTGGTGCACTTGCATAGTGACAGTAGTCCAGTGTTTAATCCCCAGAAATGTATGGTTTTGAAAGTTAATCTATATTACTTGAATCATTAATGTATAATTGACTTTTTCTTTTAATGTATGGGATCAGATTTACTGTTTCTTTCTTAATGTTTCTTTGTACAGCTACACCGTGGTTCATAGAACTGAGCACATTCTGAGCACCCTTAATCCTGATTGGAAGCCATTTACCATCGCTCTTAGAACACTTTGCTGTGGAGATTATGATAGGTATGTGAGCCAAAATGTCATTGTTTTTAACATCTTGTGATTTGAGGTCTTGAACCAGCATCAAGTGTTTAACAAGGTGCATGTTTTTTGTTTGTTACTCTTGTTAGTGTATCTGTGTTCTTCTTCTGCTGCTGCAATTTATCTCATATTGGAAAATAGGCTCTCAGCCAACTCTTTTTGAGTCTTCCTGTATTATTCTGCACCTCAGAACAGGACAAAATAGATTACGCAACCACATTATACAAAATTCAAGATTTGGCGCCACAGACAGCAGATCACTTACTCCAAGACTGCTCAGAATAAGACATATCGAGGCAAACCGTCTGGCCTAGAGAAATAACAGTGGAAGATAAACTCTATGGACCGCTGTGTGAACTAAAAAAGACAGTGAAGTTCATACAAGAGACAACATTGCAGTTATAGACATATTCCAAGCGAACGAAAGAAGAAGAATTCCTGTCATGTGACTTGTTGAAGATTGCTTGGATTCTGCAGCACAGTTTTGTATGGGGTGTGTGGGCCAGTTCCATGCCAACCCTCCTGAGTCACCTCTTATGACATGCATGACAGGTTATTGTGTTACCATTCTTTGCTTTCCTTATGGGACCTGGTAACACAGGCATTATCTGTGTACTACTGCACATATATATGCCAGCAACATTCACTTTTAGTCTGATAATGATCATGACCAGATGGTTGATCATTGACGTGTGTTGTGCTAGAGTGAAGGCATGTGTAATGTGCTTGCCGATGTTTGAAACGTTCAGCAGTGAAGTATCTTGAAGAATTATCAACATGTGTGAAGTCTGTTTCAAATTAGATAAATCTTTTACTGAAATTTTTCAAATGCTGTGACAGATCTATGAGGACAACTGTTTGAGTCACATGCAGTATTATGAATGGTACCAGTATTTCAAATCAGGGAGGACTTCCACAGCAGACAATCACAAATTCAGATGACCGTACCATTGACGTCGATCACATTGAAGTGTGGCACACATTTTTGGGGTTTACACAACAGTGTTCAGTTTTCTTCTAATATCATATTGCATGAACTTTTATAGATTTCTACTTCCTCGGATCCTTCATGAAAAAGGATCAATTTGCAGGAATCACCGAACTCACTTTCTTAAGGTCGTTTGGATTTGTGATCATCTGTTGGGGAAGTCCTTTCCAATGTGAAAAGTTGGTACCACTCGTGACATTGCATTCAACTCAAACTCTTCAAGAATAATAAACAATATTTACTGAAAAGGAGTTAGTTAGTCACATATCCTGTAATAGTTAGTCACATATCCTTTACAGGACGTAACAGTCAACCCCAGCATAATGGGCCAAACAAAAGCTGCATTTCAGAAGATAAAAAGTACCTTATTTATTCAGTTACGTTCATTGTATGTCAGAAAAATAATACAGAAATTCTATATCAAACCTGTTCTGCTGTATGGCAGTGAATAGTGGAATCTAAACAAACAAATTAGGAAAAAAGATGTGGTTTCTGAGATTAAAGTTGTGAATACCTAGGTGTGCCAGAGTAACTGACAGCAACTGTCAAGAAGGGGCTAATGGAAGTAGAACATTGTAGGCAACATTAAGAAAGAGAAAATGTTCTTTGCTCTTATAATGAGAAGAGAGGCATTAAAACAAACATCTCATCTTGTTGCTGTTGTACCTTATGGTGTTGGGGAGAACATCATGATGACTGAAAAGATTAGCGGTAGAACAGGCAGACAGAAATAATGCTGATTGGGTGGTCTAAGATGAGGGCGTGAAGGAATATCATCTATACAATTGATCTCGAGCACCAAGGACCCAGATATGTCGATAGACATGAATGCCAAAGTTAAGGCACATGATGATGGTAATGTTAAACTTCATTCACATGTTTTAGAGGAGCGTGTTCTGAGTGTCTGTGATGACAGTCTTCTCATCAAATGACTCGAGGTCTAAATCTTGGTAAAGCAAAGAAGTATTATGTCTTGGCTGAAGCAAAAAAAACCTAATGACTTGCACTGTTAGATGACTGCCTGAGCAAGTGGTTTTTATCTCTCATCCATCATCATCATCAACCTGGTAGAAACTAACAGTAGTTTAATATGCCATAATGGTTTTTGTTTTGTTTTGTGAGTCTTATTCAAAAGTATATTACAAACACGTCTTTGAGACACTCTCTTAGTATGCCTACTTTTGCAGCTAATATATTGTGAACTTTTGCTTCTCCTTAACACTATGTCTTTTTAAAATGGACAGGTCCATCAAGATTGAATGTCATGACTGGAATGCCAGTGGAAGGTAAGTTGGTTAAGCTTGTATGTATTTACTAAACATATGATCTTTAGTACATCCATCAATTCTTATGGACACTGTGGGCTTCCAGTATTCATTTTCTGTCCACTGGATAATGAAACGCCATTGTGTGTATTAATGCCTTTAAGACAGAAGGGAGCTTTTTCTTATTGTGTCTTAGCAACTACTGGCACCTTGCCGTCTTGACAGACGATAGTTACATTGTTCTTGAACAATAGCACAAAGCCTGGGCTGAATTGTAGAGACCATGTTTTGTCCATGAAGCATGATCTTCTCTCGGCCTGCCTACTTTACTCCAGAGGAAAAGTAACACCAATACAACTGGAAAAGTTAGGCTGCAGAAGCTGCCACATCAGCAAAGCAATGCTCTAACTATCGGCCTGACAGAGCTTCGATCCTAGACCAGTTGCCAACCAAGGCTTTGGGCCTGGTCTGCCCTGCCATGACATTTAGTCTTTAGGTAGGTTGTATTTCCTCACACCAAGGTCAGACTTGTACCCTCCCAATTGCTCTCCTTCGCCCAAAGTCATTGGCACAATGTTGGGTGTCAGGTTTGGTAAGTCCGTCCTACATTCGATGCTAACAGAAAGCAGGTAGTACCGTCTGTGTTTTAGAAAATAACTACATTAAACTAGGATGTTATGATTGACTCTTTTTTAGTTTCTTCTTCTGTGTTCGTCCAGAATGTTGTTTTAGATGTAATTGCGTTGTGCCTGTTTACAACAGAGCTGTGATATTTGCACCTTTCGGCTGACACATCCGACTTCTTCAGGCATTTGTTGGCCGGGTTACCTTCCCAGTTATTTAGTTTAATTTGCATGTATTCTGCATATGGTGTACATATCTGCATATTGTTTTCAAAATGTGCCTTTATACCATTTAATAGTTAATTTTGGTAACTTGTATTCTTAATGTTTAACAGTGCTGTTTTATACTGTGAGTACTAAGATGGCTACATTTTCTGTAGCTGATGTGTTTGTGAGGTGTCTAAATGAAACCTGTGTAAGCAATGTTTAGTGTGGTGGCTAGCATGCTTGCCTACCGGCCCAGTGGCCATGTGTTTGAATCCCTATCAAGGCAGGGATTTTTTAAAAATGAACCTGGTGTCTCAGTCGACCCAATCAAAGGGCCGCAAGTGTGGTATTGACCACATCACCCAGTGAATGCTGACTGGTCTATATAAATATGGGGCTAGCACCTTATACCCATTACACCTCAAGACAGTTAAAAGGGTCCTTAACTTTTTGTTTATTGGACACACATCTGTCCATGCATTAACTAGTCTGATAATGGCAGAGTTAACTAATCTGACAAATGAAGAGAGAGAGTTAATTAATCTGACTCAGTGAAAGGAGGATTAGCTAACCTGACAAATGAATGGAGGGTTGACTAATCTGGCTAATGAAGGAAGGGTTAACTAATTTGAGTAATGAAGAGGAGGGGTATTAACTATGTCTGCTATGATGAGCTTCCAGGGAATAGCAAAAGTACGGGTTGCAAGATTTATAGCGAGTCAGAACAAATCCCCCATGAGGTAGATAACCAATGCCCACATTTTTTACAACTAGGGTTAAAAGTTCATGGATATGCTCAGAATGAGTGTTTTGTTTGCCTGCTGGGATGTAACCAAATTACCATTCCTTGATTCTATCAGTTCACACAACAGAGAATAAATCTATATGACAGGGTTAAAGGGATTAAAGGTTGAGTTGAATTGAGCTAAGAAATGACATCTCTGCTTTCAGGACATTCCCACACACGCTCCGTCCCCTCGTTCAACAGCTAGCGAAGAGTCATATGCTAATGGTTCCAACTGCCATCTGATTGAAAGTTCTCCTGGTCTTCCCTCTCAATTTTTAGATTCATCCAGAGCCCCTGCCAATCCCCCACCACATCATTCTCTCCGCATACGGGTGCTCAGTCTGTTCCACAGCTTTCTCCACCTGGTTTCACAGGCGCCCGACCAGCCAGGGGTTAAAGGTGAGAGGGTCAACTTCATTGCCCCAGGTTCTATCCCATATATCTATCCCATATATCTGAGTCTTCTTTCCACAGAGTGGTCTGCTAAAAGAATAACACAAAGCATGAACTCTGTATATCCAGAGACATCCCCCATGGGTCTCAGAAAAATTGCACCCGTGAACCAAATAGGGGAATACAAAAATAAACCGATGAACTTCGTAGCATAAGGCAGGCATCTTACCACTTTACCATACAGAACCCCATATGAGAGGGTTTGTCAAGTAACCCAACCATTCACAATTTTTAGCGGTTATGCTAGAAAATTTATACTGCATAAACAGTAAATGATTAATGTTGCTTTTTTAAAATCTCCCTTTGACAGTCATGAACTTATTGGAAGTTTTATCACAAATGTCAGGGAGCTGCGTTCTGGGGAAACAAAAGTCTTTGAGGTAGGTCACCTTACAACTGTATTTAGTCATCACCTGCCTAAATAGTTCATATTGTTAAGAGAATTATTACAGAAATAGCAAAGGATATTTTTTATATCATGTAGTGAAAAAAGATCTGGAGACATTACACATCCCTGCCTAACACCTCTCTTAATAGGTTGATATTGTCCCACTTCATTATCAATCCTTATGGCAGCTTGTTGTTTCCAATATGTTTTTTATAAGTCTAATGTCTTTCCCATCAATTTGTAGATCTGCAAGCATATCCACCATGTTGACATGTCTAACTCTATCAAAAGCCTTTGTGTAGTCAATAAAACAAAGATGTATATCCTTGTTTACTTCTATAGCACGTTCAATAACTGTTCGCAGCATATACACAGCATTTACTGTACCCTTTCCTTCTACAAACCCACATTGTTCTTCCCCTATTTCAGGTTGTATTTTCTTCCTCGCTCTTTGCATGATAATTCGTAACAAGATCTTTGTGATGTGACTCATTATACTAATTGTTCTATGTTGATCACATTCCAAGGTTCCTGATTTCTTATAGAGCTGAATATTGAAGAAGGTTGGCTGTTAAAGACAATAAAACAAAGAAAATTGAAATATTTTGGTCACTTGAAACCTCATGAAAGTTTGGAGAGAACAGTATTGGAGGGGTTGTATGCCTGGGAAGAGAGGAAGAGGAAGGCCAAAGAGAAGATGGGTGCAGGATGTGGCGGATGATCTCCAGATGATTGTATCGGACGCGGGGCATCTTGCTTATGATTGAGACGTTTTCTGCAGTGTTGTTATGGGAGCAAGGTTTTGCAAAGAACATGCTACTGAATGAATGAATGAGTATCTGTTCATGTTTGCTGTAATGGTTTATTTACAAACATCATTGGTAACTTGATGGAAGTCACTAGAGAGATTGTGTGGGTGGGGAATGCGTAAGTTGGGGATGTGTGGGTAGGTGCGGGATGTGTGGATTGGTGAGGGGATGTGTTTGTGGGTGTGGGGATGCATGTTTGGGGGGTGTGTGTTTGGCTGGGTGGTTGGGAGTGTGTGGGTGGTGGAGGATATGTGGGTGGGGAGATGTGTGTAGGTGGGGGATGTGTGTGGTTAGGGAGTGTGTGGGTGGGTGGGGCATCTATGTGTGTGGGTGGGTGCGGGATGTGTCTCATAACATGGTAATATGCATTGTTTATGTTTACAACATTCATTTGACAATGTTTTTTTTTTTCCTATTTGAATGTATCATGCACTATTTATGAACGAAAGATGAGTGATTGGAAGGGCCAAATGTAAGACTGGTCTGTGTGCCCAATTTGTTACCCTTTGAAAATAAAGTTTGTTCATTCACTATACTGTATCCTGATATTCTTCACATGCCTGGCCTTGAACATGACTCTATCTTTCTGTGTCTTCCTTTGCCTCTTTTTTGCCTAGTATTTTCCTGCATATGGCTTCTTCTTCTTCCCCCTTTGGATGTCAGTCTGATCGATGGGAAAATGAAGCTGAAATAATTTCTCTTTGCATATGTCAGAAAATCTTGCAGTAAAGTTTTAGCCATGATTTTACGAATTCCATGGTTTATGCATCAGTATATATCTTTATTTTGACTGTTATGTCCTGTGTCGAGTCTGAAGATTGCTACTTGTTCACTTCCTGTGACTTGGATGTTCTGATTCCCACTTGGTTCTATAATTGTTTCTTATAAACCTCTTGGCCTGAACAGACAGTTGTAGTCATGCCTGCAATTATGATCCACATTCCTTGATGTTGTGGGCGAGATGTTTTGCTTAAGCTCTTTGTTCTCTTTCCTCCCCCCCCCCCCCCCCCCCCCCCCCCCCCCCCCCCCCCCGTGGTTTGTGTGCGTGCACGTGGGCGCATGCACACATGCTCATGCATGCTGTCTTTCTGCCATGTTAAATGTGTTTCTTCAGAATATGTAGGTTTTCATTCCAGTTTGGTTTATAGTTTTTCTTTTCCCCTCTTGAAATGGGCTCAGTGGCTGCCTGCAGTATTGCTTTGTTTTAGACTTCCAACCACTATTTTCATTTTGCCATGCTATGTTTTTATGTTTTCACAGCACTTGTCTTCTAGCATGGCAAAACTGTCCCAATCAGTTTGTTTGTAATTCCAGTGACTTAATGACTTTTGCTCCTTTGGGGCACACTCACACTCCATTTTCATCACAAATTTTACTAACCTGTGGTCACTGCCGGCTAATTGATCTAGCACATAGTGATCTGTTTTGTGGAGGTCTGCTGTGCAGAAGGCCAGGTCTGGAGTGAAGCCCACGCCATCTTCTAGATTAGAAACTGGGTTAGTCATCCAGCTTTGATTTTATTAGATGGACATGCTCCAAAAAAAAACAACATCTTTTTCCTCAGTCCTTCACTTCACAATCTCCTCTGCTGTCAGATTCTGCGCATCTCCATCTTTCTGAGTGGCTATTAAAATCTCTTAATATCATACAGTTTGTGTCATTTAATTGCATGCTTTAAAGTGTCACAATATTAATACCTATAATTCCTGTTTGTTACAGTTCACAGATGTTTCACTGTTTGATATTGAGTTTCGTATAATTATTACCTGGTTTAAACAGCATCCTAGAAGATTATGGACATGGAGGAGTCCAGACAGCAGGATTAAAAACCAGATAGATTACATCCTGATTAGCAAAAGGTTTCGAAATGTGTTAACAGTCGTAAAAACAGTTCCAAATGCAGACTGTTACAGTGATCACAGATTAATTACAGGCACATTGAGGGTAAAGTTAAAGAAAGTCAAGTATACAGCAGGAAACCCTAAATATGACTTGTGCAAATTGAAAACTGACAAAGAAATACAAGATAATTTTAACATAGAAGTAAAGAACAAATTTGATATATTGTCTGATCTAGAGATCCTGTTTCAAGATGTAGATGATCAATGGGAAACGATGAAGAATTCAATCAGTTGCGCAGCAGAAAAAACTATTCCAAAAGTAAAGAAAGTGGGCCGTAAGACATGGATGACTGAAGAAATTTTACAACTAATGGAAACAAGACGACAGAACAAAAATAATCCTGCCAAATATGAAGAAATTCACAGAAAAGTGAGAACCTTATGTAAGGAGGCAAAAGAAACATGGCTTGAGAAAAATTGCAGAGAAATTGAAAAACAACACAACAGTAACAATGCGAAACTAATGCACAAAAGAATTCAGGAGCTTACTAATCAAAGAACATGTACATCAGCAGGCTGCCTAAAGACAAAAGATGGAAGAGTCATAATAGAAAAAGATCAGATATTACATGAATGGTCAGATTACGTGAAAAACCTGTATGACGATAACAGAGACGAACAGTATGATGTTCAAAATAATAATGAAGGATCAGCAATTTTGAAGATGGAGGTTCAGAATGCTCTTAACCATATGAAATCTGGCAAGACCCCCGGTTCAGACAGCGTCACAACAGAAATGATTAATGCTTTAGAAGAATATGGAATAGATCAAGTTACCAGTCTGCTTAATACAATATATGATACTGGAAATATACCTCAGGAGTTATGTAATTCTGTATTTATTGCAATCCCAAAGAAATCAGGAGCCTTGGAATGTGATCAATATCGAACAATTAGTATAATGAGTCACATCACGAAGATTTTGCTAAGAATTATCATGCAAAGAGTTAGGAGGAAAATACAACCTGAAATAGGAGAAGAACAATGTGGGTTTGTGGAAGGCAAGGGTACAGTAAATGCTGTGTATATACTGAGAAACATAATCGAACGTTCTATAGAAGTAAACAAAGATCTACACCTTTGCTTTATTGACTACACAAAGGCTTTTGATAAAGTGAGACATGTCAACATGATAAGGATGCTTGAAGATCTACAAATTGATGGAAAAGATCTTAGACTTGTAAAAAACATATATTGGAAACAACAAGCTGCCATAAGAGTTGATAGTGAAGTAAGCCAATATCAGCCTATTAAAAGGGGTGTGAGACAGGGATGTGTAATGTCTCCAGATCTGTTTTCCCTGTACAGTGAAAGTATTTTCAGAAATATTGAAGATATGGAAGGAATCAACATTGGGGGTCGATGCATCAATAACATTAGATATGCAGATGATACAGTCTTGATTGCAGACAATGAACAGGACCTGTAAAATTTAGTAGATGCGATTGTTACACACAGTGAACAACTAGGGTTAGAATTAAATTGTAAAAAGACACAGATTATGGTCGTCACTAGGAAGGACGAAATACCACAATGTAATATACAAGTAAATGGGAATATTCTTCAACAAGTGAGCAGGTACAATTATCTCGGAACAGTAATAACATCTGATGGGAGATGCCTTGAAGAGATTAGAACAAGAATCGCCATGGCAAAAGTAGCCTTTAGCAAGATGAAAAACATATTGACCAATAAAAAGATGTCAATTGAAACAAGAAAAAGAGTGTTGAGATGCTACATTGAACCTGTACTTTTGTATGGATGTGAAGCATGGACAATGAGCAGTCAGGCTGAAAAACATCTGATGGCTGTAGAGATGTGGTTTCTGAGGAAAATGCAAAGAATACCATGGACAGCCAGAAAGACCAATGAACAAGTCCTTCAAGAAACAAATGAAGATCGTAAATTGATTAGAGAAATTAGACGTAGACAGTCACAATTTTTTGGGCATGTTATGAGAAGAAATGGATTGGAGAATTTGGTGACAACTGGTAAGATCGAGGGGAACAGACCAAGGGGAAGACCTAGAAGCAAGTACCTGGATGGCTTAGCCTTGTGGCATGGTCGAGACAGAAACACTGAGCTGATCCACGACTCTGGTGATCGAGTGAGATGGCAGAACATGACCGCCCACGCTTACCGGCATGGCACATGATGGATGGATAATTATTAGAACTCCTCAATTTATCCTTTGTGGTCTAAATGTATTGCCTTATTAGTAGTCCCCATCAACATGGATTTTTGTGGATTTGTTTTCCCTAGCATTTGACTGTCCTTAATCTACCTACAAGGCAGCAGGTTTTTGTCTCACTTCTTCTGGTCCCTGTTGGTTGACCAGTCTGAGACGGGAGATCCAACCAGTAGTTACTCTAATGTCGGCATGGAAACATGCAAACTCTCTACCATTTTAAGATGGAGACACAACAGAGAGTCCACACAAGGCTAATTTCTCGATTCCACCTCTTCTGTGGATGTACCCCATATTTTTCTGTTGTCATATCTCTGTGTCAATCAAGATGTAAAGGACGCTGTTCCACATCATGAAGCATATTGGGTATGCATATGGTGCTGGCCCCATATTTTTATTCACCAATTAGTACTTGTTGGGTGTTACCAGTATCAATCTGAATACCTTTACATTCCAGAACATTTCCTGTTACCCAGTTTAGGCTCGGTTGCCGTTGTTTTTAAATGCCCGCCTCAATGGGAACTCAGCATAGACTGGTAGACAACATGTTAGTCACTATGCTGCTTAGGCTGCCGTTATCCCTGCATATCTTTATATAGTGATTGATAAAGCATGTATATATGTATCTTTAAAGAGTACTCTTTTGGAAGGTAAGGGGTTTTAATATTTTAATAACACGTATCACATATTGTGTTATTTTGTTAACATTTTCATTTACTTTTTAAATTACAGCTTTATAATCCATTGACGAAGAAAAAGAAACCTGCTGGAACGGTATGTCTGTCATTCTCATTCTTTATTTGTGTCTCTCAACTGTCTTATCATCGTAATTTTGTAATGATAATAAAGAACATACATTGCTCTACAAAAGCGAAAGAAGTTAAAACCGTGGGGATTAGAACAGATAGAAAAACACAAGTAACAGTACTAAGAGTGTGCATGTTTCCCATGACAACATATGGTGCGAAACTGACGTTTAACAAACCATCTAAAAGCTTATATGCACCTTTGAATATTAGTGCTGCAGAAGAATACTTAACATTCATTGGATGAAAAAGAGAACAAACAGATCTATGAAACAAGAGTTCGGTGTTGTAGAATGCGGGTTATTCAGATAAATAAAATTGAGTAAATTGAAATATTTTGTGCTGACCCATCACTGTAGATTTGGATCCAGAGGTCCAGTAGGTATTCTTCACCAAGGAAACTGAGAGTGGCTGTTCTGCATTGTACTGTTCTTCCTTGTCACTTTTGTCATGATTTGTAGTGAAGTTTTTTTTTGTGCGCTCGCTCGCTTTGAACTCAAGCGTATTCCATACACACTGTTTATAGTAGCAATGGACTGAATTTTGCGTGTGGATTAGCTTTCCCTATTAACAGTGTCCCTCACCATCAGGCGAACTCACTCCGACTTCAGAGGTACTTGTAATTAACGTCCCCACGTCAAGGACGACAGTTCAACATTTTAGTCCAGCTGTCCGGTGTAGGGGTTGAACTGCTAACCTCGGCATTAGCACAACGGATGTTTAAGAACACGCGTTCTTACCCATTCAGCCATGCGGACCTGCAGACAGTTTGTTCTTCTTTCGTTCGCGTGAAATATGTCTATAACTGCAATGTTGTCTCTTGTATGCATTTAACTGTCTTTTTTAGTTCACACAGCAGTCCATAGAGTTTATCATCCACTGTTGTCTCTCTAGGCCATTAGGTTTGCCTAGATATGTTGTATTTTGGGCAGTCTTGGAGTATGTGCTCTGCTGTCTGCGATGCCAATCCACATGTGCACATGGCTGATTCACCAATCTTGAATTTTGTATACATATGGTTGCGTAATCTTTTGTGTCCTGTTCTGAGGTGCAGAATAATGACTTGTTCTGGTCAGTCCATAATGTGGTTGTCATCTTGAGCAGGTTTTGGTGGCGTTCTGACTGATTTGATCATTCTTTTCTTTTGGTGGTTTGTAATGGGTCCATCAGGCTGTTCTTCTTTTGCTCCTTCCGTAGCCAATCGATCAGCTCTGTCGTTTCCGGGTACTCCACAGTGGTATGGTATCCACTGTATGGTGAGCTTATGCTGACTGCTAAGTTCAGAAAGTAGTGTCCTTAGTACTGGCAATTTCCCATACAGGAGCACCTTGAGTACTGATTTTGCATTTGTAAATAGCACCACAGATTGTGTACCATTGCTGATATTTAGTAATTTCTCTGGTGCTATCTTGATTGCCTCAATTTCAGCATCATAGTTATGGCAGTACTTTCTTGTTGGAACTCTGGCCGTGTCCCGAGTATTATTTGAGTATTCTATGTACACTCCCGCTCCTCCATTTCGAACCGCATTTTGTGCTGAAACACATGTGTAGACTCGGATCCAGAGGTCCTGTGGGTATTCTTCATCAAGCTGAGAGTGGCTGTTCTGTGCTGTACACTGTTCTGTTCTTCCTTGTCAAATATTCCTCTCACTTTCGTGTGGATTTGTAGTGATTGTCTATGTTCATCTTTCCATTGAGTTCGCTCTGGAATAGTTGTCAGGGGGATACCAACTGTGGGCAGATCGATGGTTTCTCTGCAGAGTCATTTGGCCTGGTGGATAAAACTACTTTTCAACCTCCCCATAGCTAAGTTTTCAAATCTGTTCTTCATAGGGTGACCTGGCAAGCTGAGGAGCTTTTCTGCTTGTATTAGTGTTTTCGTATCTCTGCATTTTCTCCCATCTACTCCATTTCCACTATAGGGGTTGATCTCATCCCTCCTGTGGGGACTCTAAGTGCACTTGTAGTGTGGTTTTTGATGCTGAACACCACGCAGTTGACCCGTATTTCAGGTGTAGTCGTATGCTTTGTTGATAAACTTTGCTAAGTATTTTCCCACTGGCTCCCCATGCGTTCCACTTAGCTTTCTCAGGATGGCTATTTTCCTTCTGGCTTTTGCTACTGCTTTGTTGATGTGCTTTCTCCATGTCAGCCTGTCATCAAATGTTACTCCAAGGTATGTTGGTTCTTTATCTTCTCTTAGGGGTGTTCCATTTATCTGGCTGATTCCTGCCTTTTGTTTTGGAGAGAGGGTAAATAGGGTGGTGCTGCACTTGTCAGTGTTTATGCTGACACACCATCTATTTGCCCATGCAACAAATGTATCTACAGCTCTTTGTAACGATCTGGTGGCCACTGATGTATGTTCTTTTGTGCTCCATAGAACCAAGTCATCAGCATACATTGCCGCTTTAATTCCATGCGGTAGATTAGCAACAAGATCATTGATGAAGATTAGAAAAAGTGTAGGGGACAAGACTCCGCCCTGGGGAACACTGTGACGCAGTAGTACTTTCTTGCTCTTAAGTCCGTCTATCTGTACTCTGGCTCTTCTGTTGTCAATCAATCAATCAATCGTGCCATGCCAGAAAGCGTGGACAGTCATGACTCACCATTTCACTTGATCACCAGCTCAGTGATCAGCTCAGTGTTCCTGTCTCGTCCAAGCCATCCTTGATCTGTTCCCTTCGGTCTTACGAGTTGTCACTAAGTTCTCCAATCCATTTCTTCTCATAACAAGTATGCTTTTACCCATTTGTACATTCTTCCATTGACTTTACAGTTTCTCAGTTTCTTCATCAGACCCTCTTTCCAGACTTTGTCAAAGGCTTTCTTCAGATATATCCATGCTGCAAGTACCAGCTTTTTCTCTTGGAATGCATCCTCACTTTCTTGAGAGAGGTATGTTGTCTGATCTTCCATAGAGTAGCATTGCCTAAAGCCAGCCTGCTGTGGCACAAGGATGTTTTCACTTTCAATGTACCACTGCAGTCTGTGATTGATGGTGCGCTCCATTGTTTGCAGAGACAGCTGGTGAGGCTAATTGGTCTGTAGCTGGAGGCAATGGAACTATCTTTCCCTGATTTTAGGAGGGGTATCATGATTGCTTCTCTCCAGGCTTGTGGAACACTGCCCAAGGACCAGCTGTTATTGAAGATCTGCAACAGTTTTGGTTGCTTTGGCCTCTATTCCTAGGTTCCTGATCATTTCATTGGAATACCATCAGCTCCTGGTGACTTTCTCATTTTCAGTTTTGATATGGCTAGTTCCAGTTCGCTGATTGTGATCGGTGCCTCCAGAACTTCATGTAATGTCTTAAGTTTAAGAGTCTGATACTCAGCCCTTTCCATGTAAACTTCAATTTGGGAAGCAGTGATGTTAATTTTTACAAGGGTCAGTATCCCACCCTTTCGCCTGTCCTTTCGGTCAGATCGGTAACACTGGTAGCGTCTGATTTTGAAGGCTATATTTTCGTTGAGGTGAGTTTCTTGCAAGCAACATACGCTGACTTTTTCTTGGTCCAAGATGTTTTCTAGTTCTATGTTTTGTTGCTGACTCCCTCAGCAGGGACCTGCTGTAATAGGTTGCCAGTCTTTCCTTCACAAGCGTCAAGCCCAGGCACTAAATCTTTGTCCTACTGCGCCCATGTCATCACCAGCACACTTTTCATTAGTTGTTGTATGTAAATACATGGGGCATTTCTTAATCACCACATATGACTCTTAAATGTCACCTGCCATTTAGTCATTAAATAAATAGAGACATTTAAAAATGGTACGGTATATATATATATATTTTTGTTTTTTCAGATTCATGTTTTGAGCTTTCATGTTGAAACACAGAAAACTTTTATTGATTACATCAGAGGCGGGTGAGTTAACAACGTAGATTTATATCATAAGAGTGATATGTTGAGTTTATGTATCCTACATTTTACACATGTATGTGTGACCATTTATTTTGACAGTTTTTATATTAGCTAACTTGCTTTGTGCATGTACTTCAAATAGATGTTCTGTACTCATTCTTGAGTTCATTTGTGACAAGACATTCCTTTATAAAATTGTAAATTTGATTCTAGATAAAAGTGGTATTTTCATCAACAACAATTTACACCGTAAACACCCTATATAAAATTCAGTAATGTAATAAAGAATTACGCGAATCATGTGATGGCTGAAATATCTAGAAATTTACTTGTTTTCAGTTAAACTGAAACCAAATCAGGGTTTTTAACATAGATTTGGTACTATAAAAAAAATGCCAGAATTTCACTTCTGAAATGGTTACAGAGATGTTTAGAAGCATAATAATTCTGGACTCACTTAGAGTATAACATAACTGTGATGTTTATTGCTGAACATTTCTATTGACAGCATGCAGATGAACTTTACAGTTGCTGTAGACTTCACAGCTTCAAATGGCAACCCACAGTCTCCAACTTCCTTACACTACATCAACCCCTACCAGATGAACCAGTATGCTGCAGCTATTTCTGCTGTTGGAGAGATCATACAGGATTATGATAGGTAAGCTTGGCGACTGTTCTGTCACATGTGTGCAGGAGATTGCTGGCTTATCAGTCACAATTAAATGAAGTAAACGTTAGCAACCTTTCAGCCAGAGGACATTATAACTAGACAATCTCTTGTCTGGAACCCACAAGAAAAACAAAATAGTGGGAGACCTAAATACACATGGAGAAGAGAATTACAGACAGAGATGAACAGTATTGGGAGGACATGGAGGGAGCTGCAGGAGAAAAGAAGAAAAGAGCAGGGGTCAACAAGAAAGAAAGAAAAAGCAGAATTATAGAGTAAGTCAGTGGTTCTCAACCATTTTTGGCCCGTGCCCACCTTCACCATATTTTCAGAACATCATTCTCCCCCCCCCCCCCCCCCCCCCGTATATTCCTGCCTCCTAAAAATCCCCCCCCTACACAGTATACGTACCAATGGAAGCTAAATTTAATAGCACATACTAAAACAAGTCTAGACGTCTACATAAAACGTGATTTGCGGGGGTCTACTTACGTTATAAAATGAATTTCAGAAGGGTGAGACGTACAGAACAGAAAAGTATGAAGGGAAAAACAATATCAAGTAATCGGTTCTTGTATTATCGCGGTCTTGAAATAATCTTAATTCCCCCTGGAAACCCTAAAATTCCCCCCTGGGGGGGAATTCCCTCACCGGTTGAGAACCACTGGAGTAAGTGGATACGAGTTGAAAGTGAAAAAAAAACCTATAAATGACATTTAGTATGTGATATAATTGAATTTAGTAATAGTGAGAGGTCTGTATATGTAAGGCAGAAGGACTCTTATTATCATTGACGTAACAAAATTTAGCCGGTCTCTCTGGCCGAGGGGTTACAACACTTTCTCCATAATCCTGTTTATCACGCAGAGTCTCGTAGCGGGCGAGAGCTGGAAGCGGTTCGACCCCCGCTGGTGACTTGCGGGATAACTGAGCCGGCCGCTCAGAAAGCAATGGCAAACTACTGAGCGTAATCTTGCCAAGAAATCAACAGACAGCTGAAAGATGCTGCTGTTGACAGTGATGTCATGTAAGGGATATGTGAATTTAAAAAAAAAAAAATTTAAGATAATATAAAAAAGGTGATTTGAAACATTTTACCAAATTTACTCTAATTATGTAAAATGAGTTATGTACTATTTGTTTTCTGCAGTGATAAAATGTATCCAGCTTTAGGATTTGGTGCAAGAATGCCGGATGGGTCTGTGTCTCATGAGTTTGCCTTGGTATGTATACTTTAGTTTTGTCTATAACTTCCAAATTTTACCTTCGCTCACCTGGGTGTCTCTCCTAATCTCTCCTTCGGTGTAATTGCGTTGTGCCTGTTTACAGCAGGGCTGCGATATTTGTAAATTTCGGCCGACACATCTGACTTCTTCAGGCATTTGTTGACCAGGTTAACCTTCCTGGTGGTGATGACTCTAATCCTTCCAATTAGACTAGCACACACTCATTAACTTAGGTACATTAAGCAAGATATCATGTGGCTGTATTAACCTAGGTACATTAAGCAAGATATCATGTGGCTGTATTAACTTAGGTACATTAAGCAAGATATCATGTGGCTGTATTAACTTAGGTACATTAAGCAAGATATCATGTGGCTGTATTAACTTAGGTACATTAAGCAAGATATCATGTGGCTGTATTAACTTAGGTACATTAAGCAAGATATCATGTGGCTGTATTAACTTAGGTACATTAAGCAAGATATCATGTGGCTGTATTAACTTAGGTACATTAAGCAAGATATCATGTGGCTGTATTAACTTAGGTACATTAAGCAAGATATCATGTGGCTGTATTAACTTAGGTACATTAAGCAAGATATCATGTGGCTGTATTAACTTAGGTACATTAAGCAAGATATCATGTGGCTGTATTAACTTAGGTACATTAAGCAAGATATCATGTGGCTGTATTAACTTAGGTACATTAAGCAAGATATCATGTGGCTGTATTAACTTAGGTACATTAAGCAAGATATCATGTGGCTGTATTAACTTAGGTACATTAAGCAAGATATCATGTGGCTGTATTAACTTAGGTACATTAAGCAAGATATCATGTGGCTGTATTAACTTAGGTACATTAAGCAAGATATCATGTGGCTGTATTAACTTAGGTACATTAAGCAAGATATCATGTGGCTGTATTAACTTAGGTACATTAAGCAAGATATCATGTGGCTGTATTAACTTAGGTACATTAAGCAAGATATCATGTGGCTGTATTAACTTAGGTACATTAAGCAAGATATCATGTGGCTGTATTAACTTAGGTACATTAAGCAAGATATCATGTGGCTGTATTAACTTAGGTACATTAAGCAAGATCTCATGTGGCTGTATTAACTTAGGTACATTAAGCAAGATATCATGTGGCTGTATTAACTTAGGTACATTAAGCAAGATATCATGTGGCTGTATTAACTTAGGTACATTAAGCAAGATATCATGTGGCTGTATTAACTTAGGTACATTAAGCAAGATATCATGTGGCTGTATTAACTTAGGTACATTAAGCAAGATATCATGTGGCTGTATTAACTTAAGTACATTAAGCAAGATATCATGTGGCTGTATTAACTTAGGTACATTAAGCAAGATATCATGTGGCTGTATTAACTTAGGTACATTAAGCAAGATATCATGTGGCTGTATTAACTTAGGTACATTAAGCAAGATATCATGTGGCTGTATTAACTTAGGTACATTAAGCAAGATATCATGTGGCTGTATTAACTTAGGTACATTAAGCAAGATATCATGTGGCTGTATTAACTTAGGTACATTAAGCAAGATATCATGTGGTTGTATTAACTTAGGTACATTAAGCAAGATATCATGTGGCTGTATTAACTTAGGTACATTAAGCAAGATATCATGTGGCTGTATTAACTTAGGTACATTAAGCAAGATATCATGTGGCTGTATTAACTTAGGTACATTAAGCAAGATATCATGTGGCTGTATTAACTTAGGTACATTAAGCAAGATATCATGTGGCTGTTTGTTTTTTCACTCAGTAAGTATTTGATAAATAAACTAGAGAACAAGGTGACAAGTGGCAAGAATGAGTGGAAAAGAACTTGAGGAAGGCAGAGAAATAAATATCTGGATGGACTGGCCACACGGCATGGTCGAGACAAAAATACAGAGCTGGTCTACAATTCTGGTGATCATGTGAGATGGCAAAATATGACCGCCCACCTTATCGGCATGGCACATGATGATGCGTTAGATGTCGGTATGGGTTGCCAATATGTCCATGTTTGTAAAATGGTAGGTCAGTGTCTGGACAGGAAAAGAAGCAAGAAAGGGAAGTGGTCACTCACCTCAGTAAGCATGGACCTAGAATATGTGGTCTAAAGCTTCATGTCTCTATGGCAGTAGGAGGGAAATGTTATGGATGAAATGTTGATGAGGTATATGTGCTTGGGTAATGTTGATGAGGTATATGTGCTTGGGTAATGTTGATGAGGTATATGTGCTTGGGTAATGTTGATGAGGTATATGTGCTTGGGTAATGTTGATGAGGTATATGTGCTTGGGTAATGTTGATGAGGTATATGTGTTTGGGTAATGTTGATGAGGTATATGTGCTTGGGTAATGTTGATGAGGTATATGTGCTTGGGTAATGTTGATGAGGTATATGTGCTTGGGTAATGTTGATGTGGTATATGTGCTTGGGTAATGTTGATGAGGTATATGTGTTTGGGTAATGTTGATGAGGTATGTGTGCTTGGGTAATGTTGATGAGGTATGTGTGCTTGGGTAATGTTGATGAGGTATGTGTGCTTGGGTAATTTGATGAGGTATGTGTGCTTGGGTAATGTTGATGAGGTATGTGTGCTTGGGTAATGTTGATGAGGTATGTGTGCTTGGGTAATGTTGATGAGGTATGTGTGCTTGGGTAATGTTGATGAGGTATATGTGCTTGGGTAATGTTGATGAGGTATATGTGCTTGGGTAATGTTGATGAGGTATATGTGCTTGGGTAATGTTGATGAGGTATATGTGTTTGGGTAATGTTGATGAGGTATATGTGCTTGGGTAATGTTGATGAGGTATATGTGCTTGGGTAATGTTGATGAGGTATATGTGCTTGGGTAATGTTGATGAGGTATATGTGCTTGGGTAATGTTGATGAGGTATATGTGCTTGGGTAATGTTGATGAGGTATATGTGCTTGGGTAATGTTGATGAGGTATATGTGTTTGGGTAATGTTGATGAGGTATGTGTGCTTGGGTAATGTTGATGAGGTATGTGTGCTTGGGTAATGTTGATGAGGTATGTGTGCTTGGGTAATTTGATGAGGTATGTGTGCTTGGGTAATGTTGATGAGGTATGTGTGCTTGGGTAATGTTGATGAGGTATGTGTGCTTGGGTAATGTTGATGAGGTATGTGTGCTTGGGTAATGTTGATGAGGTATGTGTGCTTGGGTAATGTTGATGAGGTATATGTGCTTGGGTAATGTTGATGAGGTATATGTGCTTGGGTAATGTTGATGAGGTATATGTGCTTGGGTAATGTTGATGAGGTATATGTGCTTGGGTAATGTTGATGAGGTATATGTGCTTGGGTAATGTTGATGAGGTATATGTGCTTGGGTAATGTTGATGAGGTATATGTGCTTGGGTAATGTTGATGAGGTATATGTGCTTGGGTAATGTTGATGAGGTATATGTGCTTGGGTAATGTTGATGAGGTATATGTGCTTGGGTAATGTTGATGAGGTATATGTGCTTGGGTAATGTTGATGAGGTATATGTGCTTGGGTAATGTTGATAAGGTATATGTGCTTGGGTAATGTTGATGAGGTATATGTGCTTGGGTAATGTTGATGAGGTATATGTGCTTGGGTAATGTTGATGAGGTATATGTGCTTGGGTAATGTTGATGAGGTATATGTGCTTGGATAGAAGAGGGAAAACTAGTAACACCTCTTGTGTAAATTAATTGCCACAGAAATCAAATCTGCACAAATATAGAATACACACAGTGTTTTTGGAGCATTTCCAACTTCTGTGTTAGTCTTATGCTTGAATCTGCCGCGAACACTTGGATTCTTTATGCCAGCATTGAATAAACATGTTGTTTAAAATTCATTTGTTTGACATTGTATCTGTTAGCAATTCATTTAAAATTGTGATTCTGTAAGTGAATTTCAACTTGAACTGATTATAACGTCCGTCTAACCTTGTGTAATTTTTAGAATTTTCAACCAGACAATCCATTCTGCTCAGGTGTTGATGGCATTTTGGCAGCATACTATCATGCCATTAATAACGTCCAGCTTTATGGGCCAACTAACTTTGCTCCTGTGATCAACCATGTTGCCAGGTACAAGCTAGTTATAAATGTGTGGAGTGTGTTAGTGATATGAAGTTATGTTTAAAAATTGTTTTATCAGCGGGCTGTGTAAATGTATCAGTCTGCTGGTCACCTTATTTCTTGTAATAACCCCTCTCTGACTGATTTGTTCATTCTTTATGGACTGAATAGTGATGATTGTCATCTTCACACTATGGACATAGTCATCTTCACACTATGGACATATCCATAGGTGCTCTGATCTCCTCTTTAACATCCTTACTAGCATATATCTACTGCTCACACCAGTTATGTGTTGATTAATCAGATGTCTTGTGCCATTGACAAATTGTTCATGTTTGACGGTTCCCTGCTTCACTTCCTATCTCCTTTACTCTGGACAAAGTAGCAGATTCCCAAGGTGTCCTTACAGTCATCTGTTCGTCCTGCATTTTTTATGGCATTGATGATGTCTGATCTATCCATTGCCCTTCCCTCCTCGATCACTGCCATTACGAATTGATTTAATCAGGAACTGGAGATGACTTTGTTCCATGCCTTTAGAGAAATCTAATTCTGAGCATCTTCGTCATTATGCAGAATATGGCAGCAGATATCATGGTTGATCCTCCCTATGTTAGCCAGACTGTCTGTTTCTGAGGTGTCCCATTAGGGCATGAAGAGAGATTTTCATTTGTGTGGCATCTCACCTTGACACATCAATTCCCCCGAATCCTCATAAAAACCTCTAATATTAGAGAGCTGAATTGAAAAAGTGACTTCGCATAACATATTATATTTCAAGATAGCGCATAATTATAGAAGTAGATAGTTTGTTTACCACCATTCACCAAAGAGCTGTGTGGGTGGTAGTGTAGTTCCTGACAGGGTTTCCCCCAAGCCAGACAGTTGTCAGATAAGGGCCATGCCAGATAGAGACAAAAGTCTTGTCACTTTGCATATAGAATTGGGGACGGTCAAAGGCTAAACATGGCAGACATGACAGGCTGTGACAATAGAATGTTATTGTATTATTGGAGTTGCCAGCTCCATGGCAAACGGGTCACAGACGCAGTTTGTAATACCGCGTTCGAAATACAGCTGTGTTGGTTTTGTATGAAATGGTATGGGTGCCGGTCAATTCAGAAAGCAATGACAAACTACTGAACTAAACTTGCCCAGGAATCACGAACAGGAAAATAATGCTGTGGTTAATTGCTGCGTCTGTAAAGGATATGCAACTAAATGTTTTTTAATTATAGGAGTTACGAACAAAACATTGTTGATGCAACTACAACGAACACTTGATCTTGTAATTTACTTCTACTATAATTAACCACAGTCACCATGGTGATGCAGTGGTTAGTGCACTCGCCTCCCAGCACGAGTCCTTTGTTTAGTCCACAGAAGTTGCAGGTTGCACTTTTCCCCACCAGCGCAGCCAAGTTCTGTGAAAGGAAAGGCTACCAACATTACACTGACTCCATTACCCCGCATGTAACAATAGGTTATGGAGAATATGGGTTTCACAAGTATGCCTTGTGTTTGCGAATAGTACTTACTTTACTTAATATATGTTTTTTTCTCGTATATCCTATTTTCAGGACATCGCTGTCAACACCAGCATTTTACTGCTGTTGTTGATTTCCTAGCAAGATTATACTCAGTAGTTTGCCATTGCTTTCTGAGCGACCGGCTCACATACCCCCGTAAGTAAGCAACGCGATGCGATCCGCTACCGAATCTCACGCAGCTGCGTTAGTTACCCTGCGTGGATATACGGGATTATGGAGTAGGTCGTTAATCCCTAAGCCAGGGAGACTGGCTACTTAATATTGACCATTATATATTTTGTTTTCATATATTTTATGTTGGTATATTTTTCCCATCAGATTTGCTTCTGCAGTCAGAGATGGTTCAGAGTACTTTGTCCTGCTTATTATTACAGATGGCATCATTACAGACATGCATCAGACTAAGGCAGCCATTGTCGCTGTAAGTGAAATTCCATGCCATTGAAATATTGGTGGTTACTTGAAACCAAGTTACAGTATTGTAGTTAGTCACTGACTTTTGCAGTAACTGGGTAATGTAGATTATGGCTATTGGTGTGATGCGTAAAGAGATAGCATTGGGAATGATTAGTAGTGTGACTCTTCGCTGGCTGTTGAACGATGGGACGGAGCGCATATGGGAATGCCCTGAGTGCAGTGATGATGGTTCTTAGCTCAACTCAACTGTGTAAAGAGACATGTGCACTCTTAAAGGTGCTCACTCTCCTCTCATATATCACAAAAGAGGAGAGTCAAAACTCTGCACAAACTCTGTTTGCAGCAATGAGAATCCCAGTTTGCGTACCAGAATCACAAATGAAAATCTTGCACCTTATGCACCTTAATCATGCATGAGAATCCCAACATGTATATAACAGAATCACAAATGAGAATTCCAATATGTATATACCCCATTCACAAATGAGAATATCAATGTGTATTTACCCCATTCACAAATGAGAATATCAATGTGTATTTACCCTATTCACAAATGAGAATATCAATGTGTATTTATCCCATTCACAAATGAGAATATCAATGTGTATTTACCCCATTCACAAATGAGAATATCAATGTGTATTTACCCTATTCACAAATGAGAATATCAATGTGTATTTACCCTATTCACAAATGAGAATATCAATGGGTATTTACCCCATTCACAAATGAGAATATCAATGTGTATTTATCCCATTCACAAATGAGAATATCAATGTGTATTTACCCTATTCACAAATTAGAATATCAATGTGTATTTATCCCATTCACAAATGAGAATATCAATGTGTATTTACCCCATTCACAAATGAGAATATCAATGTGTATATACCAGTACCACAAATGAGAATTAAGTGTATATATACCAGAATGTAACAGAGAGAGCGAGAGAGAGAGACACACACACGCACGCACACACACACACAAAATAAATATTCTCTGTGGGCTTGTTTTTCATTTTGAAATTCCAGCTTGGAGTGATTCCTTTCATGCTATATTTTTTAATTATCAACTGCCAAAGGATTTGTAACTTGTTCTCTTGTTTTTTGGTCCTTGTTTGAAAAGCAAGGCTTTTGATTGATTATCCAAGGGTCAAGGAAGTATAACCATTTTGGCTTTCTTATTTTGTAAAAATCGTCGTCCGCAACTGGACTAATACCAGGAATTTTGCAAGTTAAAGGCAAATGCCGCAATTCTAATTCACCCTTTCCCCTTCCAGACTGTAAGCAAATTGTTCAACACTAGTGAAATATCTGCTGTGACCAAACGAACAATAAATGAAACACAAAGTTCTGACAAATATTCAGTAATTGTTTATTACTTTCATATGAATGCTTGCTTAATGCTTTCTTTGTCTGAAACAGGCATCCATTTTGCCTATGTCGATCATCATTGTTGGAGTGGGAAATGCAGATTTTACTGGTAAGTTTAACTGGGCAATGTAGGTCTATATATATGTCATTGTAAGCTAGATTTGTTTTGTATATCTGTTCACTAATAAGATATACATTAAAAAGTTTTATTTACACTTATTTTTTGACACTCACTCACTTTGAACTCAAGAGTTTGTAATCCCACATACCCGTGTTCTTCTTCTTCTTTTTCTTCTTCTTCTTCTGCGTTCATCCGGAGTTTGTTTTTTTCAGACGTGATTGCGTTGTGCCTGTTTACAGCATAGCTGCATTCTTGCGCCATTAGGCCAACACACCTGACTTCTGTGGGCATTTGTTGACAGGGTTAACCTTCCCGGGAATACCCGTGTTCGAAACACAGCTGCAGGTGATATGGCAGCAGACCGCCTTGCATTGGTTTTTATGAAATGGTATTGGTTCCGGTTGTTCAGAAAGCACACTAGAGGGACAGATTGTAGTACTGCAACTCTGGACATAAAAGCAGCCTTATATTATGAAATGTAATTTCGTTGTTATCTTTTTTCCAGCAATGGACGAGTTGGATGGAGATGATGTCAGGCTGTCATGGCAAGGTCGAATTGCAGAAAGAGATATTGTCCAGGTATTTACTGGACTTTATTTTTACTTTTACTTTATTAATTAAATGTGGCCACATGTGTTCTGTTTAATACTATCTTTCTTTGTTTTTTGATTGTATTTGTCATTTCTGAGGATTAATCCAGAGGCAAATTAAATAGGATTCTGCTTGTGGATTTACATTTCGTTAACTTTTCTTAGAAAATTCTGAAATGTAAACTTGCCAAGAGATCACAACAGCAAAAAATGCTGGTGTTGACTGCAACATCCTGTAACGGATATGCAACTAACTTAGTCAACACACAAAAAGCTTCTTTTCTAGGACTTCCTGGAATGTGATATGCCTGGATAGTCATGCTTAAGGGTCCCACAGTAATCTGCCATCATATAGTCATCCCAATGTACCTGGTATCTCTCTACCATTGTTTTTATACCTTTGTGAAATCTTTCACCTTGCTTCTCACTAAAGTCACCAAGATTCACTGGAAGAAATGTAAATGGTTATAGAGGTAGTGCAATTTAATGCTCATGTTGCATCCAAGCTTTCAAAAACTTGACAGCATGTTTTCAACTAATTCAAAATAATTGTCTGCTTTAAAGTTACCCAGAAAGTTTTGCACAGCTAAAACAAATGATGACCAGGCTGTGGACTGTTAAGTTCATTGAATCAATAAAATCTGGATCATTTATTAACTTTCTAATTTGAAATCCATCAAAAATTTCCAGCTTTAAGTTTGTCTATGCTCAATTCCGAAAACGTTCTGCATAAGTAATTTAAACAAGTACCATTTTTGTTCAGTGCCTTAACAAATTGCTTCATCAAGTCAAGCATTATATGTAATGCTGACATAAGAACTCTTTTTCAATTAATGAGAGATTTGTTGACAATATTTTCTTCTTCAACTTTAAATTCATCCCTCAACGGCCACTGTTTCTTTGTCCAGTGTGTATATTTTGCCCTGCTATCCCGCAAACATATAAAGCATGGATATTTGGTGAATTCCCTTTGCTGGCCAAGCAAGAAGTTCATTTTAAGATCTGCACAAACCATCCAGTTATGTTCTAAATACTTCAATTTTTCCAGAACTGTGTTTATTGTAACATACTCCTCATTCATTGTAGTAGAATGAGCAATTGGAATTGAGCCATGTTTGCTGCCATTGTGTAAGAGAACAACTTTCAAATTTCTGTTAGAGCTGTCAATGAAAAGTCGTCATTCATCTGGTGTATAACTTACAACCATTTCTTTTACAAGACCTCCTACATTAGTACAAAACACAAAGTTGTTTTCTTTACAAAAGAATGGAAGAAAACCTTGCTCTCTACTGTGATAAAATGTAACCTTTGTTTCAACAGTCCGTAATGTTTTTTCTTTCAATCTTGAAGCCAAAAGTTCTGAAGATTCCTTGGAGAGATAGATCTAGGATTAGATCATTCAGTTCACTCTGGTCGAATCATTGAGCAGCTGAAAATCATCTTCGAAATCACTATCACTGTCGCCTGTCATTCCACATGCCACTGCTATCTCATCTTCTAGCAAGGAATCTGAAATCTGACTGAAAATTGGAATTGGTATGCCATCTTCTGTGGAACAGGTCATTTAGCAGAATCTAAAACTGGATATTTCAATTTTTTTTGTTGTATTCATTATTCAACAAATTTCTAACCGTAATGCGATGAGAGGGTTGTTTATCAGAAAATCTTGCTATAAATCTTTTAACAACCGTCCGTGTGTATCGACTGCCATTTCAAAACACTTGTTCAACCAAAAAAATTATTTCTTCCGCTGAAAACACCATTGTTTGAAGTGCAAAAAATTACTCCAGCAGATGGCAGCCAATCACTGCATATTGCTTCATGATGGACTGTGGAGCACATTTTTTTATGACATCATGTACTTCATTTATTAAAACTGATTTACATACAAAGTGTAGTGAGAATTTACAAACACCCTGTATATATATATATATATATATATGTGTGTGTGCGAGCGAGCGAGTTAGTTAGTTAGTTAGTTAGTTAGTTTGTGAAGAAAAGAACCCATTTACATGCCTTACAGTGCATTAGGCATATGGAGCTATACTAATATCTTCATTGACCAGCTGGCACTCACTGGGTCATGTGATCAGTGTCAGGCCAATAACCTTTATCTCCCAAGACATTTTCTGGTACTCATTATAGGCTGGGTCATTCTGGGAGACCAGGTCAGTCTGAAAAATCTGCCCCAGTTTGGAAATTAAAATCATGACCATCGGGCCAGCAGACGAGTGGGAAGCCTCTACGCTACTGTGACTCATGGGGGGTGGGTGTTTGCATCTGTATGAGAGAGATAAAAATTGATTGATTATAATTCTTTCTGTGTTGCAGTTTGTTCCATTTCGGAACTTCCTGAGTGGTGGAAACATGCATGTGTCTCGGGCATTTCTTGCTAAAGAAGTCCTGGCTGAGATACCGGATCAGATTCTTTCATACATGCACCGCTACAATATCAAACCTAAGCCACCGAAACCTAGCCCTACTTTAGGACCCAGTAGTGCAGCAGATCGGGAACGGAGACAGAGTATTCCGCCCTACTCACAGAATACGCCGATGGAACCTCCACCCCCATATCGTCCTTAAAATATGGGTCGGCCATTCAGCTTTACAGTTATTGTCACCATGTCCAGCTGACTCATTCTGCACTTGGGAATTTATGGTGCTTTTAGCAATTACTCCCTGCATGGCCGAAGCATTTTTAGCTTTTCGTAACTCTTCTTTCTCAAACAGTTGTTTCATAAATACACTTTGCTCTCATTAGTACTATCTCAGATAGCTGTTACTTTAACATACTGTCCTAGCTGTTGTTATTTTGACTTCTGTCTGACAGTTGTTACATTAATACACTTTGTTCTCATTAGTACTGTGACTCCTGTTTTCAATAGTTGTTACTATAAAGTTGTAACTATAACACACTGCCCTAGCTTTTGTTATTTTGTCCTCTGTCTCAGATAGTTGCTACTTTTACACATAATCAGTTGTGATTTATTCCTTTGACTCCCTCAGTGTCTGATTGTTGTTACTTTAATACATTTTGTCCAGTTTATGGACTCCTGCCTCTGATAGTTGTTATAATAACACACTGTCCTAGTTCATTACTTTCACTCCTCTTTTCTCAGATGTTACTTTAACACACTTTCTCCAAGTTTGCTACTGTGACATCTTGTATCTCTGATAGTTGTTACTTTAACACAATCTGTTCTGATCTATTACCTTCATATTAGCCTAGCAGTTATTGTTTTGACACTTTCTATCCCAACAGTTATAATTTTATCTTCTTATTCAGACATTTGTTGCTGTACAGCTACAACTAGCTGGGAAAGAAAGTTAATTTTGTAACCATGCAGTTTTTAAGAAGTTGTGAAATAATGTTCTTGATGTTGACAGTATAGTAAAAATAATTAACGCTAGTCCTTATTGAACTTAAGTAACTTGCTTTGTATGGAATTAGTTCAGTCAGCGCAGGTTTATTTAGGTATACAATCAAATATGCGCACACATATGACTACATGCTATGACAATCTGGTGATGTCTTTCAACAGTACATGTAGGACTTGATTTTATGAGGGTGTCTTCTGTTTGCAGATTTCTTCAAGTGTAGAACTAATGTTGCTGCTAAGGATTTATAATAAAGTTTTGAATCATCGGATAAAATTGTTCCAATTAAATTTATTTTTTAGTGCTTGAAAAGAATTCTGATTTTTCTTTGAGAGTGAAAATAAATTTTCAGAATAAAGAATAAAATGCCAGCATAGTTTATTTCAGAATTAATGTCTGTATATATAATTATCGTTTGTTGAATCTTAGTATTATTTTCCTTCGTAATTTATTTTATTCTAAGATTTTTTTCTGTAATATTTAACTTTGAAAGCCCCAATTATTTCCCTTTTTTTAGAACACCATGGATAGATAAAAAGTGTAGTGAAGGAGTCTTCACATAAATTAACTCACAAAAAGAATTGGTTACTTACATCAGAAAACATCAAGACGGTCCACAATCTTTGGGGACATCATGAGGTGGGAAAAGCTGGAGTATGTCGTGACAACTGGAAAGATGGAGGAGAAAGAGAGGCAGGAGGAGACAGAGAAAGAAGATGCTAGACATATTGGTATGGAGGAACATTGGCATAAAAAACAGTATGCGAGATAGAATGCTGTGAACAGACAAGAAAACCAACACCACATGACATTGACTATAAGAAGAAAAAGAAGTTGCTTATTTCAACTGCTAAAACAAAACTATCATTATAGTGTTTGCACCATTGCTAGCCTCTGCAGCACCATTGCTAACATTTGCCAGAAGGACTTTCCGGGCTGAGGAATAAACGCCACTTGTTTAAGCTGCTACTCTGTAGAGGCTAGGATTTTGTATTTCACCCAATAATACCCCTGTGCCTTAGCTAGGAATTGAACACACATCTGATGTTGTATTAGATTGGCATCTAACCTCTTGGCTAAGTGCATCTCATTTATTTCAACAGTAATTGTAAATACAGTGTGCATTAGATAGTAACAGAATACAGAGCTTTTGGGCGTTCTCAGCTGAGTCTCATATTTTCAACAGATTTTCAATGTAATTTCGTAATGTTACGCGGCACGACTGAAAGTAACCTCAGAACTTTCAGATGCCATTTTGTTGTTTCACTTGAAGACTTGATGAGCAGCTTGTCATGATTGCTTTGTAAATACAGGTTGAATGTTGGACATGATTGGGATTTGTGTTTTTATGAAACTTGCAGTGTACAAACATATAAGCATTTTAATGGAGTGTGTTGGATATAATATGGTACTATAATACTTGATCATATTTGGATATGTAGTTGAAAATATTTTTAACATTGCATGTAAAATCATGTGATTTTATAACATGAGTTGGAAGAAAGAAAATAAAGAACATTTGTCAACACCATCATTAGGAGTTGCACTATTAGAAGAGAAAAACTAAAACATATTACAAAAACTGTAACATTGACAGGGAAAAGAGGTAGAAAATGGCAGTAACAGAAGATTCTTGACAGTCTTGCATCATGGCATGGAGAGTTATCTGCACATTTATTCATACATGCTGATGGTGAATGGGAACAGGGAGAGGAGTGGTCATCCATGCCAGTTAGCCACACTTGATGGCATGTTTTTACGAGGATGTCTTCAGTTCACAGACATCATTCAGTGTAAAAGTAAAGTTAATGATTTATAGTGAAGTTTTGAATCATAAGATAAAATTGTTTCAATTAAATTTATTTTTTAGTGCTTGCAGACACAACTGAAAAACAAAGTGGGTATTTTTTTTAAAAACACTTTTCATAACTAAAGCTACACAATTCTCAGTTATATTTCTTTGTTTCCAGTTTATGTCACATGGAAGATTAATCATGTGATTACATAATGTATTTATGGTGGAGCTGCATACATTTGACATAACTAAATCTGGTTATGAGACGAAAGGGTATGGAAGAAGTTGCAACAACCAGTAAGATCATGGATATCAGAGACATGTTGGCAAGGGGATAAAAAGCTGTATAGGTTGGCATAGCGGCACAGAAGATGATTATGAGTTGAATTTCATTAGATTGTCTAGAAATATAATAAATGTATTGATGGTTGGTTGGTTGTGTTTCCTCTGGAAGACTGTGAGTTTGAACTCTGAAGTCCATTGCATTGGTGTTCAGGTCATCTGAATGAGCCCTGAACATGGCTTGCATCTATCGGAGTGAATTTGGTGTAAAGGCTGTTTTCTCAATCCGGCTTCAAAGTGCAATCTTCATGGGGACTGTCGCAGAACTCTTCTAGCCCTCTCCAAGCTCAGAAACTAGCAGAGAGTGCAAGATACTGAAGCTGCAAAAGAGGCATATTAGGATGTATTTAGGTCATTATTTAGCACAGGACAAATGGACTAGCTGGGATCGGGCCTAGATTGGAAATAATGTTTGCTCCAATGGTTTAAGGTATTTCACTGTCCACAGACTGCAACACAATGTCCAGGGGGAAATGTATTGATAATAATAGAATTTGTATCTTCTTGTTTGTAGCAAAAGATGATAATATTTACTTACTGCACATATAAACAGGGCAATAATTTTGACATAATTTTGTTTTAAAATAAGCAGACCACTCTGTAATTCAATTTTAGGACATTTCTAGCAGTCGTATTAGTCAGACTTAGTGAGAGGAGAAGCAGAGTACTTTGCAGTAGTCTTTGTCTCAAAATATTGTTTTCCATGTGTGATCAAATATGTTGGAACAGCAGTAACATTGTAGTTTTTGTTCTTTGTGTTTTAAAACTTATACGTATGGGAATGTCCTGAGTGCAGTGATGTCGGTTCTTGACTCAACTCAACTCAGCTCTTAAAACTTATAATGTAATAGAGTTCATAGTTTCCCCGGGAAGGTTAACCTGGTCAACAAATGCCCGCAGAAGTCGGATTGTCTGCCTAACGGTGCAAGAACGCAGCTCTGCTGTAAACAGGCACAACGCAGTCACGTCCGGAAAAAAAATCCGGATGAACGCAGAAGAAAGAAAAAGAGTTCATAGTTTTGTAAATAATGTTTGAATATTTGTTATGGAGCTGAAGTGTCATGGTCATTAATGATGTGCATTTTAGATACTTTCTTATATTAATTTATAATCACGGAACATCTTTGTCCTGATTATAAAAATCATTTCAAAACATTGCAAGTGGAGAATCCTCTCCTTAGTATAACAAGCAATCCTCTATGTAGTATCAAAACCAGTCTTTTTTTTAGCATAGCAAACAGCAATCTATATAGTATAGAATCCAATATTCTTGACAGACCAAAGTATGTGAGTTAGAATGTGGCCATAATTCCATCACAATGCCTGGACAGAGCTTCAGAGAAATATGTGGTGCCCAAACGACATGTTCCCTCTCTCAGCCTTGCCTTGTGTTTTCCAGAGGAATGGTTAACCAATACGTCTGGCACATGGTAGGCTGCAGACGCTGGCAGCTCAGCGTCAAACCTCCGAGACCTCGCCACCAAGAGCAGGTGGCGAGTGGTGGCCAAACCCTGAAACCCAAGGGATCCAACTTAGAGATGTTCAGCCAAGTCCCACAGGTGCAGGCCTCATACGCACCTGGACCATAGGATGCGTACGTCTGTCAGTCACAAGTGTCCGGACATGTGTGAAGCGTGTACTACCGTCAGACTTCCCACCTGACTTGCAGATCCCACGACCACCGGGAATAGGCCCGCCGGAGATATTGCTTGTCTGTTGCGAGCAAATCTCCCATCCTTCCACTGTGCGGATCTCGCGACCAGTGAGAATAGGCCCGCCGGAGATATTGCTCGTCTGTTGTGGGAAAATCTCCACAGAGACTGAATAAGTAAAGAAACGATAAATCGTTTCTTTCGTTTCTTTATCGTTTCTTTTATCTTTTATCGTTTCTGTATAGTATAGCAAACAGCAATCTGTATAGTATAGCAGACCGTACTATGTTTAGTATAGCAAACAGCACTCATATAGTTTAAGCAAGCAGTCCTCTGTATAGTATAGCAAACGGCACTCTGTATAGTATAGCAAGTAACAAACAATCTGCAGTACAGTGTAGCAAATACTACTCTGTTTAGTAAAACAAACAGCACTCTGTATAATATAAGCAAACAGTCCTCTGTATGGTATAGGCTCTGTATAAGACAGCAAACAGTCTTCTGTTTGGTACAACAAACACCTGTACAGTACAGTACAGCAAACAACCTTCTGTATAGTACAGCAAACAGTCCTCTGCTTAGCATATCTTGGCTTTGCATGCTAAATGAAACATATTTTTTGAGTTTGTTTAATTTTATAAAACAGATATCTCCACTAATCCCATCAATGCAGGACCACCATCTCCAACAATAAACTGATTTTGACAATGAGAGAAATCCCTTGATAATATCTTCTTGTATTTTTATGCCAGGTAGAATAGAACTCATAGCTAGCTTTTATTGCAGTTAGGTACAAAGAAGATACTTTTTTATATTTCATCTGTTGTTTGTTGATTGCTCATTTATTGTTCATTCCTCATATGCTTTTCTTTTGGTTAACTGCTTGTTTATTTTTTACTTATCTCATTAGTTTTCATGTTCTTGTTTGCTCAATTAGTTTTTATACATCTGATCAGTTTTTTTTTTACCAGACATTGATGCTAAAGAAAAGCCCATCAAAACACTAACTGCATCAGAACAAAATTCACCGTCACCATAAATAGTTGTACAGGTTTGCTTTATATTTTGCGTAAAGTTCAGCAGCTGCAGGCAAGATTTGATGTTGTCACTATCTTTAAGAACTTTATTCAAAAGATGTTCTTTATTTAATGATTTCCTTCCTTCCTCATATCTTTCTGCTGATGACACTAAATTATGAGCTACTCCTGGATGCTATCATGTATACTCTTTGTTTGTGATATTCTGAATGCAGATTATATGTTTGATCTTCCTTGTCATGACGATTTCTGTATAAGGATTATGACAGAGTTCTGCACTTGTATGTAATTCCAGTGAAGTTAAATTTTTAGTAATATGTTGTGTGGATAGCATTTCTTGTTTTAAGTCACCATGCTCACGTAATACTCTTGTATATGTATAGTAGAAATTCTGGTCGATTTAGTCACAGTAATATAAGCTACATGTCAGCTATTTAACAACCTGACTACACCTCTGAATGCATTCAAATGTTTACTCTTAAAGACAACCTCAGTGTTAGCAGTGTTAAGCATGATGTTTATCAAAGCGTAAGTTGTTATTTTACTAACCAGGGTTTCACACTGTATATATTTATTGGTGGATATGCTTTTAAGTGTCACCCAACCTTTTTATTGTGTGCTGAACCTCTAGATCAGTGTCTCCCAACCTTTTTATTGTGTGCTGACTCTACATCAGTGTCTCCAAACCTTTTTAATGTGTGTTGACCCTCTAGATTAGTCTCCCAACCTTTTTATTGTACTGTTACTCCTAATAAGCCGGCTCTGTGGCTCGGGGGTTTCGAATGCAATTATTTACTAATGTTTGTGCAGGGGATTAATATATCAAAGGAGGAAGGTTTTTCCGCATAAAAGAATGCATTAAGCAAAATAGATATCACCCGAACACATAACAGAAAATCAAAATGATCATGTCTGTATTAACAAGCTATTTAAATCATCTCTACGTGACGTAGATGTTGCAGAAGTGATTCAGATCATCATCTGCAGATAAGTAAAATTAAGTTGAAAGTCAAAAAATAGAAATCAACACAATATACAAAATTTCATAAATCAAGAAACTAAGCAACAGTTAGTAGATATGGTATATACAGAAGATTGCTGGCAACAGGTTTAAACAATAGCAAAACCAGAGCTACTAAAATCATACCCCATGAAAAATACACAAAAGCTAATAAAGAAATTAAAGAGCGGGTAAAGGCAGATAAAAGACAATATTTAGATGGCATGGTGGGAAGAGATAGAAGTAGCAGCAGCCAAAGGAAACCCCCACAGACCTTTTTGGCATCACCAGGAAAATTGCAGGTAAATATAATTCATAATCCACAAAGTGGGCTAATCAAAAATAGTAATAATAGTATAGTAATAATAGTATAGTTATAGTAATAATAGTATAGTAATAATAGGTGGGTGATGTGGTCAGTATCACGCCAGCCATCTTGACTTCCCAAGATGATTCCTGGTACCTGTTTTAGGCTGGGTCGACCTGGGAACACAGGTCAGTTTTACAAACCTACTCTTTACATAACTTGTGTTGTCCTTATTTGTGATCAGAAGCAAGTACAACCATACTTTTAAGATTTGTGTGTGTGTTGTATTTATGATGTTTTTATTAAGAGCATTATTCGCTTGTATAAATAAATGCTTGCCATGAAGTGTTCGCAAATAAAGCAGCAAATATGTTTTAAAATGAAGCATTATTTCAGGTATCTGTTTGTAGTCTGTCAGCCATTTTGTAATTTCATGTGTTTGGAAAAGACAATCCTCAAAAACTTATGTACGGGTGATTACATGGTAGAAGTGTGAAGTGCTAGACCTTCACATGTATGTGCTGGGCCAAGCCAGTTCCCTTCCTTGCTGTCTTTCCACATACACAAAAATCTGGTTGCAATTTTACAAAGACTGGGTTGACCAAAGAACCATGTCATGGGTCAGGTTACACAGTCCTAATATGTCACTCCTCCAAAAATCTAGCTCTGTGGCTTTTTATCAACTTATTCTTGAGAAATTAATGTGGTGGTTTTCCCTTGTATTGCATTTCCACATAATGGATTTCAATGCTGTAAATATTTTATTCTGAGCAGTTTTTCTCAATTTTTAAAAATTTTATGACGGCAGTGGCAATTTGTGGCCTACTCTTTATGATGTACAACTGCTTAGGGATCTTTGATCTGTTTTCATGTGCTTACTTTGAGAAGCCTAGGCATCGGATCCATAATGGAGATCAGTATGGCTAAATGGGTAAGCTCGCTCATTCTTAAACTTCCGGTGTGCTGATGCCGAGGTAGCTGGTTCAACCCCTACACCGGTCAGTTGCACTAAAATGTTGACTTCTCGTTCTTGACTTTGGGATGTAAATTACAAGTACCTCTGAAGTCAGAGTGAGCTGACCTGATGGCGAGGGACACTGGTAATAGGGAAAGCTAATCCACACGCAGAAAGCAGTCCAGTGCACCAGAAGTAGTAGTGCATGTGTGGACTACGCTTGAGTTCAAGGCCAGTGAACGAAAATAAAAATCCATATCAGATCAAGAGCGAGCAGTACATCATCAGGTTCCTTATTTGTGAAAATCCACAGTTGGATTCAAACCCAGCACTATTCAAGTTAGAAGCAAACACTGTGCCTCTGAACCATCCCACTCCATAGTTGAATTGGTGAGAGCAACATACATTTACTGCTACTGCTAGGGTTTAAACCCTCAACTATATTGTTGCTAAGCAAGCGCATTAACCACAATATAACCACTACACAACCAGTCTACCACCAACCCACAACCACTGTACAGACAATTCATAACCAGTTTACAACCAGTCCATAACAATCAATCAATAACCACTTTACAAACACTTTACAACCAATCCGTAACCACTTTACAACCACTATACTACCAACCCACAACCACTGTACAACCAACCCACAACCACTGTACAAATGATCCATAACCAATTTACAACCAGTCCATAACCACTTTAAAACCACTATGCAACCAATCTGTAACCTCTTTACAACCACTATACTACCAATCCATAACCACTTTACAACTAGTCCATAACCACTGTTAAAGTTATTTGCATGTCCTTTACGTGACGCCACAATCAACCCCAGCATTTGTGACTGTTTGTGATTTACTAACCAGCTTTTACTTTCAGTAGTTTGCCATTGCTTTCTGAACAACCAACGTCTATATCATCGAAATCAGCGCAATGCGGTGTGCTTCAAAATCATCTGCAGTTGATTTCAAGCCCTTAACTCTGTATGTCAGGGAACTGTGAAACATGTTCTCTATCTCTAAACCACAGCTCTGGCTGTAACTACTTTACAACGACCATACAATCAGTCTGTAAGCCCTGTCCAGCCATTATACAACCACTACACAACCTCAGCAGCCAACTGTCCCTACAGTTTCTGTTGTAGCATTTGCTTCTAAAGCTTGACAACAATCGTATCACATTGTTTATGCAAACTTGTAAATATTTTATGCTTGTTCTGGAATGTGTACGAATAATCACATTTTTTGGTGTACATTTATATCAGTGTGCCTTTGCTTGTATTATTTATCATTACAAGTACATGCTTTACCAAATTAAAGGTCTGTGTCGCACATACATGCATGTCTTCATGTGTATATTGTGATGGGAAATTCAATGTTATTGTACTTGTTGGGTCTTTTACTTTGTTTATCTACTTAACTCTTTCTGTTCCTGAAGGTTTGGCCAGGAAATGCCCAAAGTGGAATAAATTAAAGACAAGTAAAGGAGGTCAGCATGGCCGAATGGATAAGAACTCATGTTCTTAAACATCTGGTATGCTGATGCTGAGGTAGCGGGTTAAACCCCTACCCTACACCAGTCTGTTAGACTAAAATGTAAACTTCTCATCCTTGATTTGGAGATATAAATTACAAGAACCTTTGAAGTGTGAGTTGGTTTGCCCGAGTGCGAGGGAAACTGGTAATAGGGAAAGCTAATTCATGCACAAAATTCAGTTCAGTGCTACTAGAAGTAGTGTGGGTGGACTACGCTTGAGTTCAAAATGATAAAAACTCATGGCATCAGGACCAAGAGGCATGCATGCTAGCCATTGTGCTACCACACTTCCCTGTGCTGCATAACTGTTTGAGAAATCACTGAGTTGATTCATCAGTAAGAACTTTACTTGTTTCATAACTGTTAATTGTCGTCATTGTTTCTATTGAGGGATTTTTTTTTTTTTAAGTTAATTTTTATCCCCTCCCCCCAAAAAAAATTTCAAAGGCTACTATATCTTATAGTTGTGTTAAAACTATTACAGTATTTGTTTATTGTATACATTTCATACTTTTAATAAACCTGTGAATTTGAAATATCTAAATAATGAATATTTATTCTTTTCATTGCCCATTATATCTGTTGTATGTGACTGACTTTATATATATTCTGAAATTACTTTTTATACACCCTCTGTAACATTATTTTAGTATATATTTTTCTAATGCAATATTTTGATGTGTGGTTTCAACAAATATTTTATATATTTAAAACAGTTTTATCGTTGTGAATGTAAATAATGAAGACACAAACAATAGGTTGCACTATTTATTGCTTGGCATATTTTGCTGCTTCTCATCAGGTGCTGCTGCAGAAGTCACTCAAAATAAAGCTGAAGCAATCGCAGTCAGAATGACTAAACCGTTGTTATGTAAACAGAATAACGTGATAGTCAGTTTAACAGTTTAAAGGTACCATGACAGTCAGTTTAATTTACAGCGGTAATCTAAGACTATCTTGCATACAGAAAAGAACAAATGCATCCATATGACAAGATCTGAATATTGAAGAAGGTTGGTTACTAAAGATGATAAAACAAAGAAAATTTAAACATTTTGGTCACTTGAAACCTCATGAAAGTTTGGAGAGAACAGTAATGGAGGTGTATATGCACAGGAACAGAGGAAGAGGAAGGCCAAAGAGAAGATGGGTGCAGGATGTGGCAGATGATCTCCAGATAGGTGTAACGGACGTGGAACATCTTGCCTATGACCGAGAAGTTTTCCAGAAGGTTGTTTTAGGAGCAAGGTTCTGCAACGGACATGCTACTGAATGAATGAATATACACGTTCTGTATTTTGGCGTGCAAGATTGATTGTTTGCTTTCTTTTATGTTGAGTGACTTCCTTAGTATGCACTTGATGGAATACTGCTAAATATGCCAGGCAGTAAATTATGCAGCCTATTGTTTGTGACTTATTTATTCAAATACAGTTTATGTAACTGGCTTTTTGTTTTCAAGTTGAAGCATTAATAAAGTGGAAGCTGAATGTTTCAGTCTGTTATTATTTTTTTAAACAAACACTCAGCGCCAATGGTTGAAGAAGGAAAAGAAGAATGTTGATGAACTTGCTGTGGTTTAGTTCACTAGGAAAGTTTCATTACCCTTGTGTGTAAGTCAGTCAGTGTGTGTCTGTATGTTACTGGGGCCCATAAGGGATGTAAAGTATAGTAACACTATAGCCTATGCATGTCATAAGAGGCCATTAAGGAGGGCTGGCGTGACTAATTACCTCACTGTAAAATGGGAGGAGGAATTCAGGAAAGAACCCTCAACCGTCATTCGTATCATAATGTAGTTTTTTTTTAAATTTACGATTTATTATGCCACTAGCATTTACTTATGATATTGCCTTCCTGTCCCATAATAATAATATAATAATAATAATTTGTTCTGGAGGAGTTTCTTGCTATGAGTCTGTGATGTTATAGCGCCATCACACTAAGTAGGTTTGAATGCACGTGGGCCAATCTGTCCCTCACTTTTGCAGGCAACAAGCCAAGAAATCAAACCCTTATCCAATGAAGCTTATGACTTTACCAGCAAAGTTACTTATCAACTTTGCTAGCACCCGCTCTTCTGTCCCCTATACGAAATCAAGTTCAATATAAACACACTTGATGGGATGTCACAACTACATCTAAAAATATATAGGGAAGAGGCAAAACTAATGAGAATAAATCAAGCAAGTCCCCAGGAAAGTTAACCCGATCAACAAACGCCCGCAAAAGTCAGATGTGTCTGCCTAAAGGCGCAGTATCGCAGCTCCGCTGTGAACAGGCACAACGCAATCACATCCAAAAAAAGACTGCGGATGAACGCAGAAGAAGAAGAAATCAAGCAAGGGATAATCGATCTTCCTTGGTAACGCCTCACATTTAGAGGTGGAATCATACACCTATTTAGGTAGCAATATAGACAAAGATGAGGGAAGAGGGATATGGAACAGTTAGAGATATTAAAATAGGATTATTGAAAGCAACAGAAGCTTTCACAGCCGTGAGAAATTTATAGAAGTGAGCAGAAATTAAAACTAGTACTAAACTTAGAATATTGAAGTGTAACTGTAATTAGTACTGCTATACGAATTAGAAAATGTGAGAATGACTAAAAGGATTACTTATAAACTACAAACATTGACTAACTAGCGTCTGAGCATAACAGTAGGACTAAAGTGGTGTGGTAGAATCACTAATGAGGAGCTTGGGAAGAGAACAAGACAGATTTCAGCAAATCATTGAAGAACCTGGCTCTGGAAAGGGCACAAGGGTTCCAAATGTTGCTGTATGTAGCCGAGGCGCGGTGTTGGGGTGAGCGCCCAACATTGCTCAAATACCTCAATGGCTCGTGAATACATAACCTATGCAGCAAAAGTCCAACTCCTGGCCTTCACGTGGCGGGCCTGTTTAAACTAACAGGAGAAGGGGCGACGGCGAGTCTCTGGCGCCGGAAAATAACCAGTATGCTCTAGATGTGTATGCACGTACATGCATGCACAGACAGGTGTGTGCGCGCGTACACATCTACACTCGAGTGAGACCACAGTCTGCTCTAGCAAAGAAAGGTGCTGAAGACGGAGGCAACCAGCCAAGAGGCGCACCACAGAAATCAGGATGCCACGCAATCACGCAAAATGGAATATGTCGACTACTGCTAATCGTTATGGTGCTCGCCCTGCTTTGGACCCCCAGGCAGGTGCAGTGCCGGGCCCTATGTCTCGAAAGGGTCCAACCCCAACTACTGGAGGTCCTTCTCAGATGTCCTGTGGAGCCAGGGGACATGAGAATAGGACGACTGGCCATACTAAACGAAGACTTAAAATAATGCACTGGAATGCGGAGGGAGTCAGCAACAAAAAAAATAGAATTAGAAAAAATCTTGGACCAAGAAAAAGTAAGCATATGTTGCTTGCAAGAAACTCACCTCAATGAAAATATAGCCTTCAAAATCAGAGGCTACCAGTGTTACCGATCTGACCGAAAGAACAGGCGAAAAGGTGGGATACTGACCCTTGTAAGAAATAACATCATGGCTTCCCAAATCAAAGTCTACATGGAAGGGGCTGAGTATCAGACACTTAAACTTAAGACAGGTAATACAGATCTACATCTGATCAATTACTACTGTCCAAGTGACCGCCCACAGGCACTGGACACTCTACCACTAAAAGAAAAAATGATTGTGTGTGGCGATTTCAACAGCCACTCGCAGAGCTGGGGCTATGATCACATGGACCAGAGAGGAGAGAGACTGGAAGACTGGCAAGATGAGAATAGATTCATGTTGATTAACAAGCCGTCCGACCCACATACTTTCTACTCGAGATCATGGCACTCTACAACTACACCTGACCTGGCTTTTCATTCACCAGACCTGGAGTGGAACATTACACGAACTGTTGGGAAACAACTTGGTGGCAGTGACCATCGGCCAGTCTTTCTAACCGTAGAAAATGAGCTTGTAAGTGAAAGCAGCACCCTCTCGAGGTGGAACTACAAGAAAGCAGACTGGGCAATGTACAAGCATCGCACCAGCATACTGGTTAGAAACCTGAACACTGAGAAAGACACAAATAAAGCAGTTGAAGAGTTTGGGAAATGCATACTACAGGCAGCGCGAGAAACAGTACCAAGAGGAGCCCGTAAACAATATAAACCCTACTGGAGTAGTGAACTGGAACAGTTGCATAATGATGTTGAAGTGTGTAGAAAGCAAGCAGAGGCCACACCCAGCCAAGAGCACCACAATAAATTCCAGCATGCAAAAGCCAAATTTCAAAGGGCCAAGCTGCAGGCTAGACGGAAAAGCTGGCAGGAGAAAACCGAGTCTCTGAACTTTGAAAGAGACACAAGGAATTTGTGGAAGCTAATAAAACAGCTTAATGACGAGGGCACAGGGAGAAACTCAAAAATTGCACCACATAAAGATGGAAAAATCTTAACAAGAAAGCAAGCAGCTGACCATTTTGCGGACTCGTTCGCACAAGATAGCAATATCAAAATTAGTCCAGAGAAACAACAAGAGATTCGAGAGAAACGACAACATACAGGACAGAAGGAAATAGTACATGAGGTTCTGGAGGCACCCATCAAAATCAGCGAACTGGAGCTAGCCATATCAAAACTGAAAATGAGAAAGTCACCAGGAGCTGATGGTATCTCCAATGAAATGATCAGGAACCTAGGAACAGAGGCCAAAACAAAGCTGTTGCAGATCTTCAATAACAGCTGGACCTTAGGCAGTGTTCCACAAGCCTGGAGAGAAGCAATCATGATACCCCTCCTAAAATCAGGGAAAGATGGTTCCATTGCCTCTAGCTACAGACCAATTAGCCTCACCAGCTGTCTCTGCAAAACACTGGAGCGCATCATCAATCACAGACTGCAGTGGTACATTGAAAGTAAAAACATCCTTGTGCCACAGCAGGCTGGCTTTAGGCAGTGCTACTCTACGGAAGATCAGACAACCTACCTCTCTCAAGAAATTGAGGATGCATTCCAAGAGAAGAAGCTGGTGCTTGCGGCATGGATAGATCTGAAGAAAGCCTTTGACAAAGTCTGGAAAGAAGGTCTGATGAAGAAACTGAGAAACTGCAAAGTCAATGGAAGAATGTACAAATGGGTGAAAGCATACTTGCACAACAGAAGAGCCCGAGTACAGATAGACGGACTCAAGAGCAAGAAAGTACTACTGTGTCACGGTGTCCCCCAGGGCGGAGTCTTGTCCCCCACACTTTTTCTAATCTTCATCAATGATCTTGTTGCTCACCTACCGCATGGAATTAAAGCGGCAATGTACGCCGATGACCTGGTTCTATGGAGCACAAATGAATATGCATCAGTGGCCACCAGATTGCTACAAAGAGCTGTAGATACATTTGCTGCATGGGCAAATAGATGGTGTGTCAGCATAAACACTGACAAGTGCAGCACCACCCTATTTACCCTCTCTCCAAAACAAAAGGCAGGGATCATCCAGATAAATGGAACACCCCTAAGAGAAGATAAAGAACCAACATACCTTGGAATAACATTTGATGGCAAGCTGATATGGAGAAAGCACATCAACAAAGCAGTAGCAAAAGCCAGAAGGAAAATAGCCATCCTGAGAAAGCTAAGTGGAACCACATGGGGAGCCAGTACGAAAATACTTAGCAAAGTTTACCAACAGAGCATACGACCACACCTGGAATATGGGTCAACTGCGTGGTGTTCAGCATCAAATACCACACTACAAGAGCTGGACAAGGTGCAAAATCAAGCACTTAGAGTCACCACAGGAGGGATGAGATCAACCCCTATAGTGGAAATGGAGAAGATGGGGAGGACACAGGCACTGAGTCAGCGCAGAGATACGAAAACGCTAATACAAGCAGAAAAGTTCCTCAGCTTGCCAGGCCACCCTATGAAGAACAGATTTGAAAACCTAGCTATGGGGCGGTTGAAAAGAAGTAGTTTTATCCACCAGGCTAAACGACTCTGCAGAGAAACCACCGATCTGCCCACAGTTGGTATCCCCCTAACAACTATTCCAGAGCGAACTCCATGGAAAGATGAGCATAGACTATCATTACAAATCCAGACAAAAGTGAGAGGAATATTTGACAAGGAAGAACAGAACTGTGTGCAGCGCAGAACAGCCACTCTCAGCTTCCTTGATGAAGAATACCCACAGGACCTCTGGATCCGAGTCTACACAGATGGGTCAGCACAAAATGCTGTTCGAAATGGAGGAGCGGGAGTGTACATAGAATACCCAAATAATACTAGGGACACAGCCAGAGTACCGACAGGAAAGTACTGCCATAACTATGATGCCGAAATTGAGGCAATCAAGATAGCAACAGAGAAATTACTAAATAACAGCAATGGTACACAACCTGTGGTGCTACTAACAGATGCAAAATCAGTACTCGAGGCGCTCCTCTCTGGGAAATTGCCAGTACTAAGGACACTACTTTCTGAACTTAGCAGTCAGCATAAAGTCACCATACAGTGGATACCATCCCACTGTGGAGTACCCGGAAACGACAGAGCTGATCAATTGGCTAAGGAAGGAGCCAAAGAGGAACAGCCTGATGTGCCCGTTACATACCACCAAAAGAAAAGAATGATCAAATCAGTCAGAAAGCCACCAAAACCTGCTCAAGATGACTACCACATTATGGACAGACCAGAACAAGTCATTATTCTGCGCCTCAGAACAGGACACAATAGATTACGCAACCACATGTATACAAAATTCAAGATTGGTGAAACAGCCATGTGCACATGTGGATTGGCGTCGCAGACAGCAGAGCACATACTCCAAGACTGCCCAAAATATAACATATCTAGGCAAACCTTCTGGCCTAGAGAGACGACAGTGGAAGATAAACTCTATGGACCACTGTGTGAACTGAAAAAAACAGTTCAATTCATGCAAGAGACGACATTGCAGATATAGACATATTTCAAGCGAACGAAAGAAGAAGAAGAAGAAAGGGCACACACTGAGAACACCTGATAATAGTATGAATAGAAAGTCCTCTCTCTGGGACATATAGAGCAAACTCAATAAAAGGAGACCTCAGAACATGCAGAGAAGAGGGTTGGAGAAAGGTGAATAATATGGGGAGGACATGCAGGGCACAGCAATAGGAAAGCTTTACGTGAACTGGATGAGGGCTATGGTCTAGTGGGAGATACAGGGATGAAGGTATGCACTTAAGCATACATTGTGGAGTTTGTTCGATGTGTCTGAGTGCCTACATCTCTCTTCATTACCTTTGTCTTTAGAACATCACTTCCTGTCGTCAGTATAATTCATGTTTATTATTTAGAATTCTTGAGAAAGGTTTTGTTCTCATTAAGGCACCAATACCACTGAACAAATAAAAGATTGACAATAAACTACACACATTTATTAATTTTGCCTGTGCAGAATAGCGGGGCAAACTATTGAACGTAAACTTGCCAAGACATCAACAACAGCATTAAAATGCTGGTGTTGACAGCGATGTCCTGTAAAATGATATGCAAAAAAAAAGAATAATAGTGGGACTAAAGTGGTATAAAAGAATCACCAATGTGGTGGTCATTGACAGAAGTAAACAACTGAAGTGAATCAAGAAGTGAAGAAGAGACGCTGGATATGACACACAATGAGAAAACCTAAGGATAAATGTAATACAACTACACACTCCACTCGTCGGTAACCCACTGGACGAACGAAATAACGGGAAACCTGAAACATACGGAAAAGAGACTTAAAGATAGAGATGAACTTTGTGGGGAGGATATAAAGTGAGCTTCAGGAGATAAGAAAAAATAGGTCAGTTTAGCATGAGTTGGTTGAAGGCCGCCATCGAAATGCGGGATAAAGAGCAAAATAAGAAGAATCAATGAATGATTGTTTTAGGAACGGACATCACAGCATTCGGGGCATTCCCATAAGTGCTCCGTCCCCATCCTCAGAAGCCAGCGAAGAGTTCCAACCCCAATAGTACCAGTAGCAATCTGATTATATGTGCGTCTCGCCTTTCCTCTAAGCGTCGAGCATCGGCCAGAACCCTTCGTCACTAACTGTCGCATTCTTGCCAGACCATGGTGATTCATTTGCTCCTCCGAGGTGTACACGTGCTCCCACGAGGCCGCAACCACGTCTGCCTTATCATGCATCAATACTCCACCAAGTTTTGCAGAGGCAGCCAATCTGTCTGCCTGTTCATTCCCCAGCACACCAGCATGCCCCGGAGAAAAGATCCAGACGATACTTGCCACCCGTGACTTCCAAAGCGAAGCAAGCAACTCTGCACGAAGCTTGCCTGTCCTCACCCTACTCAACATGCTTTCTGAGTCAGTTACAATCACGATATATATATATATATATATATATATATATATATATATATATATATATATATATATATATATATATATATATATGTGTGTGTGTGTGTATGTGTGTGTGTGTGTCGTATTCTCCATCCAGCGGAAAGCTGCACTGACTGCCTCCACCTCCATTTTTAAACTAGATGTTGTGATTATCATATGCCAGGCTCTCCTGCACCAAACGTCGACCATTAGCCTTTGCCATGTACCCCCAGGCACTTCTACTACCTCTCAACACCGAACCATCTGTGTAGATAATCACATCAGCCGGGCGAGCATTATCCTGAATTAGTTGCTGGATTTCCACTTCCGTGGCCCCTGCTGGCCACTCCCGGCTCAATGTGATTATAACTGCACAAATCTAACTGCTCCGCTGACACTCTGACCCACTCCTCTCCCCGCCTAATGTTCTCCAAGAAGAATCAAATACTATTGCTGTGAAGAATCAAGAACACTCGTCCCGTGATGGATGAGGCAGGCAATTTAATCCTCGGCCGTTTGTTGGTTACGAATCATCTGGAAAATTGAATCTCAACTCTTTTAGTCCAATGCACTGAGGTTCAGATAGTTGAAACCTGAAAGGCGAAAGGGGCTTCCATCTATCAAGACAAGCTGGCATAGACTTTTTTTTCGCGACACTACCAAAGATTCATCTACGCGGGACTGTGTTAAAGAGCACCCTTTCCCTTCTCTAAGCTAAGAAACCAGTTGGGTATACGAGAATGGTACTGGAACTTCACATCAAGGGGGAGACAAATTACGATGTGACAATAACACGATTCAGCACAGTACACACGGACTGGTTGAAATGAGGTCATTGTATGTAATTGATTTATTTGGTTGTTTCGAGATTTGAGATTTAAATATTGAGCACAGCCCACTACTTGCAATGCTGATCGTATTCTGGTATGAACCTAAGGCCTATCCACGTATTGTATGTGATGTTTCTACCACGGGTGCTACGTATTTCATTGTCAACAGATTTCGGTCCAATATCCAGAGAGGTCACATCTGTAAACATGTGCAATGACTAGATTTAAACCAGTGGGAATATTCAAAGGCTTATCATACACTAGCGTTACGGGCGCAGTTCGTAATCCCGCATACCCGCGTTCTATACACAGCTACGCGCGATTTGGTAACAGACCGCGTTGCAATGGTATTTTACGTAAATGGTATGGGTGCCGGTCGTTCAGAAATCAATGGCAAACTACTGACCGTAAACTTGCCAAGAGATCACAACAGCTAAAAATGCTGGTGTTTCTTCTTCTTCTTCTTCTTTCGTTCGCTTGAAATATGTCTATAACTGCAATGTTGTATCTTGTATGAATCTAACAGTCTTATTTAGTTCACTCAGCGGTCCATAGCTTCCACTGTTGTCTCTCTAGGCCAGAAGGTTCGCCTGGATATGTTGTAGTTTGGGCAATCCTGGAGTATGTGCTCTGCTGTCTGCGACGCCAAACCACACGTTCACATGGCTGAGTCACCCATTTTGAATTCTGTATACATGTGGCTTTCCGGCATGGCACATGATTGATTGATTGATTGATACATGTGGCTACGTAATCTATTGTGTCCTATTCTGAGGCGCAGAATAATGACCTGTTCTTGTCTGTCCATAACGTGATAGTCGTCTTGAGTAGGGTTTGGTGGCCTTCTAACTGATTTGATCATTCTTTTCTTTTGGTGGTATGTAATGGGCACATCAGGTTGTTCTTCTTTTTCTCCTTCCTTAGCCAATTGATCAGCTCTGTCGTTTCCGGGTACTCCACAATGGTATGGTACCCACTGTATGATGACCTTATGCTGACTGCTAAGTTCAGAAAGTAGTGTCCTCAGAACTGGCAATTTCCCAGACAGGAGCGCCTCTATTACTGATTTTGCATCTGTCAATATCACCACAGGATGTGTACCATGGCTGGTATTTTGTAATTTCTCTGTTGCTATCCTGATTGCCTCAATTTCAGCATCATAGTTATGGCAGTAATTTCCTGTTGGAACTCTATTCGTCTCCCTTGTATTATTTCGTGTTGACTGCAACGTCCTGTAAAGGATATGCAACTAACTTTTTATCATACCCTGGTAAGCTTTTCTTGTTTACAATTACATCATAGGCACTGTGATTTGAAGCTACAGAATTGACTCTAGCATGCGTATGGGTCTTTTCTTCTTCTCCAGTGCCTGACTTGGGTCTGGCCTTGACCATTATGACCCTAATTCTCCTTGAGAGTCGAGATAGCGTAGTGGCTGGACGCTCGCCTACCAGCCCTGAGGTCGTAGCTTTGAAAGAGCATTGCGACGGATTTTTTTTAAATTACCAGGGCTTCCAGATTGACCCAGCCTACAATGAGAACCAGGAAATGTTTAGGATGTAAACGGGAGCTTTACTTTTTCTATTTCAATCCTCTCCGTCATTTAATATTTTAATGGAATGAGTGTTAAGTATCTTCTTCTTCTTCTTCTTCTTCTTCTTCTTCTTCTTCTTCTTCTTCTTCTTCTTCTTCTTCCTCCTCTTCCTCTTCTGCCGCTGCTGCTGCTGCTACTGCTGCTATTGCTGCTGCTGCTGCCGCCTTTCATCTCAAGTGGAGTAAAGGCCCTCAACCATCTCATAAAAGCCCTTAGTATCTTCTTTATTCTTGGTTGCATTTTTAAAATAACAGTTTTTCACGGAATGAAGTCGCCAGTCGCGCCAACGATCCTAAGTCTCCTCTAACGACATGCATCGTAAGTTACAGCGGTAATAAAATTTAAAAATAACAGAACAACACACACAGTGGTAATATTTGTTGCTTGCTTTATGGACCGCTGTAACACATGGGCGGATGCACCCTCTAATATTATTTAGTTACAGCAATTTAGTCGTTGCCGGTCTCTCTGGCCGAGGGGTTACACCACTTTCTCCGTAATCCCGTTTATCACGCAGAGTCTCGTAGCGGGCGAGAACTGGAAGCGGTTCTCACGCTGGTGACTTGCGGGATAACTGAGCCGGCCACTCAGAAAGCAATGGCAAACTACTGAGCGTAATCTTACCTAGAAATCAACAGACAGCTGAAAGACGCTGCTGTTGACAGCGATGTCCTGTAAAGGATATGCGAATTTTTAAAAAAAATTTAGTCGTTAGAATTCCAACGATTCGAGTCGAGTTGTCTACTCTTGTATAACGTAAGACCTAAGGCAGTGGTTCTCAACCGGTGGGGGTTAAGATTATTTCAAGAATGCGTTAATACAAGAACCGATGGGTTCCAAATGTTGCTGTATGTAGCCGAGGCGCGGTGTTGGGGTGAGCGCCCAACATTGCTCAAATACCTCAATGGCTCGTGAATACATAACCTATGCAGCAAAAGTCCAACTCCTGGCCTTCACGTGGCGGGCCTGTTTAAACTAACAGGAGAAGGGGCGACGGCGAGTCTCTGGCGCCGGAAAATAACCAGTATGCTCTAGATGTGTATGCACGGACATGCATGCGCAGACAGGCGTGTGCGCGCGTACACATCTACACTCGAGTGAGACCACAGTCTGCTCTAGCAAAGAAAGGTGCTGAAGACGGAGGCAACCAGCCAAGAGGCGCACCACAGAAATCAGGATGCCACGCAATCACGCAAAATGGAATATGTCGACTACTGCTAATCGTTATGGTGCTCGCCCTGCTTTGGACCCCCAGGCAGGTGCAGTGCCGGGCCCTATGTCTCGAAAGGGTCCAACCCCAACTACTGGAGGTCCTTCTCAGATGTCCTGTGGAGCCAGGGGACATGAGAATAGGACGACTGGCCATACTAAACTAAGACTTAAAATAATGCACTGGAATGCGGAGGGAGTCAGCAACAAAAAAGTTGAATTAGAAAACATCCTGGACAAAGCGAAAGTAAGCATATGTTGCTTGCAAGAAACTCACCTCAATGAAAATATAGCCTTCAAAATCAGAGGCTACCAGTGTTACCGATCTGACCGAAAGAACAGGCGAAAAGGTGGGATACTGACCCTTGTAAGAAATAACATCATGGCTTCCCAAATCAAAGTCTACATGGAAGGGGCTGAGTATCAGACACTTAAACTTAAGACAGGTAATACAGATCTACATCTGATCAATTACTACTGTCCAAGTGACCGCCCACAGGCACTGGACACTCTACCACTAAAAGAAAAAATGATTGTGTGTGGCGATTTCAACAGCCACTCGCAGAGCTGGGGCTATGATCACATGGACCAGAGAGGAGAGAGACTGGAAGACTGGCAAGATGAGAATAGATTCATGTTGATTAACAAGCCGTCCGACCCACATACTTTCTACTCGAGATCATGGCACTCTTCAACTACACCTGACCTGGCTTTTCATTCACCAGACCTGGAGTGGAACATTACACGAACTGTTGGGAAACAACTTGGTGGCAGTGACCATCGGCCAGTCTTTCTAACCGTAGAAAATGAGCTTGTAAGTGAAAGCAGCACCCTCTCGAGGTGGAACTACAAGAAAGCAGACTGGGCAATGTACAAGCATCGCACCAGCATACTGGTTAGAAACCTGAACACTGAGAAAGACATAAATAAAGCAGTTGAAGAGTTTGGGAAATGCATACTACAGGCAGCGCGAGAAACAGTACCAAGAGGAGCCCGTAAACAATATAAACCCTACTGGAGTAGTGAACTGGAACAGTTGCATAATGATGTTGAAGTGTGTAGAAAGCAAGCAGAGGCCACATCCAGCCAAGAGCACCACAATAAATTCCAGCATGCAAAAGCCAAATTTCAAAGGGCCAAGCTGCAGGCTAGACGGAAAAGCTGGCAGGAGAAAACGGAGTCTCTGAACTTTGAAAGAGACACAAGGAAATTGTGGAAGCTAATAAAACAGCTTAATGACGAGGGCACAGGGAGAAACTCAAAAATTGCACTACATAAAGATGGAAAAATCTTAACAAGAAAGCAAGCAGCTGACCATTTTGCGGACTCGTTCGCACAAGATAGCAATATCAAAATTAGTCCAGAGAATCAACAAGAGATTCGAGAGAAACGACAACATACAGGACAGAAGGAAATAGTACATGAGGTTCTGGAGGCACCCATCACAATCAGCGAACTGGAGCTAGCCATATCAAAACTGAAAATGAGAAAGTCACCAGGAGCTGATGGTATCTCCAATGAAATGATCAGGAACCTAGGAACAGAGGCCAAAACAAAGCTGTTGCAGATCTTCAATAACAGCTGGACCTTAGGCAGTGTTCCACAAGCCTGGAGAGAAGCAATCATGATACCCCTCCTAAAATCAGGGAAAGATGGTTCCATTGCCTCTAGCTACAGACCAATTAGCCTCACCAGCTGTCTCTGCAAAACACTGGAGCGCATCATCAATCACAGACTGCAGTGGTACATTGAAAGTAAAAACATCCTTGTGCCAGAGCAGGCTGGCTTTAGGCAGTGCTACTCTACGGAAGATCAGACAACCTACCTCTCTCAAGAAATTGAGGATGCATTCCAAGAGAAGAAGCTGGTGCTTGCGGCATGGATAGATCTGAAGAAAGCCTTTGACAAAGTCTGGAAAGAAGGTCTGATGAAGAAACTGAGAAACTGCAAAGTCAATGGAAGAATGTACAAATGGGTGAAAGCATACTTGCACAACAGAAGAGCCCGAGTACAGATAGACGGACTCAAGAGCAAGAAAGTACTACTGCGTCACGGTGTCCCCCAGGGCGGAGTCTTGTCCCCCACACTTTTTCTAATCTTCATCAATGATCTTGTTGCTCACCTACCGCATGGAATTAAAGCGGCAATGTACGCCGATGACCTGGTTCTATGGAGCACAAATGAATATGCATCAGTGGCCACCAGATTGCTACAAAGAGCTGTAGATACATTTGCTGCATGGGCAAATAGATGGTGTGTCAGCATAAACACTGACAAGTGCAGCACCACCCTATTTACCCTCTCTCCAAAACAAAAGGCAGGGATCATCCAGATAAATGGAACACCCCTAAGAGAAGATAAAGAACCAACATACCTTGGAGTAACATTTGATGGCAAGCTGACATGGAGAAAGCACATCAACAAAGCAGTAGCAAAAGCCAGAAGGAAAATAGCCATCCTGAGAAAGCTAAGTGGAACCACATGGGGAGCCAGTACGAAAATACTTAGCAAAGTTTACCAACAGAGCATACGACCACACCTGGAATATGGGTCAACTGCGTGGTGTTCAGCATCAAATACCACACTACAAGAGCTGGACAAGGTGCAAAATCAAGCACTTAGAGTCACCACAGGAGGGATGAGATCAACCCCTATAGTGGAAATGGAGAAGATGGGGAGGACACAGGCACTGAGTGAGCGCAGAGATACGAAAACGCTAATACAAGCAGAAAAGTTCCTCAGCTTGCCAGGCCACCCTATGAAGAACAGATTTGAAAACCTAGCTATGGGGCGGTTGAAAAGAAGTAGTTTTATCCACCAGGCCAAACGACTCTGCAGAGAAACCACTGATCTGCCCACAGTTGGTATCCCCCTAACAACTATTCCAGAGCGAACTCCATGGAAAGATGAGCATAGACTATCATTACAAATCCAGACAAAAGTGAGAGGAATATTTGACAAGGAAGAACAGAACAGTGTGCAGCGCAGAACAGCCACTCTCAGCTTCCTTGATGAAGAATACCCACAGGACCTCTGGATCCGAGTCTACACAGATGGGTCAGCACAAAATGCTGTTCGAAATGGAGGAGCGGGAGTGTACATAGAATACCCAAATAATACTAGGGACACAGCCAGAGTACCGACAGGAAAGTACTGCCATAACTATGATGCCGAAATTGAGGCAATCAAGATAGCAACAGAGAAATTACTAAATAACAGCAATGGTACACAACCTGTGGTGCTACTAACAGATGCAAAATCAGTACTCGAGGCGCTCCTCTCTGGGAAATTGCCAGTACTAAGGACACTACTTTCTGAACTTAGCAGTCAGCATAAAGTCACCATACAGTGGATACCATCCCACTGTGGAGTACCCGGAAACGACAGAGCTGATCAATTGGCTAAGGAAGGAGCCAAAGAGGAACAGCCTGATGTGCCCGTTACATACCACCAAAAGAAAAGAATGATCAAATCAGTCAGAAAGCCACCAAAACCTGCTCAAGATGACTACCACATTATGGACAGACCAGAACAAGTCATTATTCTGCGCCTCAGAACAGGACACAATAGATTACGCAACCACATGTATACAAAATTCAAGATTGGTGAAACAGCCATGTGCACATGTGGATTGGCGTCGCAGACAGCAGAGCACATACTCCAAGACTGCCCAAAATATAACATATCTAGGCAAACCTTCTGGCCTAGAGAGACGACGGTGGAAGATAAACTCTATGGACCACTGTGTGAACTGAAAAAAACAGTTCAATTCATGCAAGAGACGACATTGCAGATATAGACATATTTCAAGCGAACGAAAGAAGAAGAAGAAACAAGAACCGATTAGTTGATATTGTTTTTCCCTTCATACTGTACGGTTCTGTACGTCTCACACTTCTAAAATTCAATTTATAAAGTAAGTAGACCCGCAAATCATGTTTTATGTGAACGTCTAGACTTGTATTAGTATGTGCTATTAAATTTAGCTTCCAATATTACGTATACTGTGTAGAGGCGGGGGTGGGATTTTTTAGGTAGGAAATGCGAAACGGGGGAATGACGTTCTGAAAATATGGTGAAGGGGGCACGAGCCAAAAAGGGTTGAGAACCACTGACCTAAGGTATTGGGCACCGGCGTTGATTTAGTACCATTCTGGTACATAAGCTACACATTCATTTCGAGCATGTTCTTGAGCTCTCCAATTGACAATTGGTTAGTGCAAGCCTGACTTGCGGGATAACTGAGCCGGCCGCTAAGAAAGCAATGGCAGACTACTGAGCGTAATCTTGCCAAGAAATCAACAGACAGCTGAAAGATGCTGCTGTTGACAGCGATGTCCTGTAAAGGATATGCGAATTTAAAAAAAAAAATGCTTGGGCGCTGACTGTCTACGATAATCGTGAGGGAACTGCTGTGAATCGGTGCAATGTTGAAGTGTGGACAGTTCTAGTTTTCGGCAAACTTCTCAGGGAGGTCACAGTGAAGCCCTTCCCTCGTTAGCCAGATAAGCGTATACGTATATCGTATATGTCCCATGATAGCTCGCTGGATGTCGAAGAGAGGTCGGAGATAAGTAATCAGTATAATGCCCAGCCCCCGACACTCCTGGTGTAGACAATACACCTTTTCTCTATAGAAAAAAGAAAATAAATAATGCGGGGTTAATTATGGCACAAGCGTTGATAAATGCTGGTGAATGAAAAGCAAGAAATGGTGATGAGCTTTACAAGAACATGATAATAAATTACTGAAGCCACTGGGGAAGACAAACCTTCCTTCACGAATAAAATGCAACCAAGACACAGTTTTTTTATTAACTCTAGTAAACTTTTTTTTTTATGTTTGCATATCCCTTACGGGACGTTGCAGTCAACACCAGCATTTTTCAGCTGCTGTTGATGTTCTAGACAAGTGTTGCGTTCAGTAGTTTGCCATTGCTTTCTGAACGACCGGCTCCCATACCAGCACGATATAACACAACGCGACACGGTCTGCTGCACAAGTCGGTCGCAGCTGAGTTTCGAACGCCTGGTACCCGGCTCTCGAACCGCGTTCGCAAACCTTTGGCGACGGAGACCGGCCAACTTGTAAACTTGTTATCTAACCATTATTACTCTGATCTGTTACTGCATGAAATTAGTTTCTGTCGACTTCGTCGTAGGGGGTGGGAGGGTGTTTGTTCCCATTCCGATTCCATTTCAAAAACAAAAATTCCAAATTCGTCCTCGTCTAACCTGCTTCATCAGCTGTGGTTATAATTGAGGATCGTGGTTTTTGTAGGTTTATTTACCCTAATTCTTGTCTTGTGAGTCCTTTCGCGGACTGGTTATGTATCGTTTGTGTCTGTGACGTCAGCAGTGGTCGGCGGCTATCCTTTGTGCTCTTCTGTTGTTGTGGTTTTCTTTGTTTGTGTAGGCTCCTTCCTCGTCTGGCTGCAGTCCTTATAAGGACTTTTCGTAATCCCCCTCCAGCTGGGGGATCGGTCCGTGGCTGTCCTTTGTGCATGTTTCATCTTGTTTTCTTTGGCGGTGCAGGCTCCTGGCTTGATTGGTTGCAGTCCTTAAAAGGACTTTTTATTTGGTCTTTTTGTCTCCTTTATTGTGTATTTTCTGTAGGAGCTTATCGACGTTTTCATTTTCCTCCTTGTGTTTGTTTTCACTGTTGCGTTTGCGATACTGCTGCCTAAAGTTTTCTTCCTCCGTGGTCAGCCATGGGACGATTTTACCGTCATCTATATAGTACTCGAAGTCGTTCTCACGGTCGTAGAGTACTACTGGGTATACCATCGGTTTCCCCCGGAGTTTCTTAGGCTTCTTCTTTTCTTTTTCTTCCCAGCGCCTTCTGAATTCCTCGCGCTTGAGTTCCTCCTTGTCGACTGGGTATTCTGTGCCTCCTTCAGAGATCCGACGGTATAGTAGTTCCCTCTTGGGCGTTGTGGTTGGGCTGCTGGCTTCAGCTTGCGGTTCAGGCTCGGTCTCTTGATTTTCTTCTTGCTGTTTCTCTGTGAGTTCTTGTGTGGCTTCTGTTAATTTGTTTTGAAAGAGTCCCATTTCAGCTCTATGCAATTCTCTTTCGGTCTTGATCATTTGTAGGATTTCTTCGTTCTCCTTCTTCATCTCAGCCATGCGCTGAATCTCTTGTTTGATGTCGAGATGGATTTCTTTCATGTCGGCCAGCAGCTTCTCATTATCGCTGGTCGGAGACGTCGTCAGCAGTGCCTTGACTTGCTTCTTCAACTCGTCTATCTGCTTTTGAAGTTGATCTCTTTCAGCTTGTGCTATACCCGTGGCTGTTTCGCCCCTCTGCATTGCTTCCTTGAATGGTGTCTTTGTGATGATGGCGATCTTTAAGACGTCTCTGTGTCTCTGCAGGTACGGACAGCCCAGGTATCTTGCTCCATGTTTGCCCAGGCAGTTGGCGCACTTTCTTTTGTTGTTGGGTGCTCGGAAGTCCGTGTCCAGCTTGGCCAGCGGACACTCCTTGAAGGCGTGGTGATCGGCGCAGTATCGGCATATTTCCGTCTTACTGCGACACGTAGCTCTACTGTGCCCGGCCTTCTGACATCTGGAACATTGCGTGATTCTTGGTATGAATCTCTCTGGTTGCTGCATTCTCTTTTTGACTGATGCTGTGGTTGGCATCTCGCTGCCCTCCGACGTCACTACTGCCAATGTTGTAGGTATCTTGGAGTAGGTGAGAAGCCGCTCCGCCTTCAAGAATCGAATGTGAAGATTCTCTTCACGCAGATGCTTCAGGATTTCTTCATCTGTCAGCTCCACAGGAATCCGCTTGACAACCCATCGGACTGTTTTCGAGTCGGTGTTTCCGACTCTGGTGTCTTTCTCCTCCTTCTCTACTGTCTTGGTTATTGACTGTGTTGGGCTGTCAATCTTCTCCCTCGTAGTAGCTTCAGTGATGGCTGTAGTATCAGGCTCTTTGATGCAGCTAGCAGGTGGGCTCTCAACGTTCTTCTTCTTGTTGTCGGCACCCACGCTGCACATCTTGGCAACAGCGTGTTTCTTGTTGGATTTTCCACGTGACATTTTCCCGCTGATCAGGCTTCTTGACAGAATAATGTGACTTGACTTGTTAGCGCTCGCAGTGCGAATGTGATGATGTTTTGTTCCCATTCTTTCCTTGATGTATTTATGTCAGTGCTCTTTCTGTTCTGTGTTCCTGGCTTAGGGCCAGTGAGCGGCGTAGTGTGACAACCTCGAGGCGTTCCGTCTTGAACTCATCCGCAAGCAATTGGGAGCAGATAAATTTGCGTGGATTTTTCACATTGGTATGAGCGTCGGCCGTTCAGAAAGCAACTGCAAACTAAAGTTAATCACACGCCCTTTACATGACGTTGCAATCAACCTCAGCATTTATTGGCTGTTTGTGATTTACGAGGCTATTACGGGTCAGCAGTTTACCGATGCTTTAGGCACGACCGATGATGCCTCATACGACGGAAATCAACGTAGAGCGAATGGCAAATTATTTTATTTTGCGTATCTCTTACGGGACGTTGCATTCAACACCAGTCTTTTTCAGCTGCTGTTGATGTACTAGGCAAGTGTTACGTTCAGTAGTTTGCCATTGCTTTCTAAATGACCGGCTCCCGTACCAGCACGTTATAACACAACGCGACACGGTCTGCTGCACAAATCGGTCGCAGCTGAGCTTCGAACGCCTGGTACCCGGCTCACCAACCGCGTTCGCAAGCCTTTGGCCACGGAGACCAGTTGACAGAATGGCAAAATACTTAAGGTAAAATAGCCTAACAAATCATAAATAGCCAATAAATGCTGATGTTGATTGCAACGGGATGTAAAGGAGATGCAACAATCATTCCCCCCCCCCCCTTTTATTGCTTGTTTTTGTGTGCTGGTGATGTCTTGTACAGGCAATGTGATCCACTATGTATGATCGTGTTCTTGAACAACGGACCCTTTTCTTATTGTTTTTTTTTTCTCTTTATTATTCACGCGATTAATCATATTATTGTTAATATAAATGCAATACAACAAGACACTTGTTCCTGCAGAAATGAACAAATACGTCATTTGAAAGCAATGGGTTCGAATCCGGTGTAACAATCATCATCATCTTCTTCCACTTCTGCCGTCAAGCGTCGTGGAGAGGAATAATTTGCGTTCCAGCGCCCGGTGGGCGGCACCTCGTGGTCTCGTCGCAGATGAGCTTTGATGTAAGGCCAGTGATGGTAGTTGCTGGTGTTGCATTCTAACGACATGGCCAAACCACTTGATGTGGCACAAGGTGTTGATCCCACAGTCTGTCTGATAGTAGCATTTCTTACTCGGTCTCGGATTGTTAAGTCGGTAGCTTTACCCAGGCATCTCATTTCATAGGTGTTGATTTTGCGTAGGTGTAATTTAGATAAAGTCCAGGTCTGAGATTGTTAGCAAAGGATTGGTGTGAATATGCTGTTTATAATATTATCTGTCGTTTTGCGGGCATGGGTATGTTTGGATGTTTCAGTAAGGGTGATAGTTGATATGTAAGTGCACTAGCTTTTTGACATCTGATTTCAATTTCTCTGTCTAATCTGCCATCTTCTGTGATCATACTTCCAAGATATTTGACAGTAACAATAACTTTCTATTTTCCTGTTATTTCGTGTGCCCTCTTATAGTGTATATAGTATAGTCCTCTCATTATCTATAATAATCCTATGTCTATAACTTGTCTTCTTGATTTCTATGCATATCAGTGAATTATTTTTTCTGGTTGGTTTTATTTTCCCCAGGAGTTCCCCGCTGCTCTACGGTAGAAATATGCTGGCAGCTGATCAAATGTAGATGGTTTAAATCTGTAAAAAATGTCCTGTGACAGTTTTTGGAAAACACGGACGGGAACAACTGCCATATTGGAGGTTTTAACTGTATGTAGCTAGGCACGTACTTTTGTCGTCGGGTGATTCTTGTCTTCTTCTGCCTGAACTACACAAATGGCGGGCTTGCCGCGTAGGATAATCAAGGTTGTTAGATTGTTTTGTTTAATATTATCTTACAATTACCGCCCATATTTTACTGCGGCCCGAAAACAAGCAAAGAACAGTAACAAAAACAACTTGAAGACTTCATTCCAATTTCTTTCTGCCAAGCGTGTCCGTGTGAGGGAGGCGACCAAGTCGGGGAACGAAATGTTTATTAATTCACTTAATTGCTTAGTTTATTTTATAGACGTTGATCAGATTAGTTAGTATTGATTTACAGAACTGAAAAGATGTGGAGACACCAATGTTCTTTATTTGTTGGTGCAAGGATGGATGTTGGTCACTCCTAATCAATGTTACCTTACCACAATGAGTGTAAACTAGAAAGGGAGTGATGTAGCAGGTTTGATCATAATTTTCAAATTGGGTATTTACTAATGAGACCACCTTGATAGATAGGCCTTGAAAAATCAAATCTAACGGTACCCAATTATGCCTGTATGTCATTTCTAAGCAGAGATATTCACATTTGAGTGTCCAGATCTTGAACATAAAAATTAAAATTTCTCTGAAATTCTCTAATTCTCTTCTGCACAACTCTCCTTTCTGTCCAGATCCAAGTGTCTACAACAGACTCTACCATTGATGAACAATAATCAGAGATGCAAAAATGCCAGACAAATGCTGCAGAGTAAAAGAAAATACTCATCTAACAGTATTTTCTCATTTACAGATAATTCTAAAATAATAAATTGTACTGTCAGTCCATGCGAGATTCAGATTGTCTCAAATGGGTCATAGATGGATATGTAAACTGACTTAAGAAATATGTTCCGTCATGTTAAATGATTAAAAAATAGTAAAAGTATGCAAATAAATTATTAATAATCTTTAAACTTGTATTCTCTTTAACTTTAGTAGTTCAAATAGCACGTTTTCAGCGTAAAAAGGTATACACGGCCATGTCAGATTGATATCCGCGCTGCCGCCATTTTGGATTTCCATTCACAAAGTTGAAACATCAGTTTTAGAAAATAAAATTACTAACCTTTTGCCAAATAATTTATTCAAAAGTCATGATAATTTCAACCAACCGCTATGCATAGGATGTTAGACTAACCTATTCTGCAGAAACTAAGATGGCGATTGTTATTGTCACGTGATATTTGAATGAATGGATGATGTCCGAAGCATGCTTGGTCTTTAATAGCCCGTTTGGGGACATAGTCGATCCTTCTGTGCAGGGGTGGTTTCCGGTTTCAGATTGCATAAATTGACTAAATTAACCCTCTACTACTAGAGAGAGTCGTAGAGGCTCTTCATGTTTTCTCAGTGTGACAAAAGCCAGTTTTAGTTTTACCTAAGGAATGGATAGATTCACTAATTCGGCGTAGTTTACACATCATATGACAAACTTAAAATAGTTCAATAGTATAGTAACATAAAATGTGCATAAGTTAATCTCTAATCCATCTCATTGTCATATATCAGCGAAGGTTATAAGTATCATGTTTGTAGTTTAATAACTTTTGCACATTATTGGACAAATATATATATATTAAACATTTCAAATTTGCATCGAGGTGGATATAAAAATAATCTGGGCTCGCAGGTTGATGCAGCCTAAAATGCAGTGAAGGCGTTCGGCATGATATTGATCACGTCACCTCTGGAGTGCCGATTGATCTATAAATATATATGGGGCCAGCCATCGTAGCATAGTGGCTAGAAACTTCCCTGCTTACCAAGTGTTCATTGGTTTGATATGCCACTGGGATGATTCAGACTTTAAAAAATAACACCTGGGCTCCAAAGAATGCGCCCAAGAATGTCTTGAGAAGTAAGGGTGGCTTACATGATATCACATCACCCACTTAGTACTGATTGGCCTATAATAATATGGGTCTAACATCATATGCCGGACGCTTCTTAATTTTTTTAAAAAACTAGCACCGTATGCCCAATACACATTAAGGTGAAAATCTCACTGAAAGCTTTTGGAATTCATCTTGACACCTGGGAGACTGCTGCTAAAGACCGTAATTCGTGGCGTACATCATTACATAAGGGTGCAGTCACTTGTGAAGCAACCAGGACTGCAAAAGCTGTGAAGAAAAGGCTGGACAGAAAAACCACTGCAGGAGATCCTCCTGGAACATCAAGCATTCTTTGCCCACATTGTCAAAGAACATTTCGAGCCAAAATAGACCTTACCAGCCATCTTAGTACTCACGGCTCCATACTTTCAACCCCACTGGATGAAATGAATGGTCATCATCCTTGATGGACAAACAACAAGGCGCATTAAAGGGTCCTTAATTGGTCTTATTTTATTATTATTTTATTTATTTGCACTCACTCACTTTGAACTCAAGCTTTCCCTATTATTACCAGTGTCCCTCACTTTCAGGCGAATCCACGTAGAATTCAGAGGTACTTGTAATTTACGTCCCCAAGTCAAGGACGAGAAGTCAACATTTTAGTACAACTGATGGGTGTAGGGGTTGAACTCCCTACCTCAGCATCAGCACACCGGATGTTTAAGAACAAGCGCTCTTATCCATTTGGCCATGCTGACCATTTTTATATTATTATGTTTCTGGTGTACCATTTGTCCAGTCCTATGGTTTTGAGTTAACAAAACATAATAATGCTTACAGTTGACAACTATAGGAACTAATAGTGATGTAATCCATCTTTGTCTGATCTGCCTTTGTACTATAGAATGTAGGTTATCTGTTCCATTGAGGTATGTGACTTATTGTAGAATGTAGGTTATCTGTTCCATTGAGGTATGTGACTTCTGATTTAAAATAAAAATAGTTTGGATGATTTGAATCAGATAAGAGGTTATTTTAATACTACACAATCCATAATGTGAAATTAATGTAGTACAGTTTTAATATCATTTATAAGTACATAATTATTATATTTTTGTAAAAGAGTAAAATTCTGCACTGGTAAGGTGATTTGAGTGATGATGAAATTCATCATCATCATCATCTTCCACTTCTGCCGTCAAGCGTCGTGGGGAGGAATAATTTGGCTCCAGCGCCTGGTGGGCAGCACTGGATAGTGTCATTCTGTGTGGTTGTACAATGTCTTTGAAGTCGTCAATCCATTTTCTTCTTGGACGTCCTCGTGGTCTCGTTGCAGATGATCTTTGATGTAAGGCCAGTGATGGTAGTTGATGGTGTTGCATTCTAACGACATGGCCAAACCACTTGATCTTCTGTCTTTCAATAAATGTGGCACAAGGTGTTGATCCCACAGTCTGTCTGATAATAGCATTTCTTACTCGGTCTCTGTTAAGTTGGCAGCTCTCCTAAGGCATCTCATTTTGCAGGTGTTGATTTTGCGAAGGTGTAATTTGGATAAAGTCCAGGGTGAGATTGGTAGCATAGGGTTGGTGTGAATATGCTGTTTATTATCTGTCGTTTTGCGGACATGGGTATATTTAAGATAATATAAAGGATTGATGCATACATGACACCATGCATGCTTGCACACCTGACCTACACACATATGCATGCAATCACTTGCATACAAACACACATACACATATTGTTGATTTAAAAGAGGTTAAAGATAAGAGCATCAATTTCATTGCATCGGTTTATATCCCATATAGTTCAGTCTTCTTTCCAAGAGCAACCTGCCGAAAGTGTCGCACGGAGCATGAACTCCATAGCATAGCTGCAGCAACGACCACTTGAGAGGTCTCCAAAATAATTGCACTCTTGAACTGGATGAGGAGTCTGAAAATGAACCCATGACCTATATAGCTTGAGGCAGGCAGCTTGACCACTTCCTCGTGGAGACCCCTATATTATTATTATTATTATTATTATTATTATTATTATTATTATTATTGATTTATTTATAAAGTTTAAGATTAGCTGCAAGTCTTGTGGTAGAAAAATCATGAAATGTGGTTACAAATCAAATGCTGTAAATGAAGGTAGACATGTAAACAGCCTTAATGTTTTTAACATCTTGTTATGGCTCTCTCTCTCTCTCTCTCTCTCTCTCTCTCTCTCTCTCTCTCTCTCTCTCTCTCTCTCTCTCTCTCTCTCTCTCTCTATATATATATATATATATATATATACACACACATCATCATCATGTGCCCTGCCAACTGTAGTAGGCATTCATGTCTCTCCAGAGATCTGGGCCATTGGTGTTCTGGATAATCTCTGCTGCTGGTTTCCTCCGTGTCCACCGACTCAGTCCATCCAGCATATTTTTCTTGGTCTGCCTCTGCCTCTTTCCCGCTGATCTCTTCAGTTGTCTTGGTGTTCTCCAATGCCTCACTTCTCCTTACATGACCACATAATTCTGTTAGTCTCCTTCTAGTTTCATTAGCCTCTTCCAGGCAACCATTTTAATTATTTTGGCAGGGCAAGGTATTCACAACATTTGCATCAAGAACCTCCCCGGGAAGGTTAACCCGGTCAACAAATGCCCGCAGAAGTCGGATGTGTCGGCCTAACGGCGCAAGAACTCCGGGTGAACGAAGAAGAAGAAGAAGAACCATATCTCCATTGCTTCTAAACTCCTTAATTTGTTTATTTACGTTTCTTGATTCACTGCCTTACAGCATAACAGTTCTATATAACATTTCAGCACTCTCTTGCATTCAGTGATAGTGACTTATTGCATAAGATACTTTTCATTTTCTGAAATGCAGCTTTTGATTGACCAATACTGTTCTTAATAAATCTAATGTTATAATTGTCCCTAAATATTACAATTTTTCAACTTGGTTAAGCATTTACCCTTCTAATGTAGCATACATACACAAACATGTTGTTATTATCATTGATTGTTTTAAGAAGTTCCAGATTATCTGCTAGCCTCCATGTATACAAATAATGTGTGTTACAAAATGTTGTAGGTGATGGTAAACTTGTGAAAGTGTTTTTCTTTACAATAATAGTTTTTATAGTAACAATGTAAAAAAAAAAAAATTCTGTCTTTTCCATAGGAAGGCCAGTTAGGCTACTTGTAGGTGCAGTCTTCTAGTGGTTGTAAAAATATGGTGCTTATTAGTTCTGTTTATTCCATGACTACTTAAGGTTTAATATACAAGTAAATGGGCATATTCTTAAACAAGTGAATCGGTACAGTTATCTCGGAAGTCATAAAATTTGATGGGAGACACCTTGAAGAAATTAGAACAAGTATTGCCATTGCGAAGGTATGAAAGATGAAAAACATACTTACCAATAAAAAGATATCAATTGAAACGAGAAAAAGAGTGTTGAAATGCTACATGGAACCTGTACTTTTGTATGGATGTGAAGCGTGGACATTGAGCAGACAAGCTGAAAAACATCTGATGGCTGAGGAAATGTGGTTTCTGAGGAGAATGGAAAGAATACAATGGACAGACAGAAAAACCAATGAACAAGTCCTTCAAGAAATAAATGAAGATTGTAATCTGATTAGAGACATTAGACGTAGGCAGTCAAAATTTTTTGGGCATGTTATGAGAAGAAATGAATTGGAGAACTTGGTGACAACTGGCAAGATCGAAGGGAAGAGACCACGGGGAAGACTAAGAACTAAACACCTGGATGGCTTGGTCACGTGGCATGGTTGAGACAGAAACACGGAGCTGATCCGAGACTGGTGATCGAGTGAGATGGCAAATTATGACCGCCCACGCTTATCGACATGGCACATGATGGATGGACTTAAGGCAGTAGCTTTATGATAGCGTTGTAAGCACCTGCATGGACCACTGTATTTCATGAGATGATTGCCTAAAAGTCAGGGCAGTTGTCTTACATCTTGCTTTAAATTATTGTTATTTATTTTAACATATTTCTTAAATAAGAATAATTGTATTTCAGGAAACACAACGGCTTCTGGCAGAACCTGTAGTTGGAATAATTGCTGTGCCAGATGAAGCTAATGCTCGCTATTTCCATGTAGTAGTTGGCGGCCCATCACAGGCAAGTAAAGACAGGGGTGGGGATTGTAAATGAATACATACATCAGATACAGCTCAATCACTTTATCACACGGTCTGTTACAACACAGAACCATTTAGGATGCCAGTTTCCATGGCTGAAATGAGATCTTAGACAATTAGTATGTCATTTTAGATGGGTTAGGTTACCTGACTCATACATTATGTGACCTTGGTTTAATTCCCTCTTGAGGCAAACATTTTTCAGTCAAAGGTAAAATAAAAAATCCAAAGCCTGAACAATGGATATCAGCTCCTTGGGTAAGAGTTGCTTATTTTCTCAACCCTTCAAATACTCTCCAGTCATACTCCAGAAGTGGTAATATGTGCTGTAATGATAGTGTACTGGTTGTAGTGTGTTACCAGGACCCATAAGAGAAGCAAAGAATAGTTACTACAACCTGTCATGCATGATGTAAAAGACAATAAAGGAAGTTTGGCAAGATCGGAGAAAGCAGACAAAAACTTCTGAACTCAAGTGAAACAGTGGCATTCTCAGGCCAAAGAGAAAAATTTCCATCACAGTGAATAAGTAGCCATAGTGCTGTTTCTTCTTCTTCTTCTTCTTCTTCTTCTTCTTCTTCTTCTTCTTCTTCTTCTTCTTCTTCTTCTTCTTCTTCTTCTGAGTTCATCCGGAGTTTCTTTTTTTTGGACGTGACTGCGTTGTTCCTGTTTACAGCAGAGCTGCGTTCTTGCGCCATTAGGCCGACACATCCGACTTCTGCGGGCATTTGTTGACCGGGTTAACCTTCCCGGGGGAGCTGTTTAAAGAGGCAGAAAAAACACTAATTGAGTAGGAATCAGTTAAAGAGACATTTTACATGAGACTACAAAATATTATAGGCAGAAGTAGAAGTAGCAAAAGGAAACCTCCAAAACCTTTAAGGCACCACACAGAAATTAGCGGGAAAATATAACCAACCAAGTGGATTTACAAAAATAGTAATGGGAAAGTTCTCACCAAACACTAAAGATCAAATGACTAGATGGGCTGAATATTCCAGCAGAAACTAAAAAAAATATACACAACTCAGTGTAAAATATTTTAGCAGTCTGGGGGACTGAAGAAATACTAGATTATTTGAGATAAGTGCACCTGGTTAAGTTTCAATGAAAGGGGAACCTAAATGTGAAAATTATAGACATAATTTTATGGTCATTTCCAGGGAAAATATTAAGCAAGATCATTCTAGGTAGATTAAGATGCCATTGACAATTTGGGGATGAACAGGCAGGCTTCCAACCAAACAGATCCAGCACTGACCTGATAACCTCTTTACATTGGATTATTGTGTCAATGAAAAGGCCTTTGAAAGCTTTGATTGGAAATCAGTGAGACACAATGTAATTGCATAGAAAATAATTAATTTCACATAGGTTACAATCGAGGACATGAAATGCATGTCTACATGACGAAGTGGTTTAACTATCTGCCCCAAGCTCTGAAGGTCTTGGGTTGTTTCTGTACTACCTCATTCAGACCACAAATGGAGACCTCTGTGTGTCATCACTAGTAGTAATAGCATGTGTGTGGACTACATTCAAGTTCAAAGCGAGTGAATGCAAAAAACAAAAACAAATGGCGACGTCTTTACTTGCTTCTTGATATAATTGTTTCTGATTTATTGTCACTTCTTGACACAGTTAGAATTCATTTGTAGATATTTCATTTCTGTCATTTCAGTTGTTCATTTTCCTTTTGTTGTTGTATCTAAGTCTGACATTGGTAGCATACTGTTGCTTGGAATATTGTGTTGCCTTTTTATGTGTGTCAGTTGTTGCATGTTTTTTCTGCAGTAGTAGTAACATCTGTCCAATAATTTTATTCGCTTTGTTCCATCTATATTCAGTTTCTGCTGCCATTGTTCCATCAGATACTATTTATGTTCCCCAAGTTTTTGCTAATTTTATTTGCTTTAGTTGTTGGTTTAAAAAAAAATGTAATCTTAGTTTCTATTTCTTTCCTTGCAATGGTCACAGGTATATTCATAGTGAAGTTGGATACTTATCATGCATGCTAGCCAATAATGTAATTCATTACCACACATTGTTTTCCTAGCAGTAAACACTTGCTAAATGCATTTCAATGATGGGACATTTTTCTTTTAACACGTTTCATTTACATTTGGTGTTTCATTTACATTTGGTTTGTAATTCCAAAATTTCTCTTCTCTTCTCCCCTCTTAATGTGTAATTAATATTAAAATGTTAATATATATTGAATATGAAAGATAAGACGAGCAAAATGTTAGATGACCCTGCATGCCCAATTCTGAATACTGTGAAAATGAAGATACTTGTTCTCCCCTCCTCACTCATTCTCTCACCACCTTATCCACTTTGGCTCACATTATTCACTGTGGATATGCACATGAATCATGGACAATTGGCAGACAGATGTGAAAGCTGCAGAGATGTAGTTTTACAGAAGAATGATGAGATCACTGTGAACAGACAGACAGAACAATGAAGATATCTAGACAGAAGTTAACCCACAAACAGAACTGGTTACTCACATCAGAAGGGGACAGTCCGCATTCTTTGGGCATGTCATGAGAAGGGGAAAGCTGGAGTAGTCATCACAACAGGAAAATGGGGGGGGGGGATGAAAAAGAATATGCTGGACAGTTTGACATAGTATGGAGGAACGTCAGTATCAAAAATGATTGCAGCAGACAAGACATAGGGCTGTGAACAGACATGGTCAACACAAGGCATGGATTATACAAAGAAGTATATGTACATGGCTATATATGTACTGGTTTGATGTGTTTATGTGTGTGTGTGTACAGCTGATTGCATAAATGCATTTAACAGTAACTGACCTTTCTTCCTGACCAGTCTCCCTATGAAGGTGGCCAGTTTAGACTGGAACTGTTTCTGCCTGAAGAGTATCCAATGTCAGCTCCCAAAGTGAGGTTTATGACCAAGATCTATCACCCCAATATAGACAAGCTGGGACGGATATGCCTGGATATACTTAAAGGTATGCCTTATATTTGACCTTTATTAGTTGATTAGTTGGTGAATCCTCGGGAAGATTGAGTTGTAAGTCTGATGTATTGGCATTTAGGTCATTTGAGGCCTGAAAAGGGATTGCATCAATCAAAGTGATGTTGTATGTAGACATTTTCCTCCTGACCCAGTATCGAAATACCATCTTTGTGGGGACTGTTGGAGAATTCTTCCTCTCTGAAAGTTCAGAAACCAGTGGGATGTGCAAGATGTATACTGGAACTTCACATCTGTAGAGGCAGATGAGCATGTAACCAGGTCATGATTCAGCACAGCACAGACTGACTGGCTGAAGTTAGGCCCAGGGCACTAGTGTTTCCTCCACGGGTGTAAGGTAGTTCATTGTCAGCAGATTCCATCCCAGACTGACTGGCTGAAGTTAGGCCCAGGGCACTAGTGTTTCCTCCATGGGTGTAAGGTAGTTCATTGTCAGCAGATTCTATCCCAATGCCCAGAACTATATAAGCTTGACCCGTATAAGCTAGAATGCTAATGAAATATGGTTGAGATTTAAATAGCTTATCTGAAGTCACTAAAAATATATTGAGCACAGCCTCAGTGGGTTATGAAAATGATTTGTATTCACAGATAGTAGCTAATTATTCAATAGCAGGTGAGTTGGTATAACAGTTGTGTCTTTATGCAGACAAACTAGGAGTTCAATTGGACAAGGATGCGATGCCAACTGTCATCATTTGTTGCGAAATGGAAAAACTGGCCACCTATTGAACAGATGTGTGTTGCTATCACAGAATTACACAGACACCAGGCATCTGCTCAGCACAGTGAAAGATGTCAAGAGATTCAGTATTGAAGAGGGAAATATTCCGGTTTTTAAAAAAAAATGCATTGCTGAAGTCAAATGTGTTGGACAGCTGGTCCAAATATTGCCTGTGATCTGTTATTGGGTACAGCACAGTCAGTGTTATTGCTCAAAATATTTCGTGTCTAGGCAGACCTTCTGGACTAGAGAAACAACAGTGAAGGATAAACTCTATGGACCCCTGTGTGAACTAAAACAGACAGTTTATACAAGAGAAACATTGCAGATGTAGACAATAAATTTCAAGCAAACTAAAGAAGTGTCCTGAAATCCATTTTCAGACATGGGGAAGGAAAGTATTAAGAAATAATTAAGTATTGGTTATACATTTTAACATGGACCGACCATTTCTCATAAGCCATGAGGAACCGCAATAACTTTGTGGCTGGCAAGCTTGTCTGCTTACCTGGAGGTCATGTGTTTGAACTCCCTTCAAGGTGGGGATTTATTTCACTGACTTGAGCTTCCAGTCTACAATGGGTACCAGAAAATGTCCTGTCAAGTAAGGGCGGCTGGTATGATGTTGCCACATTACATGTGACAGTTGGTCTTAAAATATGGGGCTCGCATCAGTGTACATATATAGGGTGTATCTTTTAATGACTGTGCAGTGTTTGAAAATATTGCTGGTCCAAGTTTTGTATTCACCCTCTGTAAAGTTCATGAAACATAATAGGTAAATACAAAACTTGGACCGGCAATATTTTCAAACACTGCACTGTCATAAAAAATATACCCTGTACTTCTTGGTTTCAAAAGGGGTCCTTTTTTTTAATTGTCATTAGTTTCCATTGTTTTACTTCTTCCAACTGCTAATCATGGTGTGATACAGAAGTCAGTTCTGTGATAATTTATTTAGATTTTTGAAAAAAATTAAGCAATTGATAATAAAGCTTGTTCGTTCGCTCGTTCATAGAGAGTGTTTGATGTTGCTGATAATGCATGAGGGCAGCCAGTAGAGATTTATGCCAACTCTCATCGTTCACTGCGGAATGAAAACTTCATGCCTCAGGCCTACAAAAATGTGATGGTCTTCACACTAGCACATTCCTGCAACAGGACTTGTTTTTTTTTTTCTTTTTTAATTAGTGCAATAGGATTTGTTTTTTTCTTTCTTTCTTAATTAGTGCAAGAGGACTCAAAACAAGGCAAAGATACCTTTGAAGTATATGTTATTTGAAAATTAAGTTTTAAACTGAATGTGGTTGCTGCTTATCAATTATTATTATAAATTCAGTGGTAGCCAGTTATTTAAGGAGACGTTATGCAGTAGATTTGTCATTTCTGAAAAGAACTGTTCTTTCTAACAGATAAATGGAGCCCTGCCTTGCAAATCCGCACCGTTCTACTTTCCATCCAGGCGTTGTTGAGTGCACCCAACCCTGATGACCCTCTAGACAACAATGTAGCTGAACACTGGAAATCAAATGAAAAAAGTGCTATTGAACAGGGTAAATCTTTTATTTCACTTTAAATCAGCTTAAGCCTGCCATTTGTTTCCTGCTTGAAATGCACTATCCTCTGCAATTCTTGCAGGCCTTTGTAGAGTTTGTCAATCAAAATTGTTTCATCTATCATAGACGAGACCTTTCTGAGCTGTTTTTGGAACACTGTTATAGTATGGAGAAGCTATCATTAGCTTGTGTATATGTGGCTGCAGGAAGCCAAAGTGCCTAACTTGCTTGCCTGTTGGCCCAGCGGTCATGTGTTCAAAGCCCCATCGAGGCGGACATGTTTTTTTTAAAAACTGACCTGGGCTTCCGGATTGACTTGACCTAGAAATGGATACCTGGGAATTAAAGGCGTCTGGCGCGATATTGAACGTATCACCCATTAAGCGACGATAAGTCTGTTGAAAAATATAGGATAGCGCCACATACCAAATATCTTCAAGTCATGGAAGAGGGTCGTGTACATTACATGTGGTTGTTGAGTGTGTTGTGGTTTGAATAGTATCCGGTTCTAAGTCTAAGGATAGTAACTTATCTAGTCCTGTCCAGGAGATAAAAGTCATCCTGTGGTTGAACAGGTGACTTTCTGAGCTTTTTATTACACTTTTATTTTGGTAATATGTAATTGAGGATATCTAGTTGTTGTGTCCCAGCCCTTTTTATTTCCTGAAGGCTGTCGTGCTAGCTATCACTTCGTATATGTCATTGTTAATGTTAGACAGATAACAGACATAGTCAACAATGCCAGTGTGCTTGCTAACTCTTGACATATGTCAGTGTTTATGTTAGTATATATATTTTTTTTTTGCGCTCGCTTGCTTTGAACTCAAGCGTAGGCCATACACTATTTATAGTAGTGATGAATTGAATTTTGCGTGTGGATTGTCTCTATTAACAGTGTCCCTCGCCTTCAGGCAAACCCACTCTGACTTCAGAGGTATTTGTAATTTACATTCCCAAGTCAAGGACGACAGGTCAGCATTTTAGTCCAGCTGTCCGGTGTAGGGGTTGAACCGCTTACCTCAGCATCAACATAACGAATGTTTAAGAACACGCGTTCATACCCATTCAGCCATGCAGACCTGTTATAGCAGACATAACAAGGCTAGCATGCTTGCTATCACTTGACATGTCAGTGTTAATGTTAGTATATTAGAAAGATTACAGACATAATCAACAAGGCTAGCGTGCTTGCTATCACTTGACATGTCAGTGTTAATGTTAGTATATTAGACAGAAGACTACAGACATAATCACAACGTTATAGTGCTTGCTATCACTTCACATATGTCAGTGTTAATGTTAGTATATTAGACAGACTACAGACATAATCACAACGTTACAGCGCTTTCTATCACTTCACACTTGTTAATGTTAGTATATTAGACAGACTACAGACATAATCACAACGTTATAGTGCTTGCTATCACTTCACACATGTCAGTGTTAATGTTAGTATATTAGACAGACTACAGACATAATCACAACGTTATAGTGCTTGCTATCACTTCACACATGTCAGTGTTAATGTTAGTATATTAGACAGACTACAGAAATAATCACAACCTTATAGTGCTTGCTATCACTTCACATATGTCAGTGTTAATGTTAGTATATTAGACAGACTACAGACAGAAGATTATTGCAGTTTTTCAGGTTGTCAGATATAAATATAAAATAACCAACAAATATGTTCTATCTTGCACAGCCCGTCAGTGGACCCAGCTATATGCCAAGTCAAGCACCGTCAACAGCCACTGAGGCTGCATCTGGCCTAGCTTTCAACTATGAGTATGACACTTCCCTCCCACTTCTTTCGTTAATTGTCTGTAAGATCATCTTAGAAGCGTAAACAGAACTACATCTATCTTGCACTCAGTTGGGTGTCAAATGCCTGCATTTGAGTATCGTGTTACTGAACTTTATGAATGACATTTTGTGTTCTTTATGGTGTGTGACCTTTAATATATGTCCTTCTTGACTTCTGCTTCACTAATGACATGTGACTCATGGCCAAGAATTGAGCAGGTCTGGTATTATTGTTATTGTTTTGTTTTACTTAAGTAAAGTAGGTCTGGTTTATCTTGGGGTGTTGTACATAATCTGTTTTACTTGTTATTGATTGAGGATCCTTGTTTTTATTGGTACATCATGCAAAAAAATTGGGATACTGTGGTAGATATAAAAGGTTAGCATAGGGGATGCTAATGGTAGGTGTGGTTAGACAGGCAGATTGATGTTTAAACAGCAGGATGTACTGATGTGAAATGGTTGAGTGGTGGTGGGGAAATGTTTGATAGCCTTCAGTACACCATTGATATTCATTTAAGAACAATTATTCCCAAAGTGGGCAACTGACGTCATGTAGATAATGGACATGTGCAGTTTTGAAGTTGCGGTACTTTATGCCAAGAAGGAGAAGTTTGTGCATATAAGATTGTGCCACGGATGTGGCTAAGGGTACATGGGCACATACTAACATTTATGCCAGGTGGAGGATTGATGCAAAAACCAGCATCCTGTTAATTCCATGTCATAATATGCAGCTCAAGTTGGCAGTATTTCAGCTGAAAAATGTCAAAGTGAGAAGAAAGAAGGATTGTAAATTGGGGCATAACTGTATTGTTATTTTCATTTAGGGGTAGAGCCAGCATGCAGTGACCATAAGATCTGACACTTTCACATGCTATAAATATTTCTCAAGATTATTTATAGGAAACTTAATTCCTTTTTACCCCACAAGTGAGTTCAGTATTAGAGAGCCTGCAATATTTTCTGTGTTCTTGTTTCAAAGCTGAGGATTAAAATTAAACATACAACTTTTTGTTTGCCATTTGTTAAGCAAAACATGATACTAATGAATATATCAAGATATCTTGATGAGAAATTAGTGTCGTTTTTAGTGTTGGTGATTAGAGGCAATGACTGCATATTAGGATCTAACGACGTTCTGATAGAAAGTTGGATGATGTGAGTAGATTATATTATATCCACAGTACAACAGAAGCTGACTGCATTCATTGTGGCACTTGTTTTTGTGCTGTTTGGTTAATACTTTGTATTTGTGACAGTGCATAGAATATGTGTTATGTCATGTAGGTGTCATCAGGCTATTCACCATAGTACTGTTAAAGATATTTAAATTGTTTCTTTCTTGCTTGGTTACACATTACAACAGAAGCTTAGCTGGTTTAATTTTATCACTTGTTAGTGGGAGGTTTGGTGCATGTGTGACATTGCACAGTAAATGTTATGAAGATTATTTTAAGATTGCGTTAATACAAGAACCGATTACTTGATCTTGTTTTTCCCTTCATACTTTACGGTTCTGTACGTCCCACCCTTCTAAAATTCATTTTATAAAGTAAGTAGACCCACAAATCACTTTTTATGTGGACGTCTAGACTTGTTTTAGTATGTGCCATTAAATTTAGCTTCAATTATTACGTATACTGTGTAGGGGCAGGGGGGAATTTTTAGGGAGGAAATACGAAAGGGGGGAATTACGTTCTAAAAATATTGTGAGGGGGGAATGACGTGCTAAAAATATGGTGAAGGGGAGCACGGGCCAAAAAAGGCTGAGAACCACTGGTCTAGATATTCACCATAAAAACATTGTTAACAGTGTTTGAATTGTTTCTTTCTTGCTTTGTTATTTACGTACGGAAAAACTGTAAATTATGACATCTAAATCTGTAACATTAAGTATTGTTTTTTTTTTTGTATTCAATTGCTGTATGTACTGTGGTAAATGTGCACACTGCAACTTATTTATGCATGTTGAAAGTTCTTCTCTGAAAGTCAGTAACACATGATTGTTAATATAAATATGCTCCTGGCTTACAATCTGAGCACTTCACCACAATTAACTATCTGTAGAGTGCATCTGAATACAGTATGGCTTTCTTAATAGTTGTGGCTTACTTCTGATTATTCTGCTGTGGATCATTTAAAACGGACCCCAACATTGAGGTTACAGTCTGGGCTGCTTGCTGAAAGTTGTGACCACTTCAGGGTAGTTAGCTTCATTCATGCTTTTGTTAATCAATTCTACTCATTTGTACATCTGCTAAAGTGTAACATTTCATTTTGTTATTCTGAATGAAATTTTCTTAGATGTTTGGATGTGGAATTGGTGTTAACGATAATGCATATATGGATCGTAGTACTTACAATTCTTATTTAAGCATTTAAACTCGAGTCCTGATACATCGGTCAGCGCTAATATTGCTTTATAAATTGTAAACCAGTTCTTGCAAGCTGCGTTGAATCACATTTCTAATAGACGACTTATAATATCAACAAATCACTGCTTCTATTTTAATGGAATAATGGGAGAACTAAACAAAGAAAATATATTAATATATATATATTAAAAATTAAATATCTAATTCGAGAAAATATATTAATATATATATATATTAAAAATTAAATATCTAATTCGAGCTCAATGAACAAGTTAGGAAGAGTTAGTAAGCAATGGAGCTGTTGTTCCTGAGAACAATGTTGTGAATACCTTGGACTGCCAGAGTAACTAGCAACAGCTGCTGGGAAGAGGCTAGTTAAAGTACATTATATACAACTATAAGAAAGAGTCAAACAGCTTTTATTTGAGTCACATAATGAGAAGAAAGGCATTGGAAAATGTGATCACTGGAGAGATCAGTGAGGGAAGAGACAATACAAAGAAGAGAAATCATGCTGAATGGACTGAGGTAGTGGAATATGATCAGCAGAGTTGAGACAGAACACCAAGGGCCAAGATCTGTGGAGAGACATAAACAGTTGGCAAGGCACATGATGATCAGTTTGAGTTCGATTTATTTCTGAATTTTGCATTTCTTTCAGTACTAGTTTGGGGAAAATAGAAGATTGAATCTGTTTACTTCACTAGATGTGATTTAGTTGCTGGCAAATGTTGACAGTGAAGGCTTTTATCATGATTCATTAGAAGAGATTACAGTTGGCTGAGATGATAAACAGAAGTTGTAAAAATATGCAAAAATCTGTGTGTTTCTCTTTAGGCGTTCCAGTTTAGAATATTTGATGTTCAGAATTTAAAGGGTAAAACCATGTGTTTTGAATGTGTAGAAACTTGTGTTGTGAGTAAATCATCTATATTTAGCATCTAAGTAGTGTATTGGTTGACTATTCTTGGCAAGTGTTTTCATGAATGATTAATTTTGTTTTAAATATAACCCCATGGTCGTGTGCTTGTCACATTTGTGTTTTTATTTGGTGGTGACTGCACTTTGTTATGTGTTCATATAGATATTAGAGACAATAACACTGGATGGGCGGAAATGTGAAGAACAAGCATTTGTGAATGCATGACTACATGTGATGGCCAGATTAGTCGTGAAGTCCATGATTAACATTTCAGCACTGAGAATAAACGAAGCATGTTTATATACGTGTATACTTATTAATACATTACTGTTTGCAATGTGTGGTGTGTAAAACTCACTGAAAATGGTCCTATGTTGACTGGTAGACAATTGTGTTGTTCTGTAATGTATGTGTTACACACAAGAGCTTTTCGCCAATGCCTGTGCACGGAGTACAGTATTTATTATAATGTGTATAAAGATGCTGGTACTTAAGTTTTCTGATTTCAGTGTTTTCAGAGTGGAGAGAACTGAGGTTTGGGAGCAGTTTGAAAGTGGCAGGTGTGGTTACATTATTATTGCGGCTGTTTTCTCGTGGGGAACTGCATCAAAGAAATTTGCTTGAACTTGTAGTCGTGGTCTCACTGAGTGTTGTTTTACTGTCTCACTAATTTAAGTCAAATTTCTTGGAAAGTAAAGGAGGTGGACAGATTTTTGAGACACTGGGAATGAAAAGATAGCAGATAGAATAAAATAAACGATAAAAATCAAACATTTGCTTCTGCTCTTTATTCTCCCTTTGGAGTATAGACTTTCAACCCAGCCATCGTATTCTTTACTGCCTCTGTCAGCTTCCTGCATGTCCACCTCATATAATTCATCTCTGTCTCCATTTATCTTCCCCGTGTGTTTTTAAATTTCCCTTTTTTTCGTTGACCCTGTGGGTTATAGACATGAGACTTTCTAGTTATTCTGTTACCAGATTTTCTCATGTGTGTCCCATCCAGTAGCACTGTGCTTTCTTCACATTTTGTTTCACTTATGTTTTCACATGTGGTAGTTCCTGAGATGAATGTTGCAAATTCCTTGGACAGCCAAGTAACTAGACCGGAAAGATCGAGGGGAAGAGAGCCTGACCAAGAGAAATGATGCTGGATGGATTGAAACAATGGCATGAAGGAATAACAACAGCTGAGTTGATCCAGAACACCAAAGACAGATCTGTGGAGAGACATGAACACCTACGCCAGCTGATATGGCACTTGATGATGATGGTTTGTTTGTTTAGTTCACTCCGTGAGCTCACACATTGATGATTCTGTCGTATCATTGTCCTGTTATGCACAGGCACCAATTAATGAATGTTAAATCTAACATCTCTGTCACATGACAAGACCACAGCACTTTTATACAAACCATCATGGAAAAGGGAGTCCAAGACGGGCCAGCAACATTGATACCAAACAGCAGCCTGTCGTAGTGTAGCAAACCTCCATTATGGAGATGTCATTTGGCAAACTAATTGATACCAAACAGCTGCCTGTCGTAGTGTAGCTAACCTCCATTATGGAGATGTCATTTGGCAAACTAATTGATACCAAACAGCAGCCTGTCGTAGTGTAGCAAACCTCCATTATGGAGATGTCATTTGGCAAACTAATTGATACCAAACAGCAGCCTGTCGTAGTGTAGCAAACCTCCATTATGGAGATGTCATTTGGCAAACTAATTGATACCAAACAGCTGCCTGTCGTAGTGTAGCAAACCTCCATTATGGAGATGTCATTTGGCAAACTAATTGATACCAAACAGCTGCCTGTCGTAGTGTAGCAAACCTCCATTATGGAGATGTCATTTGGCAAACTAATTGATACCAAACAGCTGCCTGTCGTAGTGTAGCAAACCTCCATTATGGAGATGTCATTTGGCAAACTAATTGATACCAAACAGCTGCCTGTCGTAGTGTAGCAAACCTCCATTATGGAGATGTCATTTGGCAAACTAATTGATACCAAACAGCAGCCTGTCGTAGTGTAGCAAACCTCCATTATGGAGATGTCATTTGGCAAACTAATTGATACCAAACAGCAGCCTGTCGTAGTGTAGCAAACCTCCATTATGGAGATGTCATTTGGCAAACTAATTGATACCAAACAGCTGCCTGTCGTAGTGTAGCTAACCTCCATTATGGAGATGTCATTTGGCAAACTAATTTATACCAAACAGCTGCCTGTCGTAGTGTAGCTAACCTCCATTATGGAGATGTCATTTGGCAAACTAATTGATACCAAACAGCTGCCTGTCGTAGTGTAGCAAACCTCCATTATGGAGATGTCATTTGGCAAACTAATTGATACCAAACAGCTGCCTGTCGTAGTGTAGCTAACCTCCATTATGGAGATGTCATTTGGCAAACTAATTGATACCAAACAGCAGCCTGTCGTAGTGTAGCAAACCTCCATTATGGAGATGTCATTTGGCAAACTAATTGATACCAAACAGCTGCCTGTCGTAGTGTAGCAAACCTCCATTATGGAGATGTCATTTGGCAAACTAATTGATACCAAACAGCTGCCTGTCGTAGTGTAGCTAACCTCCATTATGGAGATGTCATTTGGCAAACTAATTGATACCAAACAGCTGCCTGTCGTAGTGTAGCTAACCTCCATTATGGAGATGTCATTTGGCAAACTAATTCACACCTTCTGTTTATCTGTTTTACAGTTTTCATTTTTTTCTCTAATTTTTAAAAGACCAGAGCATTGACTTCGTCACACAGTTTTATCCCATATGGCTCTGTCTCTTTCCGTGGGGTGCCTGCTAAAAGTGTGGCACAAAACACAACCTCTGTAGGTCCAGCGATGAACCCCCTGGAGTTTCAAACAAAATTGCACACGTGAACTGAACAACATAATCTGGAATTTAACTCGTGACCTTCGGAGCGCGAGGCAGCTGGCGTAACCACTTTGCCAAGGAGACTTCATTATTTTAATGTAGTCCAATATCGTCGGTCATTCATACAGAAGTTATGCACACACATGTCAGCACAAACACACAATGTTTGTGCTGCAGTATATATCTAATATTCATAGAAGCGCTACATACATTATTTATGTGCTGAGCAACTCATTACATGCTAAACAATGATACAACTAAACCATTTTCATTTCTTCATTAAATGTGGTGCAGCTTATTACAGCCTTGATTACTTAATTCATCTATTCTTCTTTCTTGTCTTTTATCTGATGAAAATGCACCATGCCTCCAGATGTGAGTGTCTCTGACTCTGGTATGCATTTGTATATGGGTTAGTTCCTCCAGCCAGATTCCATCCAAGGTGACAACAGGCTTTACCTGACAGGGTACATTGTGTCCCCAACAATGTTACAGTGCAACAGCTGTGTGGACCACTGTTTGCAATTTACAACTACTATGAGAATTTCAATGTGCATACTTTATGATTGGTACTATACATTTTTTTTTCACCATTATCCGAGAAGGTAGTTATCCATTCTATCACTACCAGGGGAGGGTGGCGTAATTTCTGAGCTAGATTTGGATATTAAAACCCATCAACCATGCCCACACCATGTGGTGGAAACAGACTTGTTGCCCACATCTCTATCCCTCTCTCCTGTTAGAGCATGCCCACATCATGTTGTTTTAGTATGTGCTATTAAATTTAGCTTCCATTATTACATATACTGTGTTGGGGGGGGGGGGGGGGGGGATTTTTAGGTAGGAAATACAAAAGGGGGGAATGATGTTCTAAAAATATGGTGAAGAGGGGCACGGGCCAAAAAAGGTTGAGAACCACTGTTCTAGTATGTGTTATTAAATTTAGCTTCCATTTTTACGTATACTGTGTAAGTGGGGGGGGGGGGGGGAGAATATGAAAAAGGGTGGGGGGAATGACATTCTGAACATATGGTGAAGGGATGCATGGACCAAAAATGGTTGAGAACCACTGACCTACAGCCTCCCCCATTTCCTGTCCACATAGTCTCTACAGAGATCTTTGTATTGTCATCACAGCTCTATTATTGTTTGTGTCCTGAGCTGGCAGATGATATGGCCATTGTATTTATGTTGAATATTGAGTTATAGGTTGAGTTCAGTTCAGGTGAGATCACATACCAGTTGGTAATATAGTGGTTAGTGTGTATTCTTATCAACATAATGGTCCAGGGTTCAACCCCCTGCACTGACAGGATTGTGGGTTTTTTTTGCTTGTTGTTGTTGCCTTTGCTCACTTTGAACTCAAGCGTAGTCCATACACATGCTATTGCTTCTAGGGCAATGGATTTTTGCATATAGATTAGCTGTCCCTGTTAAAGCAATGTCCCTGGCCATCAAGTGAACCCACTCCGACTTCAGAGGTAAGGACTGGGTTTGTAGTCAGTGCTGTGCTCTGAGGGGCCAGGTTAGGATAGTAGTGTGCTTGCTTACCAAGGCAGTGTTCAATCAGAAGTAATGGCATGCTCTTATTTCCAGCCAAAATAAGATAATAAATATAAGATGAGTACAGTCAGTGACCATGCTACATGCCTTGAGAGCTATTGGCTGTGTGGTCTTAGCTCCAAATTTGTACAGACCAATCGGCACAGGGTGGGTGTGGGCTCCATATTTGTACAGACCAATCGGCACTGGGTGGGCATGGGCTCCATATTTGTACAGACCAATCGGCACTTGGTGGGCGTGGGCTCCATATTTGTACAGACCAATCGGCACTGGGTGGGCGTGGGCTCCATATTTGTACAGACCAATCGGCACTGGGTGGGCGTGGGCTCCATATTTGTACAGACCAATTGGCACTTGGTGGGCGTGGGCTCCATATTTGTACAGACCAATCGGCACTGGGTGGGCGTGGGCTTCATATTTGTACAGACCAATCGGCACTTGGTGGGCGTGGGCTCCATATTTGTACAGACCAATCGGCACTGGGTGGGCATGGGCTCCATATTTGTACAGACCAATTGGCACTAGGTGGGTGTGACAGCCATTACTTTCCAGGACGTCTTTTGGTACTCATTTTAGGTTGCGTTGAACTGTGAGCCCAGATCAATTTTTAAACTTGGAGATTTGAATATAAAATGAGGATTGGGTGATATTTGGAATTGTCTGGGAAGGGAAGGTCGTGGGAAAGGGAATTAGTCACCCCACCTCATTATGCAGTTGCCTAGCATATGTGAATACCTAACCCTTCACACTCCAGCAGCAACATCTGCCTGGGACCTTTTAACAGAGTTCTAGGGGTCTGGATTATAATGTCAGTAATGTTCAGAATTGTCTGGCAGTTATCTAGACAGAAAATGTAGCGAGGATGGGAGCTAGTCACCCCACCATGTTATCACATAACCTGGTATATGTGATTAGCCGAAGACTTTGCACTTTTACGACAGTATCTGTCATGGGATTACCTTTAGAGCACACTAAATTAATGTGAGGTTAAGTAATTTATACTGGTAATTCAAATCTGGAGCGTCAGGCCCCCTACTCCAGTCAGCCGGAAGTTATTCTTCTAACTGAGGTCACAAACAAAATCCTGGCTGGTGGGTGACAATCCGGGCAAGATATCCCAACATCATAGCCATTAACATGTTCAGATTGACACAGGCAGTCATACACAAATACCACAAAAATATTCTTTTAACTCTCTCTGGGACAGTTGTTTCCTTACTTTCTTATATAAAAGCAGTTGTTACTTGAAAATAATAAATGTGTGGATGTGAAGGAGTTAACATAGCTCTATGGTGTGAAAAGAGTCAAAGTAACAGTTGGGCTGAAGTGGGATATTGTAATAAGTAGATGCAACAGAGTTGACAAATGGTGTCATGTTCTATAACAAATGGATGGGACAGAGTGAATTCAGAAGAGTTATGTTTTATTGTGTGTGGCCTGTTTTTTTGTCTGAATATCCACATGGACGTGAATGACCAAATTGGGGGGGGGGGGGGTATGGCGGATTTGTAGATTTTTTTTAGAAAGAAGAGTGTTGAAAATATTGTTGAAAAAGAAGAAAAGGAACGCTGAGATATTGACTGTTGCTAGCATCACTAGATTGTTACAGACTAGGAGACAACATATTACATTTATGGGGCACTGGATTGCTTTTTAAAAACAAGGCAACAACTTACATCTATGGGGCTCTAGATTGCTTATTAAAAACAATGAGACATTATCTGCTTCAAACCGGGAACCTGAAGAAGAAGATGACAGAGAGGTTTGGAGAGTGAACATTGATATCTGCTCCAGACCGGGAACATGAAGAAGATGACAGGATAGGAGAAGAGAGGATTGGAGAGACATGATCTACAGTGCTTGCTCCAGACCAGGCTCGCGAAGAAAGAACAGAAGATGACATAGAGAATTGGAATCATGATCTACAGTGTTTGCTCCAGATCAGGAGCCTAAAGACGATGACAAAGAGTATTGGAGAATCATGATCTACGATGTCTTTTTAGAACAGACACTTAAAGAGATTAAGCACCTGAAGTAGAAGAGGACGATCCTGTTTGGAATAGCCAGTAAACATGTTGCTTGGTACATAATAAGGATAGTGTCCCATTTGATGAAGACGTTTTCTTCTTGGGTTTAGATCGAGGGGAGGGGGGATTTACAATTTCCTGTGTGCTATCTTCATTTGTCTGCACCCAAACAGTACACTGTCGATGCGTGTGTGCTAGCATAACAGTGTCGTATAGCATGTGCATAATATCAGTTTTATTTTTAGAATTTCTGGGCGTTGAAAACTGATCACCGTGTTTCTAGAAAATAAATATATGGTTTATTATATTTTGTTGCGTTTTTTTTTCTTCAGACTGGATCGTTTTTGCAAACATTAAATTGTGTGAGGGAAGAATGGATTAGATTAGAGGAAACAGTGATTGGATCTAGGCTATCTATCAATGAGTCAAACAGCTCTGGGGTCAAGTGCAGCTCCTCTGACGTGTCTCCACATTGAAGAGATACAGGGGTTTGCGTGTTTCTGCGAGCCCAAGAGCTGTGACGACGGTAGTCTCCCATGTCGGACAGGTCGAGGGATAAGAATCAGATGAAGAGAGACAGACCTGTTGCCTGGTAGGCAGACTAGGGATAGTCACAGGCTAGGGAAAGCAAACATGATAAAATGCTATAGTATGTCCAGAAATGAATGCCTTCATTCATGATCAATTATTTTGAAAACTGTCTGTTGCATCGTTATGAAATTTTTCCTGCCGTCTTATATTTACCCCCACCCAAGGAATATGTCTTTGATAGGTCAAAAAGCAACTTAAATCATCGAAAGCGGCGACATTTCTTTGATGTTTTGGGGAAAATGTAGCGAATTCACGCTAACAAACTAGTCTTACAGTAAACCACATTATTTCTGGTAAGGACACAAGTACAAGGTGTAGCCAGATTTGTATGGGAGTGGGTGCTGCCACCTGTCCTTTAATTTTAGCCCACACAAGTTCTATAGGGTTAAAATGAGAGTGGTATGGCGGAAGTCTCAAGCACCCATGATGATGCTCGTCTATCAACTTGTGGATTTGATATTTCTTGCTTTTTGGCGTCTGTTTTACAAGGTACAACAATTCTAGCTAGAAATACCTTTCTGGAAATGTTATGTTTTCCATTCAGAGCCATATCTTTATTGCTCCATTTGTGCTCGATGCTGTAGGTATTTTGTCTTCTTGGGCAACAACATTGATATCATGCATTGTCCATAATTGGACACGACGGTCTATCTAGGGATGGAAGCACAGCATTCTCGAGCCAATCTCTAAATACATTACCATTCATCTTTTTATGATAATCCCTATTGTCTGTATGCTTTGATACGAACATGAGCCCAGCATTTTGTAGTAAGCCATTATGCGTATTACCAGCATGGGCCATGACCAAAAGCTATCCTATACTACTGGGCACATATCGCTTTATCTGTCCATCCACTGATTGCCATTCCTTATCACTTGTGTGGTGCGCATTGATCCACATTTCATCCAAATACACTATGCCATAATTTTCTTTGCGCATTTCCCTTATTTCACGTAGGTATCTGCTTCTCATGGCTCCTAAATGCGGTTGCTCGCAAAGAATATTTCTACCTCCCTTGTACTTTCTAAAAGTGAAGATAATGTCCTTATAATTTTCCACAAAGTTCTTTTGGATAGCTCTATGTTATTGTTCTTTCTCAACCAAACCCTAAGTTTTCTTACTTTCTTTGGCATCCAGCATTTTTATAATGCTTGATAATCCTGGATATAAAATCCAAAATTTTATAATTTTAGGAGTCTCCGTGGCGAAGTTGTCAAGCCTTTTGACTCAGGCTCCAAAGGTTGTGGGTTTGATTCTGGGCCGCATCCCGGCTCCATGGCCGAGGGGTTAGCAGCTTTCTCCGCTAACCCCAAATACTCTCGTCACGTGACGCGACGAGAATTAGCAGTGGTTCGAATTGCAAAAGTGACTTATGAGAGTATGTAGCCGGTCGCTCAGAAAGTCGTGGCGTGTTGATGAGCGTAATCTAGCCTAGGAATCAACATACAGCTGAAAGATGCTGGTGTTGACCGCAATATCCTGAAACAGGATGGAAACGCGGGGGGGGAAAAAAAAAAATCCTTCGGTTCACGAGTTAAATTTTTCGGAGGGTTCTGTGGGTCGTCGCTAGAGCTGCGGAGTTCGTTCTTTTGCAATGCTTTCCACGCTGCGGAAAGAGACTGAGCCATATGAGATAGAACCAGGTGCAATGAAGTCGACTTTTAAGCGACTTTTTAAAGCATTTTTATAATAGCTCGCCTTATGACATCTTTGTCAAAGCTGTCTACAATAACCTTTCTACCTACCGTTTGGTTATTGCGTGGTGGTTTAATTCCAGATTCTTGCACCCATCGACGAAATGACCGTTTACTCAAACCCAATATATGCACTGTTCTTTTTTCGGAATTTGTAATAGTATAAAACAGTTTCCTGCGATCAGCTTCTTGACAAAAATATGTGTACAACTTCGTAGCGATGCTTTGAAGAGTATACACAATTTCGCATTCAATCCCATTAAAACATGTTCACACATTTTAATGTTAGCGATAAGTGGTAAGATTTAAAAAAAAAACAAAAAACATATTAATCAGGTTTCATGAAATAACCCACATTTTGAGACACCTCTGAACAGTCCCAGTTTAAACAACGCGGGGTTCTTGGCATAAGTCCAATCCCGTGAAATACGTAAAATATACAACATTGAACGCTGACTGTCTGGCTACGCTGTAATACATTAAAAATTATGAACTTCATCTCGGGGCCGTAAATTATATACCGCATATAAAGAAACTTTGAAATCTGCTGTAAAATCTCCAGAACAAAAATATTTTTTTTTTGAGTGGACATAATGATAAGGTTATATGCTAAATCTCATAATTTTCCTTCAGTTGGTTACTGAGATATAGAATTTTATATTGGGGCAGACAAAATTAAACACACTACAGTCAAAGTCTGATGTACTGAGCCACAGGTATGACAAAACAGTGCAATGAAATTCACTTAATGGTCATGCCAAATGTAGTTATGATTTTACAGAATAAGAATCCTCTGGAGTTATATGATCCTGGAGTATAATGGAACTCTTTCCTAGTCTTCTCAGATAAGGTCATAAATTAACTATGTCCATGTGCATTCTGCAGAAATGACGGTAGCTGGAAATAGTATAGCGTAGGCTGCACTTGGCGGCAGTTGTGATAAACTTCCAAAACTTAGACAAGCTACCCACATAGAATATATTGTGGGTGTTTTGTTTTAAGTAACCTGAGTTTCCAGGTCAACACAATCTAAACTTGGGTACAGAACATTTCCTGGGAAGTAAAGAGAGCTGGACGTCATACTGATTACACCACTCATCGACCGACGATTGGTCTAAGAATATGAGACTAGACTCGTGGTATGACAAGTCCTTTAGTTTGCGTTCATTTTTTTTTTTTTGGGGGGGGGGGGCGCTAGCTTGCTTTGAACTCAAGCGTGGTCCTTAACACTATAGTAATGATGAACTGAATTTTGCGTGTGGATAAGCTTTCCCTTTTTAAACAGTGTATCTCGCCATCAGGCGAACCCACTCCGGCTTTGTAACAGAGCACCATCTCTGTTAGTAGCTTAGGAGGGGATGTGCAAAGACTAGGCACGGTTGAGCATCCTATGAAAACGTAACTAAGAACGCTCAAGCCGTGACGAGGGGGGGGGGGGAGGTAGAGAAGTTAGTTACTGGCTGGACCTTGAATTGACAACATCTTTTGTATGCTGCTTTATTATTTTATGATGTATTCCGTCAAATAAAACATATAGAAATTATAACAAGGACTTCGTTTACATCTGCCATATAACTGTCGCTATACTGTTACAGCTTCATAGGTACTTGAAATTTACACTCCCAAGTCAAGGACTACAGGTCAACTTCTTAGTCTAGCTGTTCGGTGTAGGGGTTGAACCACTTACCTCGGCATCAGCACAACGAATGTTTGAGAACACGCGTTCTTACCCATTCGGCCATGCGGACCTGCGTTTGCGTACATGTATCAATAAATAGCCATTAAGAAAGCACTATACAACACAACCTTCCCACCAGCTCTGTGCTACCAATGCCAAACCTGGACAATGACAGAAAAAGAGGAAAGAAAAATGACTACATAAATGAGATTCCTGAGAATAATAGTAATACTCAATATATTGAGAAGAGAGAAATGAAGAAATCAGAACTAAAGTGGGATTATAGAAGCGTTAGATTTTATCAGAAAACAGCAGGTTAAATAGTTTGGCCATATAACTAGATTACCCACTAACAGTATACCACAACAAGCAATGATGTACAGACCAGACGGAAGCAGAGGAAGAGGCCGGCCATGTAAATGATGGATAGAGGGAATTACAGAAACCATGGGAACATCGATATATGAAGCCCATACACTGGCACTCTCCGCTGTTTAAGCTTCACCTCGACATCGCAAGATACAAGAGGAACCTGATGAGATGAGTAAGTCTGTTAAGTATATGTGAAGGGCAGTAAGGTGTAAATCTTCTAAGTATATGTGAAGGGCAGTAGGGTGTAAATCTTCTAAGTATATGTGAAGGGCACTAGGGTGTAAGTCTCCTAAGTATATGTGAAGGGCAGTAAGGTGTAAATCTTCTAAGTATATGTGAAGGGCAGTAGGTTGTTAAGTCCCCTAAGTATACGTGAAGGGCAGTAGGTTGTTAAGTCCCCTAAGTATACGTGAAGGGCAGTAGGCTGTAAGTCTCCTAAGTATATGTGAAGGGCACTAGGGTGTAAGTCCCCTAAGTATACGTGAAGGGCAGTAGGCTGTAAGTCTCCTAAGTATATGTGAAGGGCACTAGGGTGTAAGTCTCCTAAGTATATGTGAAGGGCACTAGGGTGTAAGTCTCCTAAGTATATCTCTACCAGTCGTAAAGAAGATGTTACGTAGACACCATTTGAATCTACGCCTTGGAAGAAATGCGAAAACGCCGTGGAAGAAGTGCGAAAAACAGAATAAGACCATGCCCACATAGTCGTCATCAATAGTAAAATATTTTTTTTTTTTTAATATTTTTTTTTTTTTTACAAGAGGAATAAGATAAGATGATGAGTTTATTGGCCATTTACAGGCCGGACAAAAATTAATAGTGCGAAAACGTTGTCAACCAATGTTGACAATGTTATTAATAGTAAATTTTTTTATTTTTTTTTTATCCATTATTTTTATATCAATATTAAAAAAAAAAAAAAAAAAAAAAAATTCTTTTTTAAATATTAATTTCTAGGTGTACTTATTGGTGCAATTCTGAAATTAAAATAGGCGAAAGATTTATACGTTGTAAAGAGAAACCAGAGTAACAAATTAAATTAATAATAATTAAATTTTATAATCATTCACTTACCATTCACTCAGTTTCTTCTTTCTTTCTCGCACTCATGTATACCAAATTTGTAATACAATAAAGAAGAATACATATCATACTCATATGGTTTACTCTGGAAATAGTTGTGATATTTTGTGCGTGTACATAAAGGAAATTAAGTGTGTGATATGTGTGGTGTTTGTATCTGGCAAAGTTTCTGCAGGTCCATATAAGTTGTCTGTAGTAAGAAAGTGCTACAAGTAGTTTTGTATGTATGTGTTTTGCTGTCTTTGGTATAATGTTGAGAAATATTGCTTTATATATGTCGGTTTGTTTGCCTGTGTGCGTTTGTATCTTCTTCTTCTTTTCGTTCATCCGGAGTGTTTTTTCAGATGTGATTGCGGTGTGTCTGTTATGCGCCCTTGGGCCGAAACCCGTAGGCCAACACATCCGACAATAGCGTGCTTTTTTGACCAGGTAGCATACCTGGGAGACTCTCACTTTTGTGGTGCCATCTACAACCATGCTGGCCAAGGTTGAACGGTCGAAGACAACGGTCATCCCTCAAAGGAAGGCAGGGACAGTCCATAGCATTTTCCGCCATCCAAGGTTGCTTCCATAGTTGCAGGGCCGACACATAATGCCCTGGATCTGGGCTCACCGAGGGAAATAGTCACGTTCTGCTCATGGCTGCTTTAAATCCTCACTTCAATATATTGGTCATTTCGTTTTCCCCGGGCCATTCCCGCACAAACCAGACAGGTTTGCAGACGGCATCCACTCAGCGAGTTTTCGGACATGTGCTTGTCGTTGCGCCCGTCAGAGCTGTTCCAGGCACGACAGACATTCGGAAAACTACCTAGTCAGAGCTGTTCCGAACAAGAGCGGCATTCGGAAACTAGGTAGTCAGAGCTGTTCCTAGCACGAGAGACATTCGGACGAGACATTTCACTCGGACGTAATAGCGTAGTGTCAATTTTTAGTTTGCCACCCGTAGGACGACACTTCCGGCTTCCGGCGGGCATTTTTTAATGAGGTTAGCCTTCCTCTGGTTCGAGACAAGTTAGACTCTTATTTCGACTTCCACACGGAAAGCTTTTCCTTTGGTCTGCCACGTAATGGATTCGCAAGCCAGGCGTTCCATTTCGTGTCATCGAGACAATTTTCCACCTTTGACTACACTCACTCCATGAGTACGGTTAAACACTTTCATCGGAACGTGCGACCGAGGTGTTTTTCCACCTTTTAGTACTCGCTCACGAGGTAGGCTACATGTGCTGCCGGCTCAGCACCTTACCTCCGTACAGCAGTGAGCGAGAAACGGCCAGGCCCTCTCATCCGGGGATCTCTCATATCCCCCAGCTGAGAGCCTTCGGGCAAGTATCTGAACTGAGAATGTAGCGTGCCCAGTATCTCACCTCCATTTATCGGTGGAGGGGTTTGTGTAAGTATCTGGACCAAGATTTGTGCTTCGTGCGCCGGAGCTTAAATTTTGACTGTTATCCTCAGCCTACCTGTAGAGCAGCAGGTTGTGTCTCTCTTAGTCTGGTCCCTATCCCATATGCTGTCCGATATGTAGTTTTCCATCCATCGGCAAGCACATGGGGTCGATGGGACACGCAAGCTTCCCCCACCACGTCAAGGTGGAGACACATCGGGGGAGTGTGCGTTTGTATGAGATGTTGGAGTGTTGCGCGTGTGGCAGTAATTGTTGGACATGTATTCCTCTGTCTCTTGTGTGTTATTTCTACATAATTGACATTGTTTGGATATGTATGCTTCTACCTGTGTTGTGGGGGTCATACTGTATAACAGTCTATAAGTGATTTCCCTAGCTTTTGGAGTTATGTGTTTGTTGTGTAGGTTTGAAAAGGTGTGTCAGGCTGTCATCAATCAATCAATCAATCATGTGCCATGCCGGAAAGCGTGGGCGGTCATGACTCGCCATTTCACTCGATCACCAGTGTTGTGGATCAGCTCAGTGTTCCTGTCCCGTCCATGCCATGTGGCCAAGCCATCCAGGTATTTTCCTCTCGGTCTTCCTCTTGGTCTGTTCCCTTCGATCTTGCCAGTTGTCACCAAGTTCTCCAATCCATTTCTTCTCATAACATGTCCAAAAACTTTTGACTGTCTACGTCTGTAACAAAACCGCCGGGGCTTGGACTGGTTTGCTACTATAGAAAATATCCCCAGACTTTGCTCCAACCACCTCACTAGCACTTCACATCTATCAGGCCCCACACAAGCCGGGACAGCTGAACCTCCCCTCCCCTACCTAGGGTTTCCTACCCCAAGGGGCCTCGGACAAAACACAAGTCATACCACAGCACAAAGTCATAGCTAACAGAACAAAATTTAATTCATAACTACGTCAACTGCAACACAGAGAAGGAGGGCTGAAAGCCGGACTATAAGACAATATGTACATGAGCAGATCTACAGATGATTCGTCTTCATCATAGAGACTGTGACTATAGTTCGTGCGGTCGTCCTGTCGAGGTTACGACTCACCCAGGAACCTCCGGTGGACAGGAACTCCAAGGTCTGATGCCTCTCCAAAGTTCCCTCTTCCTTCAGTGTTCCAACTCCCGGGATGATCAAGCGTAGTACCACTGCCTGACCGACACTGCACAGGTGATCAAGGATCCTCCCCTTGATGTAGTACTATATCACCGTCACACTCTACAGATGAAGTCTGGGCCGACCCTAGACTACTAGCTGTCTCCCAACTGCAGACAAGTACGTGTAGCACCGTACCCTAATGTTCAAGAGCCTGGATGCTCTTCTGTCTCATAAGTGACTGACACACTGATACGTCACCTATAACATGAGCGTTCGCTCCACATAAACACAATGTCACTTGCAAAGTCTAACAGGTGAATACCACCCTTCACCTATTCCACATAAACACAATGTCACTTGCAAAGTCTATCAGGTGACTACAACACTTCACCTATTCCCATGTCTCTTGGAATAATCGATCTTCACGCATTCACAAGTAACTACCCTGGTTGAAGGATATCAATCACATCCTAACCATCACTGTCAATGTTCAACACCTCGGAATGGGGTAGATCCCTACCCTATCAAGCATGTCACATTGGTGTTCACACCAATAAGTAAATCAATGTCTGAGGTCACTGGACCAAGTTTCGGCTTCACTAAGGTAAACCTTTGTAGGTACACACCACTTAAGCATGATAATATACAAGGTGTCCCGTGACGACCCAGCCTGGCCGGAAGCATAACAAACAGGCCATGGTGACTGGTAACAGAGATCACTTCCATCAACTTTGAAATTCACTACCTTGCAATCATCAAGGTTCTCACTGAGTTCGAATTCCACCAGTGCTTCACTGGCTAGAATCAACAGCCGTGGTTGTCTTGGATCCTATCGGGATCTGTTGACACTCGTTGGACTCTTTGCGGTGGTCACAGCATAGACCTACCGACACATTCTGTACTCAGACATTTCAATCATTGATCTCGGCAGATTCCGATGACCACTCCCAGTAATGCCTCAACCATCATCTTGATCGGCACTGGAATGAGCCGGTCGCTTAGAGCTCATGGTTAAACTCTGGAATCTCCTTAGGTATAGCAATAACAAATCCTGAAACACGGAGGGGGTGGTGTGAGTACTCAACTACAACAAGAACTAACTGCATCTCCACCATTACACCTGCCTCTCAGTCATACATAATGCAATAAAGATATATGTATGAGATCATCACATCATAGATCCACTCTTAACTATAATGTTTAGGCATGATGATGTAAGAGCCAGCAATAGTACACCTGTACATAGTCAAGTCACTCGTGTGGGCCACCGATAGCCCCTCTAGCACCAGAGTCGACTGTATGACTCTGTCAAAGCATCCTGCGCCTGGTGCTAGTCCACTCCTGTTTCATCTTCCATCATCAATCAACAAATACACCGACTTCCCGTTCAGTGTAGGGATTACTTTATCTAGGAGGTGCCCAGCCGGACAAATCCTCCTTCCACACATACTCACCAATTAACCAATCCTTTCACCCATGGATTGATCAACTACACACATTAATAACTATATGTCCATAATAAATTATACTCCTTATAATCCATTACTATAGTATTAACTAAGGATAACTCATGAATTGTTAAACTTAAATAACAAACTCATATCACAGCCATCGCTCCGTCCTGGGATCTCTGTCCCAGAACCTGACTTGCCTTTGATTAACTGACCTTCCATTCTGGTCGGTCATCTCTGTGTCGGTCGAGCACAGCTTTGGTGGCCATCCACCAATACACTTTCCCACAGCTACTGTGGGTCCCGTGATCTTGTCCCGTGACGACTTAGGTCACGTCATCCAATGTAGCAAGGTCTCCAGCCTCTCCTCTACCACACCTCAGCTCCACATTTTGGGGGGATCATTCCCCCTACTTCACGGCAGTACCTCAAGTACTCCATGAACAGAGTCAGGTTTCTGGAAGAGTAGAATAATAGAGACAGACTCGGTTCGGTTCCTATCTTGGATCTACCTAGACGCAACGGCCTCGAATTACAGAACGCCGCATCGCTCTCGGTCGGGTAGGTTCAACCATCGGATAAGCACGATCGCTTTGGGGTCGGACCTGCAACCTAACGGGTCGGGCGGACCGGCCTACTTCCCAGTCGGTTGACTAGTCATACGCAAGATAGAACACGCACGGTCACACTAGCGGACGGACATGTAAACAAGCAGTGACAATAGGTCTTATAAATACTTCCTATCAACCGTTATCCAATAAATGTAACACCATTCTTCCTACGAGGAATAACACTGGTAATATTACACCGCAAATACTTACCTGCCGACCTTTCCCATGAATCACACCTTGGTTCCAAGAATAATCACCACCACTGATCTAACATCTGAGTTACAATCATAATCTAACGAAGCAAATTATACATCTATAATAATAACAAGCCCTAACTTATCATTATTAACAGCATCTAGCATTTCTATGTAATGACTGACAAACAACCTGCCTTGCGTGTGTAATTACTAAACCAAACAAGTAACTGCTACACACTTGGTAAAGTACCGGAATCTTCCTGGCACAAAGCAGTGATAATCTACATATCACTAACCATGCAAATCATTTGTAAACTAACCATTTATAATTCTATCAATCTTCAAACAATGGTTTTACGCCAGTACTAGAAAGAACACACGTTCCGGCATATGGTGTATACACACGCTCAGCTGTTGAGCCCGGCTGTCAACACATTACCTAGCCGATCGATAATCGCTAATTAAATATGCAGGCGGCCGTCGGCAAATTTCTGCGCTTCGCTACGACGATCGCGGTCGGCAATTAATTCTCTTGGGAAGGTAGGCGCGGTATAAGGACAATAGTTACACAATAGAGAAAGTATTCAACTGACCTGTGATATACAATCACAATTTTGACTGCTGATGTCCCGCTCTGGCCGCGCGCACTGACATCAACTTTCAGCAGCTCATTTCTGCGATCGTTCTACGATGAGGTCCCGCTGGCGACTGATCACGCCCAGCTAAGTGCGTCGTCACAATGCCTTCACTGCTCGAGTGAATTCCATGATCCACGGAGAAGTCCTGCGTCACGGATTGTTCGACCATCCCGTGTTCCATGAGGCAATTGTGTGTCTAGTGTGATCTTGACCACGTACGCACTTACTGGGGGAGATTCTAGATTTCTCTAGAAATAACCAGACTAGTGACGTCAGGCACTACTTTCCTGGGGAAACCCCCTATTTATTGTTAGTAATTCCAGGGAGACTAACCCTTCGCCATCCCATCAAAGGGATATAACTCAGAGACCAGACTATCTGCAGTCATTTCGTCACAACGTCTAATCTCTCTAATCAGCTTACGATGTTCATTTGTCTCCTGTAGTACTTGGTCATTGGTTTTTCTGTCTGTTCATTGTATTCTTTGCATTTTCCTCAGAAACCACATTTCTGCAGCCATCAGATGTTTTTCAGCTTGACTGCTCATTGTCCAAGTTTCACATCCATACAAAAGAACAGGCTCTATGTATCCCCTCAACACTCTTTTTCTCGTTTCATTTGACATCTTTTTATTGGTCAGAATGTTTTTCATCTTGCTAAAGGCTACTTTCGCCATGGCGATTCTTGTTCTAATCTCTTCAAGGCATCTCCCATCAGATGTTATGACTGTTCCAAGATAATTGTACCGATTCACTTGTTGAAGAATATTTCCATTTACTTGTATATTACATTGTGGCACTTCTTTCTTCCTAGTGACGACCATAACCTGAGTCTTTTTACAATTTAATTCTAACCCCAGTTGCTCACTGTGTACAACAACCGCATCTACTAATTGTTGCAGGTCCTGCGCATTGTTTGCAATTAATACAGTATCATTTGCATATCTAATGTTATTGATGTTTCTTTCACCAATGCTGATTTCATTTATATCCTCTACATTTCTGAAAATATTTTCACTGTATAGGGGAAAAAGATCTGGAGACATCATACATCCCTGCCTAACACCTCTCTTAATTGGCTGATACTGTCCCACTTCATTATCAATCCTTTTTGCAGCTTGTTGTTTCCAATATATGTTTTTCATAAGTCTAATGTCTTTCCCATCAATTTGTAGATCTGCAAGCATATCCACCATGTTCTGTCATGGCAAGGTTGAATTGCAGAAAGAGACATTGTCCATTGTCCATTTTATTTTATTTTATTTTTTTTTTCAGCGTTTATTTCATACAAAGCAATGTATATTTACAAGGTGTGTTTCTTTGTTTGTGTATATTACAGAGCGTTGCCGTTTGCTAGTGTTATGTGTCACATGCGTTAATAAAACAAATACATGCATATACAGTTATAATATAACATTTATGGCATAGTGCATGTAAACACACATTCTTCGTTTCATTTAAATCTCCACAAGTGGAATGCATGTTACACCTGTCCATCTCTCTCTCTCTCTCTCTCTCTCTCTCTCTCTCTCTCTCTCTCTCTCTCTCTCTCTCACTCTCTCTTTCTCTCTCTCTCTCTCTCACACACACACACACACACACACACACACACACACACACACACACACACACACACACACACACACACACACACACACATTCAGTCTTGATCTATCTCTTGCTTTCTGTAGATAATAGTACATGAATTTCCGTGCTCTTTACATTTTCATTCTATTTAAATTGTGGCTTCCCAATTTATTTTTTGTGTGTGTGTGTGTGTGGAGGGGGGATTTCCATATGCATATGTTCATATAAAAACCTGTATATCAACACAAATCCATAATTTTATTTACATAAATACCTACACGAATTCACCCATACATGGCTACCCATATATAAATACCATACATGTTAGCCTTGTGTATTCTACAACAATGTTTATAATCGTGCTGGGGAATCGTGTTGAATTTAGGCAAAGGGCAAACCGTTGAACACAAAAATTGCCTAGTGACCACCAGCCACAAGACGGTCTTACAGCGGACACGCAGCCAGTTTTCACAAAGCCTTTGTGTGCCTAAGCCAGAGGAGCTATATATCTCTCTTTAAAGTTGTTTGGGAGGAGAGGGGTGGATTTGTGATTCAAAGCACGATGGGGAAGAATTGCGGCGTGTACTATCTGCGCTCTCCAATGCTTGCTACCACCTAATGAGAAGTGCTCCCAAGTATTAACAAATAAGCCACACACAGGGCTTGCGAGACGCACACACGTTCTAAAATTTTCCACAGCAGGGGTTGTAGATTTTGTGCCCAGCAGCAGAAACCAAATATCGTCTGCCCAGACGATCGGGTGTAAAACATCTGATATGTGTTTGATATTATTGTTTTTTTAATTAACAATAATGGCATTTTTTCTAATTGCAAGAGTAAATGAAATTAAGGAAATTTACACATTTCAGTCAGGAAAAATAGTAGTATTTGAACATTAGTAAAAATAAGTTTCTGTTGTATGTAAGGGAGTTGAACCTTGCCTTGATTCTGCAAGTCCAAACTAATTTTCTGTATTCCGCTAGTGTTTGAAGTAGTTTTGTGTGTGTGTGTCTTCGGATGTTTTAGGAAGAGTGTTAAGAAAGATTGCCTTGTAAATGTCTGTTTGTTTGCCTGTGTGTGTTTGTATTATTTGTTGTAGAGTTTCCACTGCATCTGTGACTGTTTGACATGTGAAAAATATGTGTTCTTCTGTCTCTTTTGTGTTGTTCCTGCATAATTGGCATTTTCCTATTTGCCTGGATCTGAATGCTAATTTGGGTATTATGGGAGTTATATTAAAAATCAGTCTGTAAGTTACTTCTTTCGCCTTAGATGTGATGTGTTTGTTGTGTAAGTTGGAAAAGGTGGATGTGTAGTCTGACATGAAATATTTTTGTCCTCTTTTGATTCTCAGCTTAAGCGATGGTGCTTGTTTACTAACTAATTGTTTGTATATTTATCGTGTTGTTTCATTTATTAAATGTTCATGTCCTTGTATTGCCTGTATACATGTGTGATAGAAAGATGGTAGTATGCCCTGATAATGTGCTGCTGCATTGTTTAGTTTTGTGAGATGTTTTATTTTGTGTGCTATATAATATAATGCTAATCTATGTTGTTCTGGATGTCTGATAATATTACCTATGTGGCTGATTCTAAGTGCTTGTATTTTTTTTTGGTATGTCCTGAAGTGCTATACCTCCTTGTTTCTTATCCTGAATGAGAGTTTTATTCTGTATGCTGTGTATTGTCTTACTAAATATGAAATGTCTTATCTGTTTATTTATATCTGTGATTGTCTGTTTTGGAGGGTTTAACACTGTCACTAAGTATATTATTTTTGGTATGATGTATGTGTTAACTATTATGCTTCTACCAAATATTGTTGATGTTTTGTATTTATACCTATGTAGCATGTCTGTGATTTGGTGTGTTAGTTGTAGCCATGTTTCTCTGTGTGTTGTTCTGGGAGTGAACACTCTGTAACGGAGTGTTTCGGGTTCACCTTGGGTAGTGAGAGTGAACCACACCCGAGGTGTCTCTAGCACTCCCGTGTATTCTAGCCCCAGGGGTTGGACGAGCAGATACACTTTTTTTTTTTTTTTTTCTGTGGTTGATCTCAGGTTATTTAGTTACGTCTACAAACCCCTCCAGATTCTAGACCCCTAGTAACTACCTACACCTGTTGAACAATGAACACTTAGGCATCGTCCGAGACCACACTCAATCATTATACAAAGAGCAAGTCAACTTACATAAAGTTTATTCTACCCTTGAGAATATAGAACTGAAATGAACATCCTGATAGAAGAATCTATTTACACAAATAGAAGATAGAGTAGAGACAGAATTAGAGATGTAGGTGTCTTCATCGAGTTGAGAAGTAGAGTGGATGCAGATGTCCCGTCCAGTCGGTCCGCCACTCACCCGGCTTCCTTCCAGTGAGATGACTAGAACCTTGGAGACCACTCCGTCTCCCGAACGTGGAACCACAACAATAGAGTCACTGCTGGACCACACTTCACTGGACCAACTGCATCTATAACACTCCCACGGAGTCACTGGTAATACAGTTCTCGAACACTACCGAGTTGGAGACAATCTTCCTGGACTTGGCTCCAAGTATTGGTTACTTCGATGAACTAAATAGTCACTGACCAACCGAATGGTCTGTCACTCATAGCACAGTCCCACTGCAGAACCGATATGGCATTGACCAATTCACTGGTCTCTTACAGTCACACTTTGTCGGATCAGATATGGCTACTGAAAAGTTACTGAGTCCTTCTAGAACACAGTTGATAATCTGGATACGGAAACAGTACATTAATAGAATCAGACATCTATTTTACGGAAACAATTCAGGTGGGACTATAATCCATAGTCCCTTCCACCGGGTTACACTTGACACACGTCCATACTGGTGTAGTTCTTCTCAAGACCTGCCACTCGAGCTGTCCAAAGAACCATTCAAGTGTCTGAAGATTAGTTACTTCTGCGTTTAGGCAGAACCCCCGTCAAACCAGACGGACCGGTGTTCCCTGTCGAGCATGATTACTCAACATGCTGAAATGTTCCTGGCAAAAACAGAGTATCTTCTATTTTAAACGATCACAAACCATCATTTCCCACACGTGCACCTTCAGGGCAGTTGTATGTCTTGAAGCAAACTTCACGCATGGTGAATCACCTTGGGTACCTGGTGTGATGGAGTCTGGCGTGATAAGTCAAGACCTGAACCCTTCGCTCTGTCACACGAAGTGGTTTTCTGCCAACAACAATTATAGTTGACTGGTTCCTCAACAGGCAAACTCCTGGATGGTGAAACCAGCTCTCCAGTCAGCTTCCGAACTGTTCAAGGGCTTCTCAGCTGCCTTTTCATAACAGTCAGCCGAATCATGGTTGAGGTGAGACGCAACACAAAAATGGCTCACATTCAGGCCAGCGTCTGTTCTCTTCGAACAAAAGTCAGTGAATGACTGGTTTAGCCAATTTCCCGCTTCGTGCCAACTCAATGCGCACTAGAAGCGAGTGCTTCTTGAGAAAAGATACTTTCTCGGGAAAACGTCATTCCCCGCCTAGAGTTTCTAGATCTCTCTGCACGGGAAGTTAGAGCGATACCCAACATCACGGGTTACTCGAATTCCGGTGTTTCGAGACGATTCTAGATAATAAGTCCTCCATCGGCTTCCCTCAGTCTATTTTTAGCTGGGAAAGTCCCCGATGACGCGCCAAAATAGTGCGGGAACTTGACGACCCAAGACAGATAAACGCGTTTCGTCACATAGGCCCCCACTTTAAGAGGATCGACCCCGTCGTTCCACTTCTACGCAGAAGCTGTCTATGTCGTTCGTTCTTCTTTCTAAGAGACCGGATGGCGGGTGAGGAAGTCTAACCCGTCAATATTGTATAGAATACTTTTACCACATTCGGTGGGGTGACAAGCTATTCAGTATCACGGGTGATCAACGCCTACTCCGCTACTGCGATCGGGCATCTCGCAGTATCCTGCGGACCAGAGCTCCCGTCTCGACCTGATTTAACGATCGTTCCTGCCAGAGTTTACTGGACTTCTGCAACTCCCGCTTCCCCTTTCGAGGACCCAGCTGGACTGCAGTCGGTCGGATTGAGGGACCAAGGGTCTGTGTCCGTTCCGACACAACCCACCTCTTTCGACCACGGTTCTCAGTGTAGTTAGCACTGCGGGTGTTCCTTTGGCCGGTCATGTTCCCCCGAGCACCGGGCTGAACCGAAGAAGGTACCTGCACATACATATAGGACTTCCTATGGTGTGACAGGCTTTCCGCTACCTGACCTGAACCCCGAACCGTTATTTCAGCGAATCTCTGCGCCCTTGGGCTGGTGGACTTATCATCGGGCTTCCCCTCATAGCGCATGAGGAGACTGGAATGGAAAGTAGTAGACTTTCCCAGGATCACCACTCCATAGTGCTTGTGGAGCCCCACTTTATCCACTAGGAATGGGCCCTGCCACCCGATTTCGAATTCGTTCCCCTCGATTGGGAGGAGTACTAGAACTCGGTCTCCAACCTCTAAGGATATCTTCGTCTTCGTCCGTTTCTCAGGTGTGCATTTACGGCACTCCGGACAAGACCTAATATACCTGCGCACGTCGCCTGTCATTCCCGGCCACCAATAGTACCGGGATAGACATTTACTGGTTGTCCCTACAGTCAGATGTCCGGTTGGGGACCTGACATGTACCGTTCGCAGCAGATTAGCTCTGAAGCTCTCAGGAACCAACTTACGTTCCCTCTGCCTTTTCTCTGTTCCAGTCTGAATTAACGCTGACTGGTTATCAGAGTTGAACTTACCCTGAGTTAACGAGTTTTCATTGTTGGGCAACCATTCCGAACAAGGACACTCCGTCGCATCCTTGCTCCGAGCATTACTCATTCTATCCGGGTGAGGATTTCGGAGACTTACCTTTTTGAGACCCTCTTCCTCTGTATCTCTGACCTGCCTAGACTTATGGATGCTAGGGTGTTCTGGTTCGCCCAGAAACACGTACTTCCGGCCTAGAATTAGGGGATAGAGAGGATCCGGTACAACTGCCGCCTGAATGCGTCCAGTAACGTACTTGCTCCGAATCTCCACATTGGCAATCGGGCAACGTAACGCCACAGCACTCCTACTGGCTGGCTGTATCTCCGTCATCTCCCCGGTGAGTTGCTCTGGGCCTGTCAGGTGGGATGCAATTACAGCTGAAAATTGCAATCCTGTGTCGTAGAGGCACGACACCTGTTGCCCATTCACTTCTACTTCCTCAACCACTGGAGGTCGTTTAGTTTCTCCATTCCCATCAACCGACTTCACTTTCCTGCAAGATCTATCCCTAACCTCTGCAAGACAAGCAAAGTGAAAGTCCTTGGGCTTACTCTTACACTCACTCGTATTGTGAGTGCTGGACTTGCAGAATTTGCACCATCGTTCACTCCACTTCCTCTTTGGAGAACTAGGTGGGCTATTCTTACCTTGGTTGACGTTAGAGATCTTCTCTAAAGAGCCTACCTGTTTCTTTGGTTCATCAGAACCTTGGGTCTTCTTTGACTTCTTCTTTGACTTACCTTGATCCGGATCTTTCGATCTCGGATCTGTTGGACTGGTGTCCCCAGTCTCGCCATAGACTTCAACGTATCTTTCGGCTAACTTGGTGACTATATCCAATCTCTCAGCCCCATTCTCACCTAAGAAGTTTCGCAAGGGTTTAGACATTTGCATTCGCATCTGATCTACAACCATCAACTCACGCAAACTTTCATACTCCTCCTTAAATCCGGCCAAGGCCATCCATTTAAGAAGGTATGAGTTCAATCTCACACTGTATGCTGAAAACAGTTCACCAGGTTCTCGCTTCGCTGTCCGAAACTTCCTTCGGTATGAGTGCGCTGTGATCTCGAATCTCTTCAAGAGAGCCGCTTTCAAGGCCGGGTAATCATTCTGTAAACCCGGTGGTAAGCGTGCATACACCTCATAACCTTCGGCACGGAGTCCCTGGGAGAGTTTCAAACACCATTTCTGTTTGTCTAGACCCATTGCAATAGACATGGCTTCATACTTCTCTAAGTATTGGTCTATCCGTTCCTTCTCGGGTTCGAACGGCTGTAAAGGCCATTTCATAGCCTGGTAGTCACGTCTACTGGTGGACTCTGAGCCAGGAGGTACACCTCCTCCCATAGCTCCATCAGTTACACCTGTAGCAGGCACTTGTGCCTCAAGTAGCTTCATTCGATACTCATGGTCCCGTTTTTCTTTCTCGGCTTCCAACTCAAGCCGTTTTATTTCAGTATCAGCCGCTATCCTCTTTTCCTCAAGAGCCACTTTACTGGCTTCCAGTTCTCTTTCTGCTCTCCTCCTCTCTCTTTCCTCTTGGCGAAAATTTCTTTCCACCTCTTGGACATAGGATTTCAAAGCATCTCCTTCAAGACCAGACTTACGTCCAGTTTCCTGAACTTTGTCCAAGTCTATCTCTTGGGTAGTCATGTTGACTATGATAGGTGGGTACTCAAGTATGTGTGGGTGAAGCAATACAATGAATCAATAATCAATAGTACTAACTAATCACCACAACACAAATGTCCGTCAGACAGTTAGGAGATAGGTAGAAGTAGTAGAATCTTATGTAGACTGAAGTAGAGGATAAAGACCAAGTCCCTATCCCTATGTGAGAGGTCTACAACACACAAAGATCTTGGAATAATCCCGGACGGGCCCCCACTCTGTAACGGAGTGTTTCGGGTTCACCTTGGGTAGTGAGAGTGAACCACACCCGAGGTGTCTCTAGCACTCCCGTGTATTCTAGCCCAGGGGTTGGACGAGCAGATACACTTTTTTTTTTTTTTTCTGTGGTTGATCTCAGGTTATTTAGTTACGTCTACAAACCCCTCCAGATTCTAGACCCCTACTAACTACCTACACCTGTTGAACAATGAACACTTAGGCATCGTCCGAGACCACACTCAATCATTATACAAAGAGCAAGTCAACTTACATAAAGTTTATTCTACCCTTGAGAATATAGAACTGAAATGAACATCCTGATAGAAGAATCTATTTACACAAATAGAAGATAGAGTAGAGACAGAATTAGAGATGTAGGTGTCTTCATCGAGTTGAGAAGTAGAGTGGATGCAGATGTCCCGTCCAGTCGGTCCGCCACTCACCCGGCTTCCTTCCAGTGAGATGACTAGAACCTTGGAGACCACTCCGTCTCCCGAACGTGGAACCACAACAATAGAGTCACTGCTGGACCACACTTCACTGGACCAACTGCATCTATAACACTCCCACGGAGTCACTGGTAATACAGTTCTCGAACACTACCGAGTTGGAGACAATCTTCCTGGACTTGGCTCCAAGTATTGGTTACTTCGATGAACTAAATAGTCACTGACCAACCGAATGGTCTGTCACTCATAGCACAGTCCCACTGCAGAACCGATATGGCATTGACCAATTCACTGGTCTCTTACAGTCACACTTTGTCGGATCAGATATGGCTACTGAAAAGTTACTGAGTCCTTCTAGAACACAGTTGATAATCTGGATACGGAAACAGTACATTAATAGAATCAGACATCTATTTTACGGAAACAATTCAGGTGGGACTATAATCCATAGTCCCTTCCACCGGGTTACACTTGACACACGTCCATACTGGTGTAGTTCTTCTCAAGACCTGCCACTCGAGCTGTCCAAAGAACCATTCAAGTGTCTGAAGATTAGTTACTTCTGCGTTTAGGCAGAACCCCCGTCAAACCAGACGGACCGGTGTTCCCTGTCGAGCATGATTACTCAACATGCTGAAATGTTCCTGGCAAAAACAGAGTATCTTCTATTTTAAACGATCACAAACCATCATTTCCCACACGTGCACCTTCAGGGCAGTTGTATGTCTTGAAGCAAACTTCACGCATGGTGAATCACCTTGGGTACCTGGTGTGATGGAGTCTGGCGTGATAAGTCAAGACCTGAACCCTTCGCTCTGTCACACGAAGTGGTTTTCTGCCAACAACAATTATAGTTGACTGGTTCCTCAACAGGCAAACTCCTGGATGGTGAAACCAGCTCTCCAGTCAGCTTCCGAACTGTTCAAGGGCTTCTCAGCTGCCTTTTCATAACAGTCAGCCGAATCATGGTTGAGGTGAGACGCAACACAAAAATGGCTCACATTCAGGCCAGCGTCTGTTCTCTTCGAACAAAAGTCAGTGAATGACTGGTTTAGCCAATTTCCCGCTTCGTGCCAACTCAATGCGCACTAGAAGCGAGTGCTTCTTGAGAAAAGATACTTTCTCGGGAAAACGTCATTCCCCGCCTAGAGTTTCTAGATCTCTCTGCACGGGAAGTTAGAGCGATACCCAACATCACGGGTTACTCGAATTCCGGTGTTTCGAGACGATTCTAGATAATAAGTCCTCCATCGGCTTCCCTCAGTCTATTTTTAGCTGGGAAAGTCCCCGATGACGCGCCAAAATAGTGCGGGAACTTGACGACCCAAGACAGATAAACGCGTTTCGTCACATGGGGTCACATGGAAATGTGATCCCATACAGTTTCATATTGTGTGTATGTATTAGGTCTGGAGGGAAATCAAACTTTTGTTTCCACCTTCCCAGGCCCATAATTTGTGATTTTTGTATATTAATTTTGGCTCCACTGCCTTTTCCCAAAGTGGGAGAAGGTGTGCAGTATGTTTCTGATGGATGTGTTGCTTGTAGGGAAGAATGCAGTATCGTCTGCATAAGCAATTACCTTTTGCTCTCCTATTCCCTGTATGAAAGTGCCTTTAATGCTGGTATCTTGTCTGATCTTTTCTAATAATGGCTCTAGTGTCAGTATATACAGAAGTGGTGATAGTGGGCACCCATGTCTTACAGATCTTGTCAGCCTGAAGCTAGCAGTGAGTGAATGGTTCACTAAGACTTTGCTTTCAGGGTTGTTATACAAAATCTGTATCCACTTTCTGTAGCACTGTCCTATATTGCAGTGTTCTATGGTTTTGTGCAAATAGGAGTGTGCGATTCTGTCAAAGGCCTTCTCTTGGTCCAAAGACAAGAGGGAGGATTGACAGTCTTTCTGGTGTGTGTACGTTATAATGTCTCTAATGAGGTGTGTGTGGTTTTGTATATTCCTGTGCTGTACACTACATTACTGGTTTGGGTGTACTAGTTTTGGTAGGAATTGTGTGATTTTGTGTGCTAGTGATTTGGCCAGAATTTTGTAATCTGTGTTAAGAAGTGAAATTGGTCTGTAATTTTTCAGTTGTGTCTTTTCTGTCTTTGCTTTGTGTATAAGTGTTATATAAGATATGTTGCAACTATCAGGGAGTTCTTATTTGTCAAAGGCTTCTTGATAGACTTTTAGAAGAAGGTTACCTATGATAGGAAAGAATTGTTGATATAATTCTACTGTTAATCCGTCTGGTCCTGGTGTCTGGTCTTTGTTCATTTTACTAAGTGCATGTGTTATGTTTTCTAATGTCAATTGTGTGTCCAATTTCTATTTGTCTGTGTCTGATATCTTTTTTGTATATTGTAAGAACTATCTTGTATTTCTGTGTTTACTGTCTCTGCTGTAAATAAGTGTGTATAGTATTGCTGGAATGCTTCTGTTATACATGTGGTTTCTGTTTGTGTGATTCCTTGCATGTCTATTATTGTGTTTATCTGTTTGCTACGCTGTATGTTTTGTTCTATTGCCATGTATTGTTTGCTGGGTGTCTCTTGTGTAATGGTGTTGAGTTTTATTCTAATTAGTGCACCCAAGTATCTGTGCTGTTGGTGTTGTTCCAGTTGCGTTTCTAATGCATGCAAGTATGGTGAGTTTCTGTCGGTTTGCTTTGTTAAATGTATTGCTGTTTGTATTATCTGTTCTTGTTGTAGTCTACGCTTGTGTATGACGGATGCTAGTTGTTGTGTCCTGCTCCGTATTGTGTTTTTCAGTAAGTCCCAGTATTGTCTAATGTTGTCAGTTGGTATACTATCAGTGTATGTATGTATCAGGTCTGTCATATATTGTATATATTCTGCGTTTTGGAGTAATGTGTTGTTAAATTTCCAGTGTGGTAATCGTTTGAAAGGCTGTGTGGGTGTGTTATTTATAGAGTTGTGTGCTAGTATTGCTTTGTGGTCTGTATACTGGAGAGTTTCTTGTAGGTGTTTAGTTTGTTTTATGTGGTGTGTTGATGGTACATATATTCTATCTAACCTAGATGATCTGTTATGTGCATGGTTTCTGTGCGTTGTATCGTGACTGTTGGCGTGTTTGTGCCTGAATGCGTCTCCTAGGTTATGTGTGTCAATTATGTATTGCAATGTATCAAGTTGATTCATGTCGTCTCGGTCGGCTCTTCTTAACTGCGTTTTCACTTCCCCGCCTATTATGTCAGCCGAAGCTAAACAACAATTAAAATCACCTGCTAAAACAACATGTCTCCCTCTGAATGTCTGTGCTAATAGGTTTTCTAAGTGTTCGAAGAATTGTGGTTGGTAGCTGTAATTTGCTGGGGCATGTTTGTTGACTAAAGCGTATATGTGTGTGTTGTTTCTAACGTGTATGATGGTAATGTCTCTTTGGTCGTCCTTGTGTGTGCCAGTAATTTCCCATTTATCTGAAGTCTGCAGTATAGCGGTTCCAGAACCCGTACGATGTGATGACAGACTGAAGCATGAGTGTCTGAGCCCTAATTGTGTAGTGATTTGCTTTGCGTGTGTGTATTCGCATATGTTTGTTTCTTGTAGGAGAATGAAATCGGGTTTATATTTGTGTATGAGTTTGACGATGTGTTTTTGTTTTGTGCGTAAACCTGAAATGTTCAGACTAATAATAACAATATCGTTAGTCATCATAAATTAAACAAAACAAGCAAATTATATTGTTGACTAACAGTAATAAGAAATCAGATACGAACGAGGTTGTCTAGTTGAGATAGTTATTTTTTCTTGTTGTCTTGGTGCAGACGTGATCTGATTGTAGACGTTGAAACAGTAGGCCATCTTCTTCGGTTTCAGTGTCAGTGTCAGTAGTGTTCTTAGATGTCAATTCTGATTTAGTTATATCATCAAGGGTGTCAATGCTGATGGTTTCGTCAGTATTTTCGGTTTGTCTTTCCTTCTTTTTTGGCGTTGATTTGGTTGGTGAGTTTTCTTCTTCTTCTTCCATAGTACTGCTTGCTGAGTTTGAACTTAATCTTCGTAGTTGTCTTTTTCTGGTTTTGGAGTGGTAAACAGTTGTAAAGGGTTCTTCTGTTTGCGTTTCCAGAATGTAGTTTTCTTGATTGTCTGTGGGCGTATCCGTTTGTTGATGTTCTTGTTGTGTGGGCTGTTATTCAAATTGTTTTCCGCGTTGTTCGTTTTGTTGATGTTTTGCTGGTCCTTGCCTTCTCAGAGGTGGAAAATTTATTACATCTTCTTGTGCCACAACAGGCTTGTTTGTATGTTTGGCTGGACATTTGTTGGACCAGTGGTCGTCCATACCACAAACATGACAAGCAGTTCTCCTACTGGGCAATGTTATCAGAATTTTGTGAGTGTTTTTGGTAACGCCTGTTATGTTTAGATTTATGTAATGGGGGATGTCCTGACGGGGTTACATAAGGCTCCCCATTTACCTCCAGAGTTTTTTAGTGGAAATACCTCCACATTCGGGTCCCCAGTGGCATGTTGGCGATTGCCTTCACACCCTCTATCTTCATTGCCGCTGGGATCCAATGCAAAGTAAGTTTTTGCCTTTCTTTGTCTACATGCTCCAGACAAATATTGATGTCCGAATTCGGTAATTGTAATTGTACCCGATGTAGCTTATCGTACAGTTTGACATGCACATCTTCTGTTAAAGTCACGAACCACCGTGTCGGTGACTCATACCTGTGTAGACTGGCTATTGTGCCTAGCGGCACGCCAGCCAGTCCAGCGAGTGCGCTCGATATGAACGCTGGCGTCGACTTGGCTGCGGCTCCAGGGCCGGACAGTGACACAACAATTGTACCTGAGCGGTGGAGCAGGTTTCCGTTCACATCTGACGCCAATGTTAGAGATGAACTTGTCATTTTCTATCAATATCCTTTAGAATAACACACTTGAATAACAAACTTTCTTTTCAATACGTAAACTCCGTATATAATGAATTTCACACAGTATATGTTTTCGCACAAAGAAAACCACAATGTTTATTATGAAAATGAGCAATGTATACTAGGTCTTTCTATCCTGATGGATACGTCGGGAAGACATGTTCCAACATATGTTTATACGTTGTGATACCACTGTAAAAAATTTTATTTTAAAAAAAACTTTTATTGAGTGTTAAAATCGTCGCAAAGTGTATTGTTTGTGTTTTTACAGAGCGTTGCATGTGGGCGTGTAGGTGACATATGCGCAAAAAATACAAATATTTTATACATTTTAACATTTCTACATTGAATTTGTTGTAGGGTAACCCCTTACTGAAACAACAGCATGATGATAATGCACCGATATTATTTCCCCTGCCGCCTCCCTCTCCTGTCGGCTCTAAAACCTCAAATTTCATCATCACCACTCGGTAATGATGAAACTGGCAGTATAACATGTCTGAACAGATCGGAGATGGCGGCAACAGCATCAACAAACAAACAGTGTCAAGATGGTGGGATTGGGAGGTGTAAACAGTATCGGGGTAGTGGTTGCATTTATAATGTTTGTGTTGTTACATGCATTCTGTGTGTTTAGTGTTTGTGTAGGTGTGTTTACGGAGCGTTGCATGTGGTCGTGTATGTAACCGTACGTGTGCATATTTTATTCATTGGGCATATTTACATGTGAAGGGGGGTTGATAGGGAGAAGGATAAACCTTTCCATTTTTGTTTCCATTGTCACATTCTAACCCATTTGGACCTACCACTCTAGTTTCTACATCACCACTCTCTGGTGATGATGGTAAAGGCAGGATAATTTTTGGAACCAAAGGGTGATTGTATCAGCAAAGGCAAACAAAACAAACCATGAGTAAGGGGGGGGGGGTCACATGGGAGATGAGGTTATATATTAATAAAGGTAACTATAATACTAATAATACAAATAAAACCAAATACATCAATAATAATGATGACAAACATTAACCTACTAAGGGTAATAAACAGTACTGATAGTAACAGAAATGATAATAACAGTTATGATAATGATCCCACTTTCCAAAACTGATTCCATTTGCTAGAATGATTTTCCTAGGAATGGTGTTAGCATAGCATAACAGGTACATATAATTGCAACATGCAATGTTCAATAATAGTAGAAGTAAAAGGAGTTGGTTATCTTTTTCTCCTTGCTTATTTTTTTTTTTATTATTATTTGTAAGGGTTCATTCATTTTTTTCCCTTCTTCTATTTTTTTTTTTTTTTTTTTTTTTTTTCTAAAAAGTAAACAAACTTCTGAATTAGCACCAATTTTTACAATCTCATTGGTTTGGTAAATATATGTGGTTTTGTATTCATTCAGTCATTATTCACTCACATTTTCTTGTTTCTTACTCGCACTCATGTGTACTAAATTTTACAATCATAAAGAAGTGTACTTGTGTTTACTCTGGGGATACCTGTGATATTTTGTGATTACAACATAGGAAATTATCCATTAGCATATTCCATTTCTTGAACACATTTACATGTGAACGGGGGTTAAAGGGAAAAGGGGAATCTTTACATTTTTGTTTCCCTTGCCACTCTCTCACCAATTTGGTTCCACTCCACCAATGCCTTTACCACTCCTCTCTGGGCAATGATGGTAAAGGCAGGATAAATATTTGAACCAAACCGGTGTGGGTGTCAGCAAAGGCAACAACAAACCATGAGCGAGGGGGGATGGGGAAAGGGTTTTTGTTTTATTACTCATGATGACAATAGTAATAATGACAAGAAGAGACATACTGAGGGTAATAACAGCAATTTAAAAAAAAAACAGCAATGGTAATAATAGTTATGAAAATGATAACATTTTTACATGTGATTCCATTTGCTAGGATGATTTTCTTTGGAATGGTGTTAACTTTGCATAGCAGGTACATACAAATGCAAACTGCAGTTTTTAGTAATACTTGGAGTAAAGGAGTGGGTTATATTTTCCTCCTTCCCCCCCCCCCCCCTAAATGTAGGGGTTCATTCATATTTTCCTCTTTGCTCTCTCTTTCTTTTGTTTTTTAATAAAAATTAACCAAGCATTTGTATTAACACAAGTGTTTACAGTATCATTGGTTTGGTAACCATTTGTGATTTTGTATTCATTCATTCAACACTCACTCACATGATTCAGAGGGGGTGACAAATAGAAAGGGAAATCTTTACATTTTTGTTTCCCTCGCTACACTCTCACCAATTGGTTCCACTCCACCAATGCCTTTCCTGACCACTAATGATGGTACAGGCAGGACGAATGTTTGAAACAAACCAGTGGGGGTAGTAGCAAAAGCAACAAACCATAAGCAAGGGGGGCACAGGGGAGATGAAATTGTAAATTACTAATGATGATATCAGTAATACTTATAAAATTAATGATACTAAGGATAATAAGGTAAATACTGACTACAAGGAAAAGGGGGAAGTCTTTACATTTTGTTTCCCTCGCTACCCTCCCACCCATTGGTTTCACTCCACCAATGTCCCCATGACCACTCTAATTATGGTATAGGCAGGACAAATGTTTGAAACAAACCAGTGGGGGTAGTAGCAAAAGCAACAAACTTTAAGCAAGGGGGGCACAGGGGAGATGAAATTGTAAATTAATAATGATGATATCCTTAATACTTTTCAAATTAATGATACTAAAGATAATAAGGGTAAGGTAATGATAGTAATAATAATCATCATAATAACAGTAGACATAATCATAATAATAACAATAATAATAACAATAATTATTACATTGGCACCTTTCCGTCTTGACAGACGATAGTTTGGTACATTGTGCTTCAAAAAGGCTTAATAACTGTCATATGGCAATAACTACGATCCATGGCGGTGGCGAGTGTGGCTGGTAAGGCCAATTCTTGCTGCAAATGTTTGCCCACAGTAGGTGCATGTGAAAACATGGTCATTTCCACCATTTTGCACCATCTTACGTCTCTCACGCTCTGTGTGTGCTTTATCTGCAATCATTTTCTCCTTTGTCTTTATTCCATTTCTGATAGTTGCCCTCCATGCAACACGTTCAGCGGCGACGTGCTCCCATTGTGCATTATCAATGCCTGTATCAATCATGTCCCGCTTACACACATCTTTGTATCGTAGTAGAGGCCGAACCTGAGATCTCCTACCCGTCTGTAATTCACCAAAAAAGATGTCCTTTGGTATTCTACCATCATCCATCCTCCTAACGTGTCCTATCCATCTAAGTCTACGAAGACTGAGCATGGAATACACCGTCACACAACCTGATCTTTCCAATACTTCAGTATTTGTGATTTTGTCTTGCCACTTAATACCAAGTATTCTTCGCAGACACCGCATATGAAAGCTGTTTAAACGTTTCTCTTGGCGTGAGTAAGTTGTCCAGGTTTCACTGCCATAAAGAAGAGTACTAAGGACACAGGCTTGGTAGACGAGGACTTTTGTTTTGGCAGTAAGCTTCCTGTTCTCCCAGACTCTTTTTGCTAACATGTTCATTGTTGTTGCTGCCTTGCCAATCCTGATGTTGATTTCCTGATCGAGGGATAATTTGCCTCTGATCCAAGATATGTAAAATGGTCTACTATCTCCAGTTCGGCGTCGTCAATAAAGATTGATGGTACACCATGTGCACCTTGTGACATAATCTGTGTCTTCTTTTTGTTAATTGTTAAACCAAATTCAGAACAAGCATTGGAGAATGCAGATAGTAGATGTTGTAATTCTTCCTCAGAGTGGGTCGTAATCGCAGCATCATCCGCAAAAAGCAACTCTCTGATTAGTACCCTGCTAATTTTGGTCTTGGCCTTCAATCTCTGAGCATTATAGAGGCCACCATCTGAGCGTGAGTGAATGTATATACCGTCATCCTGATCACGAAAGGCATATTTCAGTAGAAGTGAAAAGTATATCCCAAAGAGGGTGGGGGCTAGTACACAACCTTGCTTAACTCCACTCTTGATTTCAAACTCTTCTGAAGTTGAGCCATCAAACTTGATTATACCCTTCATGCCTGTGTGGAACGATTCCACAATGGACAGAAGAGGTGGTGGACAGCCAATCTTCTTTAGTGCTTTGAACAGACCCTCACGACTGACCAAATCGAATGCCTTTGTGAGGTCGACGAAGGCAATAAACAGTGGCTGATTTTGTTCCCGGCATTTTTCTTGCATCTGTCGCAATGAAATATCATATCAATGGTAGACCGGTTCTGACGGTGGCCGCACTGTGATTCGGGGTAGACTTGATCTCCCAGGACTTGAAGTCTGCGCAGGACAATTCTGGCAAATACGTTCCCAACAATACACAGAAGTGAGATACCCCTATAGTTGTTGCAGTCGCTCCGATCTCCCTTGTTCTTGTACAGCGTTATGATGTTTGAATCTTTGAAATCCTGTGGGACTTGTCCTTCTCGCCAGCATAGCTCTATTAGCTGGTGGATCTGTAGAGCGAGGGTGTCTTGCCCACTCCTGATCACCTCTATTGGAATCCCATCCTTACCTGGAGCCTTGCCAGATGCAAGCTCATTTATAGCACACTTAACTTCTGTTATAGTGGGAAGTGTGTCCAGGTGGTCAAGAGTTGGCAGGGCCTCTATGGCGTTGAGGGCATCATCCACCAGCTTGGTCTCACTTGAGTAAAGCTCTAAATAGTGCTCGACCCATCTATCCATCTGCTGTTTCTTATCAGTGATGATTTCTCCAGTCAAGGTTTTCAGCGGTGCACTTCTTTTGATCATTGGACCACAGGCTTTCTTTATCCCTTCATACATGCTTCTGATGTTTCCCTTATCACTTGCGATTTGAATGGACTCACATAACTTGATCCAATAGTCATTCGCACACTGCCTGGCAGCCTTTTGTACATCCTTCCTCGCTTGCTTCAGCTCACTCAGAGTGTTACGCGTTGGTCTTTCCTTGTTTCTTAAGAGAGCTATCTTCTTTTTATCAATCAAGGGCTGCAGTATCTGGCTGTTTGCCGCAAACCAGTCCTGCCTCTTATGATCCACAGTGCCATAAACCCGTACCGCTGTTTTATAAATAGTTTCCTTAAGTTTACTCCATTTATCATTTACTATACAATTTTCTGATGTATCATTGAAAGCGTCCTCAAGTTGCTGTTGAAATTCAAAGCACTTTCCAGGATCGTGAGTGTTAATAATATTAATCCTGGGGCTACACTTGTGTTTAGCTGTGTAGATTCTCTTTGGTCTCAGTCTAACCCTTGCAACAACCAAAGAATGATCTGTATCACAGTCAGCACTGTGGTAACTTCGAGTTAATGATGTATGGTTCAGATGTTGTCTCCGTGTGATAATGAAGTCCAGCTGATGCCAATGGCCGGATCGTGGATGTTTTCATGTTACCTTATGCATCTCTTTTGTTTTAAAAAAGGAGTTTGTAATACATAGGTCATTTCTAGTGCAATGCTCCAGCAGCCTTTGCCCATTATCATTCATGCGACCGATGTTGTATTTTCCAAGGCACACTGGCCATGAACTCGAGTCCTTGCCCACATGAGCATTGAAATCACCGAGCATATAAATGTAGTCGGATTTTGGAACTGCCTTGATCGCAGAGTCTAGCTGCTCATAGAACGTATCTTTCACATCATCAGAGGAAGTGAGTGTCGGTGCATATGCAGTGAGAATGGTGACAAATCCACAAGAGGTTGCCAAGCGCAGTGATAATAATCTTTCATTACCTCCAGCTGGGATATCAATCATTCCCAGTAGCGAATTCTTCACTGCAAAGCCCACACCGTGTTGCCTTTTTTCTGCCTGCCCTCTTCCCTTCCAAAAAAAGGTGTAATTGTTTTCCCTGAGTGACCCTTCCTCGGCGAGACGAGTCTCCAGCAGGCCAGCAATATCAATGTTAAGACGATTGAGTTCAGCATCAATCACAGCCGTTTTTCTAACATCGTCAATATTTGTCAAGTCAGTGGAAAATCCTGGACACATGGTTCTCCCGTTCCAGGTTGCAAGCCGTAGCTTGAGGTTTCTATTATTCTTTTTATTAGTACCTGGTGCATTGGTTTTACAGCCTGCGATTCAGATTTTGTCCTAGCCCCAAGCACCCATTGAAGCAGGCAGGCTGTGGCGGATCAGCACCCAATTGGCCGGGGGCTGCCCAGCTTGAGGCGGGCGGTAGCTGATCAGTGACACCTGTAGGTGTCTCCCACCGTCAGAGGCAACGCGTGGCGCCCCATGTCTACGCCAACTGACAAGGACTTATAACCCGTAACAGTTGCCTCTCGCTTTGATTCCGAGACCGGTTAAGACCAGGGATGGAGTTATTGCCTCTCCATAGCACAAAGCCTGGGCTAAAATAAAGAAACCATGTGTTGCCCATGCAGCATGATCCCTCTCTCGGCCTGCCTAGTCCACTCCAGAGGAAAGTTAACACCTATACATCTGGAACAAGACAAGCTGCAGAAGCTGCCGGATCAGCAAAGCAATGCTCTAACTGTCCGCCTGTCGGAGCTTCGATCCTAGACCAGCTGCCAACCAAGGCTTAGGGCCTGGTCTGCCCTGCCACGACTTATTTTGTCTTTGGGTTGCATTTCCTCGCACCAGGATAAGGCTAGTACCCTCCCAATTGCTCTCTTCCGCCCGAAGCCGTTGGCACAATGTGGGGTGTCGGGTTTGGTAAGCGCCGCCCAACATTCGGCGCTGACAGAAAGCAGGTAGTACCGTCTACTGTCATACGGTAGCTCAGTCATATCTGACTAAGACCTGACTTATATATATAACAATATATAACAATAATAATAATAATAATAATAATAATAATAATAATAATAATAATAATAATAAATAGTATAATAGATATGTGATTCTATTTACTAAAGTGATAATCTTAGTAGTGGTGGTAGTATAGCACAACAAGTGCATTTAAAGCAAACATTCCATAAATAGTAATTTGGAATGGGAGGAGTTGATTTTCTTTTCTCCTCTTTTACTTTTTCCCCTTATCTATAAGGGTTGAAACCATCACTTTGAAACAAATAGAACAAGCATTTATATTTCCACTATTCTTTACATAAGGGATTTTCCATTGGTCTTTTGACCATATGTGATCTTTTTAGTCATTCACTCTCCATTCACTCACAGTTTCTTCTTTCTTTCTCGCACTCATGTATACCAAATTTGTAATACAATAAAGAAGAATACATATGATTTACTCTGGAAATAGTTGTGATATTTTGTGTGTGTACGTAAAAATGGAGGATGTAGTGGGGAAATATGGTTTAGGTACAAGAAATGAAAGAGGGGAAAAGCTAATAGAATGGGCAAATATCAATGATATGATAATTGGAAACACATGGTTTAAACACCATAAAAGACGACTGTACACATGGATAAGCCCTGATAAGAAAATACGCAACCAAATTGACTACATACTAATTAATAAAAGATTTAGAAATGCTTTAATTAATGTAAAGACAATGCCTGGTGCTGACTGTAATAGTGATCATGTACCACTATGTGGACAAATAAAAGTAAGATTAAAGAGAGGGGAAAAAATGGTTAAGGACATGAGACTTAATAAAGAGGTTCTGAAAATAGATAAAGAAATGCAAGAACAAGACTGTGAAAAATAGGTACAATGCAATAACTAAAATACAGAGTATAGATGAACAATGGGAAATGTTAAGGGACTCCATTCATCAAACTAGCAAAGAAGTATTACCGGAGAGAGGCAAAATAGCTAAGAAAAAATGGATGAATGAAGATATCTTAAAACTGATGGACAAAAGAAAACAGAGTAAAAATGACAAACAAGAATACGCTAAGATAAATAAAGAAATAACAGATAAATGTGGGAAGGCTAAAGAAAGTTGGTTAAACGAGCAATGCAAAAATATTGAATTAAATTCCATTACAGATACAAAAAATATGCACAGACAAATCAGTGAGCTTACAGGAAGAAAAATAAGAATAAATACAGGGTGTTTGAAATCAAAAACAGGAAAGATAATATTAGAGGAAGATGCTATAATGAAGAGGTGGAATGAGTATATAAGAGAATTATATGAAGGAGAAAGGGAAGAATTAACAGAAGATAGTAACTTAGAAGGTCCACCTATTCTGAAAGAAGAAGTCGCTGACGCTATGAAACGTATGAAGAAAGGAAAAACAGCTGGGCCAGATGAAATCACAATAGAAGAATTAGAAGTATTGGGAGAATTTGGAGTAGATATATTAACCAAAATGTTGAATGATATTTACAGCAGTGGATATTTACCCAGTTATCAGTTATCAGTTATCAGTTGGGGTATCTTAGTTGCACTCCGGACATGTCCATAGGTGCTCAGATCCTCCTCCCCCCCCCCCCCAGCATATTCATCAGCGTCCGGTGGCTAATAGTGCCAGTTCTGTGTTGGTTGACGAGGCGCTTTGTTTTCCCGAAGTACCTATCGCGTCTGGCTGTGCCGATTCTTACTCCCAGGTCTTTCATCCTGGACAGCGATGTGGAATCATTGACGTCAAAGTCCTCTGTTCTCGCCATATCTTTAAGGACGTTAATAACATCGGCACGATCCATGGGCTGGCCATCTACAGGGGGTGCAGAGCCAGCCAGTTTGTCAGCTCGTTCATTTCCCTCGACTCCCGCATGTCCCGGGACGAAGATGAAGGTGACTTTACGGATAACAGACTTCCGCAGCGATTCAGTCCACTGTCTACATACAGATCCAGCTTCGACCTTCTGAATCATGCTCACTGAATCACTTAGTACACACACGTTGGTATAATGCTGTGATTCCAGCCATATGAAAGCCTGTGTAACTGCCATCACCTCCATCGTCATGCTGCTCGTGGTCATAGAGTGGGCACCACTGGATTCTTGAACGGTTCGGCCAGCCGAACGGGCTGTAAATGCCCACGCACTTCTCTGCTGCTTTACAACAGATCCATCTGTATAGATGAGCACTTCGGGGCTATCTGAGTGTTCATAGATGAGCGCGTTAACCTCTGCATTGACAGCGGCAGGGTTCTGCTCTCTGCACCGTCTGTCGAGTGTGATAATGCAAGAGAAAGTGCACTTAAAAGCTGGAGGCACCGGCACCCATTCCTTGCCGGGGTTGATACTGGTAAGACTGCAGACCTGTCTGACGACATCTTCCGCCCGACCCATCCATGATTTGCCCCTCTTTAGCCTGTCACCCTTTTCCCTGAATATAGCGTCGTGCAGAGGGTGCTGCTCATCTGCACTTATTTTTAAGTATGCACGAGCTCTCCAGATCTTGATCCTGTGTTCCATTGTCGGGAAGTCAAGGAGGTATCTCATTGCTACACAGCTGGTGTCTCTCGTGCAGCCCAAAATGATGCGCATGGCCTCGTTTTGTACCTTTTCAAGTCTTCCAATCTGTGTAGGGCTGACAGTGAGGATGGCCAGGGCATACTCGATGCGTGAAAGCACAAGTCCTTGGAACAGAAGTATTAGCAGTCTTTGCTCGATATTGGCAGTCGCCATGACTCTCATTGCTGACAAACCTTTTCGAGCCTTCGTTATGACAAATCGACATGATCTCCGAAGGATAGGCTACGATCAAGCCTCACGCCAAGATATGTCATTGACTGGGTTCTACTCAAGCTGCTCCCATCCATTCTTACTGCCGGCAGGTCTGTTTTCACAATATTGTTGTTTAGTGAGAACCATGTAACCGTTGCCTTTGCAGGGTTGACAAAGGCATCGGCATCAGCACACCATGAGGAAATTCGATCTAGTTCGCCCTGCATATCATTGGCAACCGCCTGTCTATCTCGACCCTGTCGATACACGAGGATGTCGTCAACGAATGACAGAGTCCTACCCCTCCCGTCCAACTGTTGTTCAGTGATCGGCACCGTATACACGTTGAATAGTACTGGTGACAGTGGTGAACCCTGCGGCAATCCTGGACATATCGTTATCGGCTCAGAAGACCAACTCCCGCATCTTAGCACCACCTTCCTTTGGAGCAGAACTGCAGCTATCCATCGTACAAGGTGAGGGTGCACTTTCAGCCTGAGGAGGGTTTGCATCAAGTGCTCGAAAGATACTCTGTTATATGCGTCCTCTAAGTCTATGGCGGCCGCACATGTCTCTTCTCTGACCTGAAATCCTTCGTAAACATCTTGAGCAAAGACCGCCACATTCAGCCATGACTCTTTGTTGCGTCTGTATCCTCCAAGTGTGGGCGGGAAGCAGCCGAGCTGTTCCAAGTCACAAGCAAGTCTGTGTGCTACAATTTTCTCCAGTAGCTTGCCAACAGTATTCTGCATCGTAATGATTCTGTAGCCGCTTATCTTGGAATGGTCTTTGTTCGGTTTTGGCAGCGGCAGCAAGTAGCTGTGTAGCCATTCTTCTTTGACCTGACCCCTCTGGATACTGGTGTTGAATTCTCTGGCCAGTTCTTCCATGTCATCATCTGATATCACCAGTAGGTCACCATATCGGCTGCCGTCTGGGCCTGGGGCGGTGTTAGGTGATTTCTTGAGCATCGCACGCACTATCTCAGCTGTGATTGTCCATTCTTCGTCTGTCCCGACCCCCTCGCACAACTGAGAGAGTGTCATTGTGGTCCTCTGTCTGGCGGGCTCGTCTTTCTGGTCAGTCTGTTCTATGTAGCGTGCAAGAAGGGCCTTACCTTTATTCGCATCCGACTTTTTCCATGCCAGGTCTGTGCCTTGAAAGTCTGGAGTACCCCTACGTTGTGCAACACCGTTCATGCTCTTGTGGAGGCGCCAGAATGTCGTAAGAGATCGCTTGGAGCACACCTTCCTGCAGAACTCGTCCCATTTCTCGGCCTTGGCATGTTTGTCGTTGTCCTATCGACCTCAGTCTTCAGGTTCGCCAACTCAACCTGTGGCATGTTAGCCTTTCTGGCCTTTTGCCAGTCTTTAACAGTCTGCCTCTTTCCCAGCCATGCCTTCTCGACCTCTCCATTCCACCATGGTGGCTGCAACCATCTTTCTTGTCTCCTGCGGGAGGAAGTTAGTTTTCTTCTTCTGATCTTGCTTATGGCGTCTTGACCAGTGTTGTCGTAGGGGAAGGCATTTGTCTTGTTTCTTTGACTCATGGCCCCGTCTTTCTTGATCAGGATGACACAAGGGTAGTGGTCACTATCGTGGTATCCCAGTGTGCCCCACCGGCACCTTGGTGCGATGGTGGGCGACACCAGAGCCAAGTCAATGACGCTGTCAGAGTCACCTGGTCGAGTGGCTATTCTAGTGACCTTCCCATCATTCAGACAGATTAGGGCAGCAGATGCCAGGGCGTCCTCCAGATCTTCTCCCTGTCTATTGGTGATGCAATTCCCCCATTGACTGCCTCTGGCATTGAAGTCCCCACAGTAGATGATATGCCTTTCATCCATATCGAACAAACTCTGCCATTGTCGCACGTCGACCTTCCCATTTCGCGCATAAACGTTGACGATTACAAGCTGCCCTGGTGTCATTATTCTTAATGCTTGCACTTGCAGGGCATCACTGTTCCAGGAAGACATATCGATCTCAGACACTAGTATGTTGTCGCGGACCAGAATGGCCTGTCCGAGGTGCCGACTGTTAAAGAATCCCTGATATCCCGCGACATTGACTGTTCCGTCGCCGAGCTGTGTTTCTTGTAAGACTACAATATCGTTTCCGTACAGTAGTTTTTCAAGAATGGGTCGGCGTTGACTAAATGATGCACAGTTCCAGTACAGTACTCGAACGTGTCCGAATGGCGGACCAGAATGGCCTGTCCGAGGTGCCGACTGTTAAAGAATCCCTGATATCCCGCGACATTGACTGTTCCGTCGCCGAGCTGTGTTTCTTGTAAGACTACAATATCGTTTCCGTACAGTAGTTTTTCAAGAATGGGTCGGCGTTGACTAAATGATGCACAGTTCCAGTACAGTACTCGAACGTGTCCGATGCCCAATCTGTCACATTTTAACCGCCTTCTGCGTGTGCCCGCCCTCTTGCCACGCCGTGTTCTTGTCGGTCGTCTGGTCGTCATGTTAGGCTTAACTATCGCCACCGGGCGCCGATGATACGCCGAAGGGAGTCCGGGCGCGCGTGCATACACATTTCGGAAAAAATTTTTACCCAGTGATATGCTGAAATCTGTATTTATAGCTATACCAAAAAGACCAGGAGCAATTGATTGTGAAGATTTTCGTACAATTAACCTTATAAACCATATCACTAAGCTTCTACTCAGAATCATAATGAGAAGAACCAAAAAGAAAATACAAATGGAAATTAGTGAAGAACAGTATGGATTTGTGGAAGGAAAGGGCACAAACAATGCAATTTATACATTATGGACACTAATAGAAAGGTCAATAGAGAAACAGAGAGACATATATTTGTGCTTCATAGATTATACTAAGGCATTTGATAAAGTAAAACATGATGAACTGATTAAAATGTTGGAAGATATCAACACTGATGGAAAAGATTTAAGAATAATAAAGAATATTTACTGGAACCAAGTAGCAGCAATTAAAATGGGAAATAAAGAGGGTAGTTACGAACAGATAAAACGACAAGGGTGTGTCTTGTCACCAGATCTTTTCTCCCTGTATAGCGAAGTAATAATGAGAGAGATCAAAGAGATGCCAGGAATACTAGTTGGAGGTTATAATATAAATAATATACGCTATGCAGATGACACAGTATTGGTGGCGGATAATTCAACAGACCTACAACAATTATTAGACGTTGTAGTAACAGAGAGTGCAAGGAAAGGACTCTCCTTGAATATCAAGAAAACAGTAACAATAGTAATATCAAAGAAAATGGTGACACAAAAATGTGACATAGAAATAGAAGGGAAAATCCTTAACCAAGTTGATAATTTTAGATACCTAGGGGCATTTATAATATCAGATGGAAGATGTACAACAGAGATTAGGAGCAGAATAGGGCAGGCAAAAGCTGCATTTCAGAAAATGAAGAGTATCTTATGCAATAAGTCACTATCACTGAATGTAAGAAAGAGAGCGCTGAAATGCTATGTAGAACCAGTTTTGCTGTATGGCAGTGAATCTTGGAATGTAAATGAACAAATTAAGAAGAAATTAGAAGCAACAGAGATGTGGTTCCTGAGACGAATGTTGCGAATTCCTTGGACTGCCAGAGTAACTAACGACGACTGCCTGAAACAGGCTAATGAAACTAGAACATTATATACAACAATAAGACAGAGACAAACAGCTTTCCTCGGTCATGTGATGAGAAGAGAGGCATTGGAGAACATCGTAACAACTGGAAAGATCGAGGGGAAGAGAGGCAGAGGTAGACCAAGAGAAGTGATGCTGGATGGATTGAGACGGTGGCATGGAGGAATATCAGCAGCAGAGTTCATCCAGAAAACCAAAGACCGAGATCTATGGAGAGCCATGAACGCCTACGCCAGCCGGCTCGGCACTTGACGATGAAGTAAAGGAATACAGATACCAAAGAAATTTTTTTTTTTTTTTTTTTTGATCTGTAAAATTTATTTCAAGTATCCAAATAAAATATACACATGTTCACACACTTGCACATCACTTCCCTCTTAGAGGGTTGTCCATCAAGGACTGTGGAACAGGATGATAGAGCTTTACAATTCAGAGGGTGGAGCAAAGGACATTCTTGCTGACATATTCCAGTTCCGAGTGTTACTTACAAACTATAGGGACAGTGAATGCAGCTAGTTGGAAAAAGGACAGTTGCAAGACGGGATATGGTGGGAGAAACCCTGGGTAGGACTTTGAAGTGCTTTCATTCCAACCTGCTGTGACACGCCTTCCATTCATGGAACTTTCATACCAAGGATAAGCCATACACACAAACTACGCAGTTTTTGCACGAATGGCGGCACGTTTGCTGGTGACGGCTTGGAAGCCTGTCTTGATGCTGGCCACGGAGCAGCGGCTACCGCACGTCTCACACTGGAGGAAGAACAGGCGGGTGTCCTTCTGTAGCAATGTGTCCCGGGATCTACACGTGTGGCAGGTCACGTATTCCTTGATATATCTCCTTAAGACGTTCTCGATCTGTTTCTGTGTGTACTTGCCTCTGATGATGAGCTGGTTGTTTCCATCCACGGAACCACTGGTTCCCAACTCGGCTAACAAGAACGCCAGAACGTGTTTGGGCTGTCGATGTAATAATCTACAAATATCTGCAAAATTGGCAAACGACGTTTTCCTGGTGCCAACTCGCAGAACCTGTGGTGGTCGCATTACAAACTTCTTCTTCTCTCCGGCAATCATGTCAGGGTTCTTCTCTTGCATGATGTCAAAAACTCGAGTCAGCAACTCATCATAAGTGTAGTCTCTGTCAGAGCCAATCCAGGCATTGTGTGCTCCAACGTCTTCTCCTATGACAAGCTGCTCATCATCCTCGCCTATTCCATCTTCTACTGAACTGCCGTCTAAGTTTACTGGCTTCTTCTTCTTCTTCTTCTTTTTGTTGAAGTCAAGATCAATATTGAACACACACATTTTTTTTTTTTTTTTTTTTTTTTTTTTAAACGTTTATTGAGTGTTAAAATTATTGCAAGATGTATTGTTCGTGTTGTTACAGAGCGTTGCATGTGGAAGTGTTGGTGACATATGCGCTAAATTTTACAACATTTTTACAACGTTTTTACATTTGAAATGGGAGGGGGGGGGGGGTAACGAAAAACGAGTACAAACAACAACAAGACGATAGGATACCATTGTTTTTCCTCTGCCACCCTCTCACCTGTCAGCTCCAACCCCACCAATATCATCATCACCACTTGGTAATGGCAGTAAAACTTGTTAGAACCAACCGGTGAAGGCGGCAGCGGCATCAAAACCAACAGCATCGAAATGGTGGGGGAAAATGAGGGAGCATAATAGTAATAGTAAACATCCATACAAATTTACGACAATAAAATTGATAGCAATAACCCTTAATAATAGAAAGGTAATGCACAAGGGTAACTATCGCCGTAAGAGGCATGATAATAATAGTTCAATTGCATTTGTGTTGTTCGTATTGTTACATGCGTCCTGTGTGTTCAATATTTGTGTGCGTGTATCTACAGAGCGTTGCATGTGGGCGTGTAGGTGACATATGTGTAATATTACAACAATAATTCATTTGGCATAATTACATATGAAAGTGGGGTAACCCAAAATGTATGTTGTTTTACCATGTTTGTTTCCCCTGTCTCCTCCCTCACCAGCAGCCGGCTCCAAAAACCGCCAACACCATAACCACCTCTTCGGTAATGTTGATAAAGGCAGTAAACATTTTGGAACCAACCAGTGAGGGCGGCATCAGCATCAACAGCAACAGTAATAAGCGGGGAGAAGGCGGAGATGAGGGAGGATACTAATAGTAATAGTGATCTTAATTTAAAATTAATAGCAATCAAACCATAATAATCATATAGTAATACAGAATTACTCACCAATCTCAATAAGTGAGCATCGTATAAGCAGTAAATTGCATTTGCGTTGTTAGTGTTGTTACATGCGTCCTGTGGGTTCAGTATTTGTGTGCGTGTATATACCGAGCGTTGCATGTGGGCGTGTATGTGACATATGCATATTTTATTAATTGAACATATTAACATGTGAAAGGGGGGCTACAAAGAGAAACCGGACGTTTATACCCCAAAGAAAGGCGAAGTATGCGTTGTGAAGAGAAACCACAGTAACATATTAAACTGCCAAATTGCAAATATCTCTCAAGGTCGTGCAGATCTTTTATACTGTTATTACATTGCATTATACTAAATTTAAAATATACATAATAAAGACACAAAATACTTCACCCACTTATAATCTTTGGATGAGAACACTCATGATAGCATTTGAGTATCAGATTCCAGTATAGTTATTCAATAGCGCAATGTCAAATTAAATCACCCGAAACAAATTCTGAGGAGTTATATCCCCTATTAACAGTTAAGTAAATATTATGCCCCCTTTCTTTTACAGACGGACGAACACACACACGCGCGCGCGCGCGAGCACACACACACACACATATACACACACAGTTTCTCTCTCTCTCTCTCGCTCTCTCTCTCTCTCTCTCTCTCTCTCTCTCTCTCTCTCTCTGTATGTTTTTTTTTTTCAAACGTTTATTTTATACAAGGCAATGTATATTTATAAGGAGTAATGCGCGTTTCTTTTGTTTGTGTATTTTACAGAGCGTTGCCGTTTGTTAGTGTTAAGTGTCAGATGCGTTAATAAAACAAATACATACATATACAGTTATGATAATATGACATTTATGGCATAGTGCATGTAAACACACATTACTTGCATTGCTTCATTTCCATATCCACAAGCGGAATGCATGTTACACTTGTTCATCCCCCCTCTCTCTCTCTCTCACACACACACACACACCAACACACCCACACATTTTATCTTGATCTATCTCGTGCTTTCTGAAGACCGCAGTGCATTGAATGCCGTGAGCTTGGGAAATAAACAGTGACATGGTTCTCTTTGAACAATCATATTTTGAACACTGTAACACCAACTGTAAAGCTGTGTTCAGAGACCGTAGAAAGAACGCAGGCAATGAACTACCTGGGGATACGCTTTGACCGAAGCCTTGCTTATAACGAGCACATAGACCAGGTGATAACAAAGGCCAAGCTGGGTTTGGCTGCGGGTGATGGCGGCAGCAAACTGTGAGCAGCGCCATCTATGTCTTCTGTACCAAAGGCTGGTCATGTCTGTTTTTGAGTATGCGATGGCGATCCTGACTCTCAGCCATAAGCAGATAGAAAGGATGGAAAGGATACAGAACGCAGTTATGCTCATTATTCTTGGATGTACAAGAGATACAGCATGCAGGGAGATGCGACACCTTCTTCATCTTCCAACCATTGAAGACAGAATACAAATTTGCAGAGCACGTGCCTACCTCAGAGTTAACGCAAACACACAACATCCACTGCATAGTGAAATTAGGAAGGTGAAGGGCAGCAGGTTAAAAAGAGGAAGGTCGTGGATGGGTCAAGCCGAGGACATTCTTCGACAGGTATGTTCACTTGAGGACTTAGAACCTGGCGAGGAGTGGGTTCAATTGCCAACAGATTTATGTACGTCTCTTTCAGCCTGCATCCAACTAGACAGAAAATGCAGACAAGAAAATCCGGCTGCTGTGGAGGCGGAAGTACAAGCTTTGATTTTCGAGAATTCGTTAGACGGTGATGCTGTCATATACACAGATGGGTCGGTCGTCCGACATGTGAGAAGCTCATGGGCTTTTACGGCGCAGGCCGGAGGGAGAATTGTGAAGGAGGACTCTGGTGCATTTGCTGAGACCACAAGTAGCCTGACTATGGAAGTCATGGCAGTAAATAAAGCAATAACATGGCTAGAGACACAGATATTCACTAGGGCATGTTTCCTTAGCGACTCAATGAGCATGCTCAAGAGGATAGAGATGGTGTGGATCCGAAGAGAGTGGTTGCTGTCTCTGGAGCGGTCTCGGCAGGCAAACATTAGTTTCATCTTCGTGCCAGGGCATGCGGGAGTACAAGGAAATGAGCAGGCTGACAAGCTCGCAGGTAAGGCTACTGTGGAGGGCGGACGCGCCATGGACCAGGCTGACATTCTGAATGCTCTACGATAAGTAAGACTGTTGCGAGAACCAAGTGATGACTGTGCATCTACAACCATGGTCAAACTGCGTGAACTGCAAATTAAAAGAGGTGTGGCCAAACAAGAACACTACGCAGGAAGCCAAAGAAGATTGATAAACCAACACAGAACTGGTGCCGTGAGCCGCTACACGCTGCGGGATTTGCTGAGGAGTGGATCCGAGCACTTATGGACTGAATGGTTCGATGTGCAATGAGGATGATCTGTCGACTGACTGACTAATAAACTGTAAATTTTCATTCCCATTAAAACGTGGCTTCTTTGTAATTTCTAGGTTACATAGCTACCGAGGTGAAGCTTCACATTGTTGGTGTTGTTGGCCTGATGTCAAATTACAAGGTGACGCTCTAGTGCCCTGTGAATGCCCATAGTCTGGTAGGAATGCGGCAGCGAGGTGTGGCGAGGGGATCTGGCCAGCGCCCGACGCTCAGAGGAAAGGCTAGACGGACATATAATCAGATTGCTACTGGAACTATTAGTGTTGGAACTCTTCGCTGGCTGCTGAGGATGGGGACGGCGCGCTTATAGGAATGCCCCGAATGCTGTGATGTCGGTTCCTAAATCAATCAATCAATCAATCGGGGCATTGTAACTAGCAATTAGAGTCCATGGCATGTCCCCAAGGAAATAATTGGTCCAAAGCTGTGATAGTGTCTGTGTGTGTCAAATACAACGGGAAGGACTTTCCTGACCACTACAAGCCACCTTTTTTTTTTTACACGAAATTAGTATTCAGATCTTTAAATGATCTTTCTTCGTAGACTAGGAGTTTAGATTGTCCATCGGCAAGTGACGCACATTTCACCTGAACTTCTGACTGACTCCTTCCAGATCTTCTCCAGGATGCCGACAGCTTCATCAATACTTGGTGTTTTGGATTTCAACTCCTTGAGAACAACTTCTCTTCCTTGAAATACTATGGAGTAATTTTCATCTAGAACACTCTTGATAGCACTTGATTGTTTTACCACCTTTACAGGACATCGCTGTCAACAGCAGCATCATCTTTCAGCTGTCTGCTGATTTCTTGGCAAGATTACGCTCAGTAGTTTGCCATTGCTTTCTGAGCGGCCGGCTCA